>CM076578.1:138380900-138580024 GCA_034641835.2 Pinus albicaulis | reverse complement strand
GAGATGAGATGTGAATTGTGCCCCCTGATTAGTGACTACCTTGCTAGGGTATCCAAATTTGTAGAACACATTCTCTCTCAGAAATTCTTATACCTTCTCCTCGATTGCCACCTTTACAGCCTTTTTTTTCATCCCACTTTGTCAGGTAGTCAATGCAGACTATGATATACTTTTTCTGCCCATATGGTGGATCAATGGGTCCAATGAATTCCATGCCCCACTTTTTAAATGGCTCTAAATCCACTTGAGGGTGCAAAGGCATCTCATCCCTATATGTACATTTTCCCATCCTTTGGCACTGGTCACACCTGCTAGTGTATATTTTGGCATCCTGATGAAGGGTAGGCCAATATTAACCTGCCTGCAAAGCTTTGAAGGTTGTCCTTTTTGCAGCAAAGTGGCCTCCACAAGGGCTCATGACATGCAGAGAGGATTTCAAAAACTTATTCCTCCATCACACATCTCCTGAGAATTTGGTTAGGCCTTAGCTCAAGATATTTCCAATCCAAGTGAAAGGGGCACTTTTTCCGATGATCTTGCTCTTCTCTACAACGATGAGAGGTTAGAGGGAACTTTTCGGTAACCAATTATTTAGTTATGTCAAGAACCATGGAGAGAGTGTTGAGATAGAAACGAGATGGGGTGTTCATCTCGGGAGTTGATCATATATCCATTCCTTCTTCATATACAAGATAGAGCTAACCTAGATTAAAAAATATAACAACATCTCCTTTCCGTGTTTACTGCCAATGGTTAGGTCAAACTCCGTAATAGTAACAACCATATAATTATTTTGGCATTAACATCCGGTTTATTCATTAAATATTTGATGGTTTACCGCTGTGTACAAAGTTCTCGATAACCGTTGACATAATGTCTAAATTTTTTTAAGGCATGGAAAATGGCTAATATTTCGTCGATTCATAAAAAGGTATCTTTTGACCACCTAATTAAGCTACATTAATTATCAATTTGGGAGCGAATTTTTATTTCAAGAGTGTACTCTGTCTGAGGCTGAAATTGTCTAAGAGCAATGCTGTGAAGATGTAACATAAAATAACAGAAACAAAAGTAACCAATGCTTGAAAAGAAACCTAATTACAGTGACATGAATGGGAAGATTAAACTACTTCAATCCTTGCAGAACATCGATAAGGGATGCAGTAGCAGTAACTCTTTCCCTTAGAAATCGATGTAAGATGACCAATCTAGGAACTTGGAAGCGAAAGCCTCTATTCTCTACAGTTGGAGATCTTAAAGTAATCAAACCGAAAGCAGATTAAATGAAAGTAACTTAAATGAAACACAATCTGAAAAAGGAAAAGCAGCGTGTAACTACAATTCAAAGATTATGAATAAGTAATGAGTAGAAATGGAACAACAATGCGAATTGAAAAACAATTATAATTCTAACATATTCAAGGCACTAGATTTCTACGCTTCAATTCTGTCGATAGATTCTCACCACGCAACCACCAATTATAACATATTATAAACTAAAGGGACAGCAACTCAAATCAGATACAAGTCAGTGAAGATTTATGATAACAGGAAAATAATCGAACAGTGAATTGTGCTTATTGTAAAGAAATGAAACAACAATGACTCTGTATTTGATCCAGTCAGCAATAAAACAATTCAAACATTAAATGAACTCCACACAACAGTAAACAAAGATTAAAATAAAAAAAACGAAGTGATTCCACCAGAGCCGGGCCCTTAGCACCAGTGAAATACTGCTGGGCTAATTCAGAACTGCAGAAGGTAAATAAAACGCGTGCTTTGTATTAAACCAACATAAAGTCTTACAGAAAGGTTTCTCTCAAACAGAGAGTTAATATAACAGAGAAAATGTAAAGTCTTTCGACCGATTCCTAATAATAATAACAATCTGTCCCCCATCACTAAAGGACGTGGCTTTATATATCAACTCTTCGATGGACCAATCAAAGAACAAGATAAGTTTGAACAGCGATCCCTCAGGATTGAAAGATCTTGAGGGATTTGCTCCTCTATGTCTAGTTATCATTCTGTTTGTGCTGACTGAGGCCGATCTGTTCCCTGTCTTTTCTGGGCTATTCGTTTAGATCTTCTTTCCCTTGGCTGGATATGATTCAATGTTGATGGAGCAGCAGTTAAATTGTTCTCAACCCCGCCTTTGGTACAGCTGTTCACCTCTCCAAATTCCTGTTTGTCAATCAAAAAGTAACCTTTAGTCACCTTTTCATATTAAACATAAACCTTTCCAATTCTATTGTAATTCCTATGATAAATTACCTTTTCAAGGCAAACATGAGTACATTTATTGTAAAGAATGAATAAATATACAATAATTTCATACCTCTTTCACTACCCAACATACCCCCCTGCTTAATCATTTTCTTGCCCTCATGAAAACTATAGTTCGCATGGATAGCAGTTAAAGAATAATCCAAATAAGGTTTGTCATCCACAGGCCTAAAACCATGGAGTGCAGCTAATTCCTCAAAATTATGTTATGTCTGTCCTTCAGGAAGTTCATAAATATATTTGTAGTCTAGAGCAGGGTACCATACAATAGGGCTGTGAAATCTACATCCTAACCAATATGGTCCTTCTTTTAAAACAAGATGGCTATAGGAAATGAGACGGTCTGCAGCTAGCCAAAGTTTCTATAATTAAATGGTTCCATATTTTTCACATTCTGATTCGAGGTTCTCCACCGAACCTTGGCCGTTATGTAGGCTTGGTTCCTAATGGATGAAAAATAATCTGTTCCATTCAAAATGACTGATTTATGGACAGGCCCCAGAGTTTGGGTAACGCCTTCCCTTGTCATCAAGATTTTCTGTCTAGCCCAAAATTGAAGTGGGTCCTAAGGCTCACTTTTGACCCATAGATCTAATCCATTTTCCTGCCTTTGAAAGGCGTTATAAGCTTTAAGCCATTTTAATTGATTTACAACAAAGGAAATGAATGCCTGAAACTGAACATCTCCAATAAAAGGGCTAGGGTTTGATTCACAGTCATTTTCAAGTATTAGGTTATGCAAGTAAAATTCACATAACAGGCATTGTACTTTGATCCCATAAAGTTTGCAGCATGATATCAAGTCATCTATTGTTTTTAGCTCTATGGATTTCCCTGCCCTAACTGCCTTGATCTTTAATTGTAAATATCTTTCTAGTAAAAACAAAGCATATTTTTTGGCGGGGCATCTACAGGCTAAGACATCAGTATACAAGGAGCAGAGAGTGTCCATTTGAGTGTAGGCTAGTTTTAGTTGGTTCATTACCTTATCAACCTTTACCTCTGCTTTCCATCGTTTTTCATGAGCTTCAGCTTCTGCTTCATGAATAATTCTCATTTGTTGCTGCAATTCCTAATATCTTGTTCGTGGGACAGTATCTTCCTCCAATCTCTGCCTTTCTATTCGGGCCTATGTCAATTCCTCCTGAAGTCTGAGCAGTGTTGGCTCACTGAAAGTGTGTTGACTGCTAGATTGCATATTTTCACTCAAAACCGGTTCCTCTGGAACAACTTGTGTTGGAACAGTTGTTTGTTGCTCCGCATCCTCATAATTAGGCTCAGGTATGGTTTCTTTTGTAACTTGGGGGTTCCTATCAGTGGTCACTCTTCTCTTTTTCGAGCTTCTTTTGATAGCAATGCTTCTTTTCTTAGGGGCTCGCTTGGGCATGTATTTCATTCTCAGAACCCTAATAGTCTGCCTGAGTTGTTCAACTAATTTATGAGGCTTTATTTGCTCCCTTCGAAGCTTCTCAATCTCAGTTGTTTTCTTCTTCTTTCTTAATGGAACAGTCGTTCCTCTATATGTACTTGTTTTCTCAACAGAATTTTGGCCCATATCAGTCGTGCCTTCAGTAAAATTCTCTTCTTGTTCTTCTCCTTGGGGCTCCTCTTCTACATTCATGTGCCCTTGGCTCAATTCTCCTGGAATCATGTTCTCAGTTAACTCTGCAGTCCCCTGGGGGCTTCCAGCTTCATTGTTTTCTTTCTCCTGCTCACATCCCTCAGGAGAAGCAACCCTAGCTTCACTATGGTTTGTTGTTTCATTCAGTTTTTCTCCAGCTGTTTCTTTTTCAATTGTAGAGTACTCTGGTAGTTGATTAATATCTATATTGAGGTCCGAGGGGCTATGCGGCCGTGCATAATCACTCATATTGTCCAAAATCTGGGCCAATTGATCTTC
Source organism: Pinus albicaulis (assembly GCA_034641835.2). Taxonomy (NCBI): domain Eukaryota; kingdom Viridiplantae; phylum Streptophyta; class Pinopsida; order Pinales; family Pinaceae; genus Pinus; species Pinus albicaulis. Next base: position 138,575,835 of record CM076578.1, on the reverse strand, counting down.
TTGTAAAGGGCTTACGATAACATTCTCGAGCAGCTCTGTTTCATCCTTATTGCTGCTATGTTTGTCCTCATCCTCCGCACAGGTGTGATAACTTCCTTCCTCTTCATCTTAATACCGAATTTCTCCCTCAACTTCTTCTTCTCCAGAATTTCCTTCGATTCCTTCTTCCTCATTATCTCCTTCCTCTGCACTGGGTTGTTTTTCACTACTGGATTGGCGGCTTATTTCTTCTTCGTCCGAGTAGCGAATTTCTCCTTCCAATTTTTCTTCCTCATCAGTCTGAGGGCTTACTTCCTCTAATTTCTCTTCCTCGTCAGTGCGAGGGCTTACTCCCTCCAATTGTGGAGGTTGTTCCTCCTCTGAGCTGTGCAATTCTAGGGGCTGGCTGCTGCCCGGAAGTTCTTCCACCATCCTTCTAATTCATTTCAACCGGTGGGACTGTCTATGAGTAGAAGGCTCAGCAATTGAGCCAACCATCCTCTTCCGTTTTGGAGTGGGTAGAGCTAACCCTCCATCAATGGAAAATATTAATTCTTCCCAGCTGGTCTGTTGCTGGGCGAGGCTATGAATCACTATTAAACGAATTAAAAAATGGTGGTTGACCACCATATCTGCATGCTGGGCTTTTCTTATACCACGAGCATTATCATGCAACAAAGAATTTAAAAATGCAGGCAAATTAATGGTGCATTTCTGTTTTAATACGGCTAGAAGCTTAAGGTGGCGAGGTCTTACCACATCCTTTCTTCCGTCGCACGTTATGTAAGCCTGCACAATTTTGGCTAGCTCTATCCATGGCTCTCCTAATGACACTGGCTGGACTCCTTTACCTTTGATGACTAACGTCTATCCATCATCTTGAAAAAATTTTATGGCTTCACGAATCCTAATCTTCTTCTGAGTCCAAATAGTCCCTTGCGCGGGAATGCTAGAAACTTCTGCAATTATCTCGTCGGATACATCTATCTTCCTCCCTCTGACCATGGAGGATCCTTCTTGCAGGTTCAATAAAAATTCGGTGGCCACAGCTTCATGGGGTTGTTGCATTCTCAAGAAATATGTAATCCACCCCAGTATTTCTAAGATTGTCTGTGCAGCATCAGAGACGATAAATACTTGTGGTTCACTGCGAATTGGCTGTCCTCCCATTTCTGTGTTCTGTTAATTTTCTCAACACACAGTAATCACAATGGAACAGCACAACACAGTTCGTTGAAAATTTGTTATTTCCTAAAATACATGGATTTGGTTCAAATATAGGTAAGGAAATCTTGGAGTTTGATTTGCATGTAGACATCCGTGCCCCCCGAATGAATGAAAGGTCGTCCTCGACTGTCAATTGAGAGTAGCATGTGTGGCACAGAAGCAGTACAGCAGTAAAAAGCAGGCGTAATTATGATACATTCAATCAAATTGCAGCAATTACTGAAATCAATGCATGTAATGAATTGTTAATAAATAGAAAATCGTTTTGTAATGATTCAAATACAAGGAGAAGGGACAGCATATGATAACCATAAGTATAATTTCGTTATTTACCACTTTGGATTAATATGATCGACTTATAATGATTTTCATGTATAATAGGTTCGGAGGTAAGGGATTCATATTTTCATTTGACATTTAAATAAAGATATAGGAAAAGGGTTAAATATAACTATTGATGTGTATAAGTGTGACTCCAATACCATCAGTAGAGCTCTGCTGCCCACATGTGTCCATAACCTTGACAGAGTTGCTTTCTTACCCACGAAACCATTGTCCTTTATGTATGCTGAGGAAGTGCTTTTTTATTGAATATCATGATGGAGGCCATTGTGCTGGCTTGGCGACCAAATAAACCACAATGCCGTTCACCGGGAAGAAGTGAAAGGTGGGCAGGCCAGCTCGTGAAGAGACCTCCTGTTCCAAGGACTTCTTGATTTTTTCAATTGTCTGTTGGACCATTTCCCTGGTTTGGTGGCCATAATGGGAATGCCACTTCACTGCCTTCCCTATGATCACGGTAGGCTGGCTCTTGGTGAGACCCCCTATCCTCCATCTGCAAAATCATTATTAATGAAATATATAAATATTTTTTCTTCTTTTCTTTTACACACAACACTTTTCCTTAGTTAATCATAAGGGATGGCTCAACACTCCTTAAGATTAGGGATGGTGGAAGAAGTCTAAACATCTCAATAGAAAAAAAGTATGCCCTTATTCTTATTCCATAGATAAACATCAAAGAAAATTATAGCATGTGGGAAAGAACCAATCATGATAAAAATAATCGATTAGATTAATTCAATGGTAATAAAATAGCAAAGTTATGTTATTGATCATGCCCATTTTTCCTTTTTTTCTTATCATTACTAGACAATTTTCTTGAAAAGATGACGATTTCTTTTGATTTGTTGATTACAGTAAGCTTTAACTTGTATGATTGTATATAAATGATATATTTGCCTTAAGAAAAGTAGTCAAAAATTCAAAATGCTAGCTTAAAACAAAAAACAATCCACACAAAAAAGTGTTGTTCCTTTAAAAAGAACAACAAAAACAATCTGCGGAACTGCTGTTCCTTTCGAAAGGGACAACAAGAAAATACTCTGCGAAAGTGTTGTTCCTTTGGAAAGGAAAGCAAGAGCGCTTCTGCGAAACTGCTGTTCCTTTCAAAAGGAACAATAGAGTGTTGTTCCTTTAGAAAGGAACAACAAAACAAACAAAATAAACATAATTTTTTATTTTTTATTTTTCAAAGAAATCAGATTTCACGAAACAAACGATGAAGAAGGAAATAATATTAACTGAATGTCTAAAAACAAATTCCACAAAACAACAATCAAAAAACTGAAAAATACTTTATGTGCAAAAATTAAAAAAAAGAAGAGAGAAGTGATTTATCAAACTGGTGCCAAGGAGGATTTCTCCCCTTCAGCAAGAATTTCCATTGTAGAATCTTCCCGAAACTGTTGGTAAAAGGATTCCCGGGTGAGCGGTTTATGATACAATCGTACTCGATGACTGTTTACCTTAAAGGAATGTCCAGATCCGTCAATGGTAACTAATGTAACAATGCCATTATCATGCACCTTCTGTATTTCATAGGGTCCAAGCCATCGTGTCTGGAGTTTTCCTGGGAAATCTTGGAACCTGGAATCATATAGGAGTGCCCAATCTCCTTCGTGGAAGATCTTTTCTTTGATATGGGCGTCATGCCATTTGGCTCTCTGTTGCTGAATTAATGCTGTGTGCTGAAGAGCAGAGAGCCTAATTTCATCCAGCTCATTAATTTGCTGCAGTCTTTTAGCCTGGGCTTCATTCAAATCTAGACCCACCTTTTGAGTTGTTCTTAATGTTTGAATCTTGAATTCTATCGGAAATATGGGTTCCTTTTCGAATACCAATTGGTATGGTGAATATCCCGTGGTAGGTCTCCACGTTGTTCGATATGCCCACAATGCTTCTGGCAATCTGTAGGCCCAATCTCGTCTACGAGAGGCAACTGTTTTTGTTAATATAGATTCGATTACTTTGTTCGTGCTCTCTACTTGTCCATTGGCCTGTGGGTGATATGGAGTCGTAATCTTGTGCTGAACGTGGTAGTTTTTTAATGTTTTAGCTAATTTGTTACCTATAAAATGTGGTCCTCCATCTGTGATTATGTCCCTTGGGAGGCCATATCGCACAAAGATTTGGAAAAGAAATTGTATTACAGAGTCTTCTATAGCTTTTGAAAGAGCTTCTGCCTCAACCCATTTGGTGACGTACTCAGTTGCAACTAGGATGTATGTTTTTTGGTTTGAAGGGGGATTAATAGGACCAACATAGTCAAGGGCCCAACGTTCCAACGGTTCAATCACTAGTTGGGGGTTCAAAGGCATTTCATCAGATTGCCCAGGTCGACCTGCCCTTTGGCAGCTATCATAGGTCTACACGAATTTTTTAGCATCTTTAAAGATAGTAGGCCAATAGTAGCCTGTTCGTAAAACTTTGTGGGCAGTTCTACGATCTGCAAAATGTCCACCACACTGTCCATCATGGCATGTTCTCAAGATGTCAAATACCTCATCCTCCCTAACGCATCTCCTTATTTTCATATCTGCACCTGTATGAAATAGGTATCCTCCAATCCAGGAGAAACGAGTATTGCGATGTATTATTTTCTTACGTTCATTAAGGGACAGATGTTTGGGTAATTTACATATTGCCAAATAGTTCACTATATCAGCATACCACGGTGTCCTGATAGTAACAGCGAAGATATGTTCACCCGGAAAGTGATCTTCAATTGCTTCTATATCTGTTGGCTTCGGCAGTCTTGACAGAAATTCAGCTACAGGGTTCTCTTTCCCAGGTCGATCTCTGATTGTGATATCAAATTCTTGCAATAAAATTAACCATCTTGTCACTCTTCCATTTGTAACAGGTTTATTTTCTAAGAATTTAATGGCAGAGTGATCAGTATATAATACTACAGGATACCCAGTTATGTAATGTCTAAATTTGTTTATAGCATGAACTACAGCTAAAAATTCTTTCTCAGTCACAGTATAATTTAATTCAGCAGGGGATAGATTTTTGCTAATGTAGTAAATTGCATATGGCTTCTTGTCTTCCTCCTGCCCAAGTACCGCTCCAATTGCTATGTCTGAGGCATCAGATGAGATTTGGAACGGAAAATTCCAATTTGGGCCCCTCAGCACCGGGGCTGTTGAAACGAACTTCTTTAGATCATTAAAGGCATTGTCACATTTATCTGTCCAAGTGAAATCAAAATTTCCAGTCAGCGCATATAAAGGTGCAGATATTTGAGAATAATGTTCTATAAATCTTCTATAATAACCAGAAAATCCAAGAAAGCTACGTACCTCTGTTTGTGTAGTAGGTGTAGGAATTAACAAGAGTATTTGAATTTTAGCCGGGTCTACTTGAATTCCAGCTGCATAAATATAATGCCCTAAGATAACTCCTTCGGTCATCATCATAAGACATTTTTCGTTGCTTAAACAGAGCCTAGTGTCAATACATATTTGCAGTACTTTCTCTAGGTTCTGCAATGCAGGCTCAAAGTCATCCCCATAGGGTGTGAAATCATCCATATATACTTCGAGGCCTTCATTTATTAGGTCTGCAAAAATGCTGAGAATTGCCCTTTGGAATGTAGTAGGGGCATTGCATAGGCCAAAAGGTAGGACTCGGTAGGAAAATGTCCCCCATGGATAGGTAAAAGTAGTTTTGTCCTGATCTTCAGGGGCAATCTGGATTTGATTGTACCCACTGAAGCCATCAAGGAAAGAAAAGAATTTATTTCCTGCCAATGTGTCTAATACCTGGTCAATGAAAGGAAGGGGAAATTTGTCTTTACGTGTTGCTTTATTAAGTTCACGGTAATCTACACATATCCTCCACTTCCCATTCTTTTTTGGTACTACCACTAATGGAGAGACCCACTTTCTATCAGATATTGGGTAGATGAAATTAACATCCAATAATTTTTGTAATTCTTCTTTCACAATATCTTTAAGGTGAGGGTTTAGTCTCCTTTGAGGTTTGCGAATGGGTCTTGCATCTTTTTCAATGTAAATGTGGTGAGTACACAATTGAGGATCAATGCCTTTCATGTCAGGGTAATCCCATGCAAAGGCTGCTTTGTATTTTCGTAATAGTTGGACCAATTTTTGTTCTTGTTCAGCAGTGAGATTCTTATTAATATTTAGAGTTTTTCCCGGTTCGATTTCTACAACCTTGCTATTACTCATAGAAGTAGTAGGTATTTTTTGATCAAGAATGTCTTTGAAAGGATCTTCTTCTTCTTTATTATCGAATGCTGCTTTGATCATGTGACATTGCGAATGAGATCTAGTTTGTGACTTATTAATAAAATTATTAATGATATCATCCTCTATTTGATCTTTCAAATCAAGAGCATTTTCTGTGGTTAGAGGTGATCTCATATTTTCCATAAGGTATGATGCAGGTGGTTTTCTTGTTGTGATTATTGATAGACTTGGTTGGGCTGGGGGATATAGGGCTATATTCTTAACATAATTTCCCCTTCTAATTGTCATGTTGCCTTGTTGGCATCCAATATAGGCATCAGCAGTTGCCAACCAAGGTCTACCTAGAATTAACGGATGTCCATCTATTCGATTCTTTGGATTGATAACCAGGAAGTCAGCAGGGTATTCCCAGGAATCTACAGATACCATTACATCTTGTAGTATACCTTCTGGTTTGACTACTGATCGGTCAGCCAATTCCAACAAGGTTGTTGTTGGTTCCAATGATGTAATGCCAAGTTTTTGACAGGTGGTGGTGGTTAAAATATTGATTGCTGCCCCCAAATCAACTAAGGAATTTGGAAATGATTGACCATTGATCTGTACTGTCACTATAGGATTCCCTGGGTCTTCATATTTGATGGGTGTTTCCATTCCTGATAATAGATCAGATAAAGTACCAACTATGTGGATAGTAGGATTTGTTGTTGTTCTCCTCTTAGGCTTCTTTATGCATAATTCCTTAATGGTTTTTGCATATATAGGAATATCTTGAATAGCTTGGAGGAGAGGGATTTTTATACATAATTTTTTTAATTATCCCAGAAGATCAAAATTAGGTTGTTCTAACGTTCTAGGTATAATTAATCATTTTGAGAATGGTGGAGAGGAAGTTGTTACTTGTTGTTGTTGATTTTGTTGTTGTTGTTGTTGCACTTCCTTCTCATTTTGTTCTGTTTGTTCTACAGGTAACGGATCTTCAATATGATCATCATTGTTTCTCTCTGTTTCGATTATACACCCAGACCTTAATTGAAGATCATTACACTCCCTCAGTTCAGTTTCTACTTCTGGGGGCTCCATGATTTGAACAGACTGGACTGGCCTATTGTTTGGGTTTGGGTTGGGTTTGGCTGGGAGTTGTGGTCTTAAATTGGTCTGGGGGTTTGGGTAAGGAGCTGGCAGTGTAGGTTGAGAGAGAGGAATTGATTCGACTGGCTGATTCGGAGGTTTTTGCCAGTTTGACTGTCAGGGCTGGTTTTGAGAAGTAGAAGGGGACCATTTTGTAGGCCAGAATGGTGGATAAAAAGGAAAATTAGGCCAGTTATTTTGATTTGTTTGATTGGGCCAAGATGTGGGGGAAAATGGCTGTTGTGACCAATTAGGGAAAGATCTTTGATTCTGCCACATCCCACTATATTGTTGGGCGTTATATTGAAAAGGTTGAAAATAAAATGGATCATTTTGCATACCTGATGGTCGTGGCTGCCATTGTCGACGCTGGTTAAGCAGACACCACTTCCGATTCTTCTTCTGCCTCCTTATAAATTGTTTTTAGACCAGGGAGCGAAGGACATCCTTCTGTAGGGTGATCTTTTGTGCAAATGGCACAGACTTTAATCACATCCAACGGGCATTCTTTGTGGCTATGTTTTTTTCTACATCTGGGACAAAATATTGCCAAGTTTTGTTCTGCTTCTGCCTGTTTCTGTTTGGCTTGCATAATATCGAACTGTGTTTTTAGAGTCCCAAGTATGTCTGTCTTAAATTCTTCTAGCAGATTTCCAATATCTGCACGAGTCACCCCTTCATTAGAAGTTTTATTTTCTCTTGTAATTATATCACGCTCTGCTGATTTCAACCTTGTATTGCCCCTCGAACACCTGATACACAAATCAACAATGTCAGGATAACTTTCCTGGTATATATCACCTTTTCCCATAAGGTTCAATGTTTCATCCCACTGATCTTTCATTCCCCTAATTAATGCAGTTTTCAAAACATTGTCAAGTAAGGGTGCGGATGCATAAGGGGATCTCTGAAGATTGTATTGGAATCGTTCCACATACTCTTCCAAGGTCTCACTTGGTTTTGCTGTCATTTGAAATATCTCATCTTTTAATTCCCGAGACCTGCAATAATCTTGATATTTCTTTAAAAATGCAGCTTTCATATGATCCCAATCAGTTATGACACCTCCACCTAATCCCATAAACCATCGTAGGGCTGCCCCTTTTAATGTGGAAGGGAATAGTTTTAGTTTTTGGGCATCGGTGGTATAATCGTAGCCTCTGCACAACACATCAAACTCAAATAAAAACGCATCTGGGTCCTCTGATGTTAAGCCATGAAATGTAGGAATATGTTGAAGAGGAATATATTTCATGGGTGCATTAACTGCAATATCTACTATGGGATATTGCAGTGTAGAGGTCTGCTACTGATTCTGGTTTTGGTTATGGGCCATTTGATCGAAGATATGCCAATATCCCTCTGGGATTTCCAGGGAATTTCTAGGTTGACGAGTAGGGGCAGAAATAGTTTTGACAACACTCCCTTTATCTAGGATAATAAGTTTTTCCTGTCGGCCTACTGTTTGAGGTGATTCAGGACCTCGGTTCTGAATAAGTTGAACAGCACTTCCCTTATCTGGGTTGCTGATTGTCTGGGCAGTTTCAACAGGAGATTTCAAGTCTGTGATTTCTCCCGTTTCCCCTTCTCCTTCTCGGAGATTGCTCGAGTTCCCTTCCTGAAGGAAACTTATGCAAGGATTCTCAATTTCTTGGGAATCTTGCTCAATTCCCTCTGTTTGATTATGTATCTCAGCGAAGGCTTCAGATGGTGATTCTGTAGCCTGAAGGGAACTAGTAGGCTGTCTAGAAGTAGTTCTTTTAAATCCTACTGATGGATGAGATTCAATTCTTTTAATGATTTCGTCAATAAAGGTCGTGCGCCCAAGGGTCACCGGTCCCTTAGGTTTTTCAGTTTTAGGAGGAATTTTGTTTCGCTTAGTTGATTTATTCATTCAAAGAAAACAAACCTTCATTCCTACCTAAAAAAAAGAAGCTTACTTACTTCTGCTGTAAAGCGGGCTGCGAGCAAGTATGTTTCTTGCCCAATGCGCAGGTTCTTACCTTCCATCTTTAATACTCCATTCCTTACAAGCAGAAGAAAATCAGCTATGCATTACTCCTTTAAAATGGCATACACTCACATCTGAGCCTTGAAATGCCTTCTCTTTTACAAACCTTCACTTCATTTCATCATTATTTTATCACTTCATAAGCCTAAAATCAATGAATAATGATTAGGATTGCTTAAAGGGTACATGAAATCGATTAACATATTGTATTTTCATGATTTTGTCTATTTTAACAATTTTCTGCAAAATAGCTACAACGAGACATTAAATGGTGACAGAGCGATTCTGCGATTTGTTTTACAGTTTGAGTGGGTTACAGGTGTCGTCTCAAAGAAAGGCGCATATGGGCAAATTACAAACTTCATCCACATCATTCCTTGCTCCCTACAAAGTCTGAGCACAATTCTACAGGTGGTTAAGCACGTGGGAATCAAACTAGGAAGTAGACTCCTAACAGGACAAGGACAGTCCAGATTCGGTTACGTGATCATAATCAGAGTCCTAGTTTGGTTTCTATTAGGAAAGACACTTATCCCTTTATTTTCTCCAGTTCTGTTATGTAAATTTGCTATTAATATGCTTGGGGAACCGAGAGAAGAAGGTTAGATCTTAGTTAGATTTTGGCTTTTGCTGCCAACCGTGAATACTCTGTTTTGCAATATTTTTCTCCTTTAATGAAAGAAACAGCGTTCTAGTGCAAGAGCTGAGTCAACGTTAATTGGATTTGCAAGCTAATCTGGCAGTAGAGGGCCCCTACTGCCCGAGAAGCTCCATTCAGATGATTTAGATAAGTAGCGTTAGTTTGATTTCGTTTTCAATTTCCAGTTTCAATAGTTTTATCAACTTCATGTTTTCCACGTTCATTTACATTGCATATTACAGTTAGTTTCACTGTGGTTTAATACTCCGGAGTTAGAATGCATGTGGTTCAGTTCTGTTATTTCATTTTCAGTTTGATAATGACTTTCTTTAGTTTAGTTTTAATTCATTTTGTTTCAAGTAGATTAATGACATTCTAATTTAGTTGTAATCATTGTCCTTTAATATTGATAGATAGTGTTCTAGCTTGATGTTATCCATTGTATTTTAAGTAGTTTTAGTTGTCAAAATTAGTCTCTCGGCCTTCATTAATCACAACTTACTTTTTTTCTGAACTTTTATTAATATATCATCACATGAACAGAGGTCAGTAATATCAGTTTAAGGCTTTGATTATTCTGCAAATCTTTTACAAATTCACCAATAGCCTTTTTCCCAAACATTATTCTAGAAAATCTCTAAATTTCTGAATAAGGCTTAGTAGTGATAAATCAAGTTGCAGAATAGAATAACTTCAGCATCATAGGTTAATTTAGATTTTTGTAATATTATGAGTTGATTTTTTAGTTAGGAGAACTTCATTTACACTTAGCATTCCATTTCTCAAGTTCATTTCAAGTTCATGTTGTGATTTGTTTCTTTGCCATAGAGTCATTATCAAGCTTTGTATTTGTTGTTTGCTAGTCATAGTTTAGGTTTGATTCTGTTTCAGTATTTTCATTTGTCATTTGTCATCCATAGTTTAGGCTTCACTCTGTTTTGACTAATAGTTTCCCTTCATTAGCACTTAGTTCTTTTCCTTTTCAAAATAAAACCATAAAACCAAAAACATCAGAAAACACTAAACACAACGAAGTAGGAAGAGGTTACTTAGGCACATATGGTGCACTTCACTTCAGCAGTTTACCAACCCTGGTTGACAATTAATGAACTCAATTTAGGACACTAGGTTGAGCACAAACATTTTGGCGCCGTTGCCGGGGAAGTGTAACTAGGTAACCTTATTTCTTACATCCAAAAAAAAAAAAAAAAAAACAAAAACAAAAACTTCAATCACCTACCACACCCACTATATCATGTGGTGCAGTAAGAGCCACACATCCACATCATGAATTCATATTTTTGCAGGTAGAAGAAGAGGTGACAAAGGAGGTTGAAGAAATGGATGGAGATGATGAAAATGAGGAAGATCCTTTTGGATTTCCCATTCAAGAAACTGATATCAACGTTCAAATGAAGAACATCCATCCATCTGTACTTCCTAACTTCAAAGGTATGAGATCAGAAGACCCGGAAACCTTTCTTTTTGAATTTGAAATAATTTTTAGATCTTATGGCTACTCATTGCACATGCAAAAATTGAATTTGTTTCCGGCAACATTGAAGGATAGAGCTCTTAGATGGTTCATGACTTTAGGAACAAATTCTATAGGGACATGGGATGATATGAAAAGAGTATTTTGGAAAAATATAAAGGTTATTGCATGCACCATGACCTTAGAAATGAAGTCTTTAAGATGAACCAAAAAGAGGATGAAAGCCTAGAAGATTTAGTAGAGAGATTTACTTATAATATCAAAAGATCTAAATTGCATAATTTAGGATCAGATGCATTAAAAACTCTTCTACTAAATGCTATAAAGGATGAATGGATTGATATTCTTAATCTTGTGGGAAAAGGAGATGTTTATCGATTGTCATTTCAAGAAATTTGTGAACTATGCAAGAACATATCAAGAGGAAAAGCAAAGTGTGTAAGGTCCCCTCAAGATCCATTTGTGGCAAAAGTAAGTAAGTCAACATCAAGATTGGTAAGTCAAACTGAACCTAACAATTTGCTAAACATTCTTGGTAATTTAAATGAACAAACTGACATGCTAAGAATGCAAAACAAGCAAAAAGTTGCTTCATTTATATTTTTCCCTAAATGTAGAAAGAAACATGCTTTGCATGAATGTCCACGTGATAACATTAAAATGTGTAAAATTTGTGCAGGATCACATACTACTGAAGATTTCCCATCATTACCAGGGTTGAAGGAAATTTACCAGAAGGATAATGGAGCAAATCAAGCACAAGAGAAACTTTGTCATGTAGCTCCAAAAGGACTATGGCAGCCTCATCAACCCAATATGATGCAATATCCTTATGCACAATTTCAAGGTTATGCACAACAACCTCAAGGTAATTGGAAAACACCCTTGCCTTGGCAACCTTGGCCATATCAATCCCAACCTCAAAATCAACCTTGGAAACCTTGGTCATCTCAATCCCAACCTCAAAACCAATCTTGGCAACAAAGTTGGCAAAGGCCCTATAAAGGAAATCCACCATATCCTCAATCTTTCCCTCTCTATCCCCAATACCATCATCAATGTTATCCATACCATTTACCTCCACTACAACATCAATATCACCCTCATTTTACCTCAATTCAACCTTTCCCATTACCATCCACACAAACACCCCAAAGATTCCCCACTCCACTACCTCCACAACCATTTCATATCCTCAACAATAAAACACCTCAATCAACTTACAATTCTGAGGTATTGCAAAATGATTCACCAGCTGTCATTGAAGAACAACAAACAGAAGAAGAAGACTTAGATAAGGTCCAAGAATCATGGATGTCTATTGATAAAGAGGAGATATTGGAACCAGAGATTGAAAAGTCTCATGCATGCCTATCACTAGATTCTATGAATGAAGATCATATCTCCGAAGACTTGCATTTCATGATAGAGGAAAGACAAGGAAGACAAGATTACATTGAATATTGGTTCAATTCAGTCATTGGATTCCAATGCTCAATTATTCAATATCTTTTGACATCATCTAAATCAAGACAGTTGGCATCTCATATACATGTACATATCAAAGAGTGTCTTTCAAACCTGCATATGAGTTTATCTATCATCTTGTTACAGACATGGTTCCATTGGAAGTACTCATATACTTGAACAAGATTTTCTTTTTCAAGTAGAGTAGGACATAAAAAAAAAAAAAGAAAAAAAAAAGAAGAAAAAAAAAAAAGTAAAGAGAAAAATAAGTCCTATTGTGAAAACCAGCTTGCTGGCGCAATTGGACATGAGCTTTGTTTGAAAACCAGGCAACTGGCGGGCAAAGTTCACAATAAGTTCTGCAATTTCATGATGGTTTCAATCTTTCATGGTTCTTCAAATCATTCTTGGTTCTATGCTCGAGTTGGATGATGTGGAATTCCTTAAGGTCCACCTTCCAACAGATCTTGTCCCATCGACCTCGACACTTTATCTGGGATCAAGATTAGAGATTATTTGAAGTGCCTTGGAGCTTGCATTCATCAATGGCAAGCCTCCTCGTTGATAATAATGGGAATACAACAATGTCTCTTGATTGTCAAATCTTGCAGGCGACTCGACTTCGACACATTCATTCGTCCCTGTCAAGATGCACTGAGGTACCTTGACACTCATTTACATTATCGGTGATTTGTCTCGCATTGGTTAACGATTTTCATTATTGATCGGTAATCCAATGATTTCTTCCCATGCTCGACTTCGACACATTTATTCGCATGGTAAGAATTGTACCATGAATATTGGCTTTGATGAAGACTAATGGTTTTATGGAATCAACAACTTGCAGCAGTGAATTTTATTAGTTTCTTGTAGCAGCATGTTCATCTTTTTGTCAATTCAATAACAGCTGCGGAAAGTGGCAGTTTCTGCAGCCATTGCTGTAGCAGCCTGTTTTCGTCTTTTTGCAACTTTTTCCAGAAGGCAGTTTTGGCGCAACTTTTGCAAGAGACTGGAGCAGAAATAAAAAATTCTGAGCTTCTGGGTTTTCTCAGAATATGATAAATTGAGTAAAACGCAGACAGAATTTGGAAAAAAACAATTTTTAAGGGCATTTCAGAAGGGTTTTTCAGGCAGATTTTCAATTTTCAGCGTTATGGACAGAATAGGACAGATTTGAGTATTTTTGCACAGCAGCACCTTTTCTTCATCAAAATGAAATTCTGGAAGCATGTGGCAGTAGAGAAGGTAAAAATACACAGTTTCCCATTGGAATCACTCAATTTGGCCTTAAAATGAGTCTGTGGCGTACTTTTTTGTTGCAAAATTGGGCAAAATGAAGGGTGAAACAGGGCAGAAATTGATTTTGTCATAACTTTCAAACCGTGCATCCGTTGGTCCTGAAATTTTTATGGTAAATGCATTGAGGAAGGGTGAATAAACACAGAAAATTTCAGAAAATTTCAGTGTGTATTTTTCAAGAAATTGGCCACTTTCACCTACAGTCATTTCTCATTTTTCGGGAGATCCGTGCAACCAATGGCTGAGATTTTTCAGTGGAAGATGCATAATAATATTGGTGACAACCTCAGAAAATTTCAGGGAAGTCTGATGTACCATTTGAGAGAAATTGCAAAATTCATTTCATTCTACAATTCCACTCCATCTCACTCCATTTTCACTCCATCTCACGCCATTTTCATTTCATTTCACAAGTCCATTCCACTTTCACTCCATCTCACGCCATTTTCATTTCATTTCACAATTCCTATTCCACTTTCACTCCATCACATTTCACATCCATCTTCCATATTCATACTTCATTTCTTTTTACAGATTGCATGTTGCAGCCACATCTTATTCAGCAGTTCTGACATAATTGTACAGCCTACAAAGAGATGATGATTACAGGAAATTAAAGGATTCTGTTTTGAAGACCAACATGCTCAAAGAGGACCAAAGGAACAACATCAAGCACAGCAATTAACAAGGTCAAATTCTGAGGTAAATTGTGAAAATTATTTTAATAGCAAAAAGTTAAAACATGAAATAGATACAATGTGTATAATCATGTGTTTCCTAAACAACCTATCATTCGAATTGATTAGCCATATCCCTTATCCAACATTCCATATCTCACCACAAAGTCATCATAAATTCTCCATCAGATCCATAGCCACTTCATTTTTCCTTATAGCTTAATCACCTCCATCCATTCACTTCCATTACACTTTGCAGCCAATCCATCTCTAAGTGCAGAAAGGTAATTCTAAGGGTGAAGCATCATTCTTCAACTAATCCATCTTCAGACACAGAGATACAGTTTCAAAATAAAGCATCATACTCTGTAGTCAATCTAGCTTCAAGCATAGAAAAGTAATTATGAAAGGAAGATAATTTGCACAAAGGAGGAATGTGGCTAATTGTCAGGACAGAATCAGTTGAAGTCAAGTATTTGGAAGGATATCCATAATTCGGGGAGCTACTACAATAAGAAGGGAGGCTAAACTTTATAGGGAAATTTGATGGCTTCCATAAGGAGATTACAAAATCTTTTGTCAAATCTTTTGATGGAGCAGAAGAAGAGAAACTGACATGGTTATTGAAAATAAACTTGACACTCCACTACAAAAGGAAGATGAAGAACTAATCTCTGAAAAGTTAACAGAGATTAGAAAATAGATTAGGGCCAAAAGAAGCAGAAAGATAAGGTTGGATGTTCTAACAGAGGTTTCAAAGCACATGGAATAAGTTTTGATGAAATTGCATGAGGACATGCAATAGTCTTGCAGTGGGGGTATGTTGAGCCTTAGAATTTCCTTCTCTTTTACAAACCTTCACTTCATTTCATCATTCTTTTATCACTTCATAAGCCTAAAATCAATGAAGAATGATTAGGATTGCTTAAAGGTTACATGAAATTGATTAACATATTTTATTTTCATGATTTTTGTTGTTTTAATAATTTTCTGCAAAATAGCTATAGAATATAGGCATTCTGTAGCTGATCACGCGTTCCGCAGCTGTTTTAGAGTTTAAATGGGTTACAGGTGTCGTCTCAAAGAAAAGTGCATATGGGAAAATTCCAGACTTCATCCACATCATTCCTTGCTCCCTACAAAGTCGGAGCACAATTCTACAGGTGGTTAAGCATGTGGGAACTCAAACTAGGAGGTAGACTCCTAACAGGATAAGGACAGTCCAGATTCTGTTACGTGATCATGATCAGAGTCCTAGTTTGGTTTCTATTAGGAAAGACAGTAATCCCTGTATTATCTCAAGTTCTGTTATGTAAATTTGCTATAAATATGCTCAGGAAACCGAGAGAGAAAAGGGAGATCTTGGTTAGATTTTGGCTTTTGCTGCTAGATTTCATAGAACCGTGAATACTCTGTTTTAAGTATTTTTCTCCTTTAATGAAAAAGACATCGTTCTAGTGCAAGAGCTGAGTCAACGTTAATTGGATTTGCAAGCTAATCTGGCAGTAGAGGGCCCCTACTGCCCGAGAAGCTCCGTTCAGATGATTTAGATAAGTAGCGTTAGCTTGATTTCATTTTCAATTTTCAGTTTCAATAGTTTTATCAAATTCATGTTTTCCACGTTCATTTACATTGCATATTACAGTTAGTTGCACTGTGGTTTAATACTCCGGAGTTAGAATTCATATGGTTCAGTTTTGTTATTTCATTTTCAGTTTGATAATGACTTTCTTTAGTTTAGTTCTAATTCATTTTGTTTCAAGTAGATTAATGACATTTTAATTTAGTTGTAATCACTGTCCTTTAATATTGATAGATAGTGTTCTAGCTTGATGTTATCCATTGTATTTTAAGTAGTTTTAGTTGTCAAAATTAGTCTCTCGGCCTTCATTAATCACAACTTACTTTTGTTCTGAACTTTTATTAATATATCATCATATGAACAGAGGTCAGTAATATCAGTTTAAGGCTTTGATTATTCTGCAAATCTTTTACAAATTCACCACTAGCCTTTTTCCCAACATTATTCTAGAAAATATCTAAATTTCTGAATAAGGCTTAGTAGTGATAAATCAAGTTGCAGAATAGAATAACTTCAGCATCATAGGTTAATTTAGATTTTTGTAATATTATGAGTTGATTGTTTAGTTAGGAGAACTTCATTTACACTTAGCAGTCCATTTCTCAAGTTCATTTCAAGTTCATGTTGTGATTTGTTTCTTTGCCATAGAGTCATTATCAAGCTTTGTATTTGTTGTTTGCTAGTCATAGTTTAGGTTTTATTCTGTTTCAGTATTTGCATTTGTCATTTGTCATCTATAGTTTAGGCTTCACTCTGTTTTGACCAATAGTTTCCCTTCATTTAGCACTTAGTTCTTTTCCTTTTCAAAATAAAACCATAAAACCAAAAACATCAGAAAACACTAAACACAACGAAGTAGGAAGAGGTTACTTAGGCACATATGGTGCACTTCACTTCAGTAGTTTACTAACCCTGGTTGACAATTAAATGAGCTCAATTTAGGAGACTAGATTGAGACCAAACACACTCTCCTCTCGATAGGCGCGAAAATGTCGAGGCATAAAAAGGCATCTTTTGAATAGCTAATTATCTCACATTAATTATCAATCCGGGAGCGTCTTTTTAGTCCAAGAGTGTGCTTTGTCTGAGGCTTGCAATTGTCTAAGAGCAATGCTATGAATATGTAGTATAAAAAAACAAAACCAATGCTTGAAAAGAAACCTAATTACAGTGACATGAATGAAAAGATAAAACTACTTTAATCTTTGCAGAACATCGATCAGGGATGCAGTAGCAGTAACTCTTTCCCTTAGAAATCGATGCAAGATGACCAATCTGGGAACTTGGAAGCTAAAGCCTCTATCCTCTACAGTTGGAGATCTTGAAGCAATCAAACCAAAATAAAATTCAATGAAAGCAACTTAAACAAAACGCAATTTGAAAAGGAACAGCAACGTGTAATTATAACAAACAGAAATGGAACAGCAATGGAAATTGAACAGCAATTACAATTCTAACACACTCAACGCACTAAATTCCTATGCTTCAATTCTGTCGACAACTTCTCACCACAAAACCATGATTGTAACAGATTACAAACTAAAGGAACGGCAGTTTGAATCAGATACAAGTCAGTGTAGCGAAATAATAAAACAGTGAATTATGCTTATCTAAAGAAACGGAACAGCAGTGACTCTGCATTTAATCTGATCAACGATAAATCAATTCAAACATGAAACACACTCCACACAATAGTAAATAAAGAATAGAATACAAAGAGCGAAGTAATTCCACCAGAGCTAGGCCCTTAGTGCCAGTGAAATACTGCTGGGCTAATTCAGAATTATGGAAAGTAAATGAAACGCGTGCTTTGTATTAAACCAACATAGAGTCTTACAGAGAGCTTTTCTCTCAAACAGAGAGTTAATATAACAGAGGAAATGTAAATTCTTTCTACTGGCTCCCAATAACGACAACGATCCCTCCCCCCGTCACTAAAGGACGTGGTCTTATATATCAATCCTTCGACGGACCAATCAAGAAAAAAGATAACTTTAAACAGCGATCCCTCAGGATCGAAAGATCCTGAGGGATTCGCTCCTCTGTGTTTTAGTCATCGTTCTGTTTATGCTCATTGTGGCCGAGATGCTTCCTGCCTTTTCTGGGCTATTCATTCAGATCTCCTTGCCTTTGGCTGTATATGATTCGATTTTGATGGAGCAGCAGTTAGATTGTTCTCAGCCACGCCTTTGGTACAGTTGTTCACCTCTCCGAATTCCTGTTTGTCAATCAAAAAGTAGCTTTTAGTCACCTTTTTGTATTAAACGTAAACCTTTCCAATTCTATTATAATTCCTATGATGAATTACCTTTCAAAGGGAAAACAGGAGTATATTTATGGTAAAGAATGAGTAAATGTACAATAATTTCATACCTCTTTCACTGCCCAACAGATGGTAGCTATATTGGATTATGTATTGGTATTTTATATTTCTGAATATATGGTATGTTTAGACATATAGCTTTCTTTGGTTGTTTAGCTAAGATTGCAAGTGTTGTTTAGCATAGGGTGTTCCTGATCGAGAATCCCACCTCTTTCCTTAAGAGGCCTCTTGGAAGAGCATTGTACTTTATTTCCACATTCAGGATTTAGGCCAAGCATCATCTTTCATCTACAGCGCAGATCCTGTTTAGGGTTGAGTTATGTTGTAGGTTGTAGTAGTGGAGAACATCTTTGGGTCACTTCAGTGCTTATTTTCAGTGGAGAAGGGTTCCTTTCCATTGGGAGGATAGTAAGGAAGGCCCTTGAGCCTATTTTCATATCTTGGCATTAGGCTACTTATTTATTTTCCCCTACAGCGCAGTTTTTGTCTTGGACTGCATTATTTTGAGGGAGGAGTTGCAGGGTGGTTTCAGTACACCATTTGGGGAGGAAGTTTTCTAGTGAAGGGATCAGCGTTTCATCTAGAGGATCAATTGGAGGAGGCTACATTATTTTTTATATCAGATTAGCCCCATCTTTCCATTTTATGTTTTGTAGTGAATCTTCAGCCCTAGGGCTTTGATTCCTATCTTGTATCTTGGTGCATTGCTGAAAACCCTTTGGGGGTTCTTCATTGGAGGTTATATAGTGCCTAGATCTGTATTTGTTGTATATTTTGAGGCATATAACAACCACAGATATGTGTATTTTCATTTGTTGTAGTAGTTCACTTTATGATTGCGCTATAGTAGTCTTCCAGCATTTTGATATATAGTAGCAGCACCTCTTTTGAGGGTTTTGTCCATTGGAGGCTTGTTCTATATTGTATTATGTTTTGTGGCCCATTATTTTGTACCATTTTGCTGATGTTATAATGAATGGAAGGTATCCATATTGGCCTCTTGCTTTTATATGATGTTATACACTGCTATTCCAGTATTTTGTATTATATTCCTGCTTTTCCCATCTGGGAATATTACAGTGGTATCAGAGCATAATCGTGGCACAGCCTATGCATCTTGAAAAGCTAATATGTCATCTAAAGAAGGATGTCCTCTCATAGATAGAGAGAAGAGGTATCTCAGAAGAAGACACCGGAAGTTTGATTATACAAATGATAATGAAGACAAGGGTAAAACCCCTTTCTCAAGAGAATATGAGGAGAAGGAATTTCCTAAGATTCTTCTCAAAGCTATGCAAGACATTGCTAGAGAAATAAAGGAGATGAGGATGGATAGATACAAGGAATCCCCTAAAGTTTTTATGTATGGTGAAGGCTTCAGCATTTCTCATCACTGGAGTGATCAACCAATAAAGTAGCAACAAGTTTCCCAACACTCTACAATGCCTACATTCTTAGCAGTGGGAAATGAAGGGTTTCAAGAACAAGAATCTCTTGAAGACTATTTCATGGAGTATGAGTCTCAATATCAGAGATTCAAGGACCACTTGAGTTTTCAAGAATTCTGTCAGATCAAGGACAATAGGAGACCCAGGCATCACAATGTAGGTGGAGGATTCATTCAAAATCATGATCTACACCTCACTATGGGCAGATTTTTCTTACCCAACTTTGATGGGTTATCAAAATGCACTGCCAAGTCATGGGTAGAGAAGCTTGACATCTACTTCCAGCTATACAAAGTACCAAAGATGGAGGCCATTAAGATAGTAGCGCTACACCTTGAGGGTGAAGCACATGATTGGTGGTTCCATGGCTTGTCTACATTGAGTCATGCCAATGTGACTGCATACTCAGAGTTCACAAGGAAGTTGGTGGAGAGGTTTGACAGAATATATCGTGAGGCACCATTCATGGGGCTAACAAAGCTCAAACAATCAGGTAATCCAGAAACTTATATTTATGAGTTTTTAATACTTTCTGTTATGGTTCCTGATTTATCTACAGTAAGAAGGGTCTACATGTTTTTTGATGGGTTAGAAGAACCTCTTCATGAGTTTTTTAAGTCTACCAAGCCCACTACCCTTCAAGATGCCATTGAAAGGGCTAGAGATCTACAAGATGCCTTACCAAAAGCAAAGGCAACATTTCAGAAAAAGCCCTCTTTTCCATCAAAGGGAAATGAGAAGGCTCCTCTTTCAAAGGAGAGCCAATGAAAAAACCTCTTAGTGATGATGCCCGAAGGGATTTGAGGAGAAGGAAGCTTTGCTTCACATGACAATAAACATGGGCACCCGGACATAGATGTGTAGCTAGAAAGGCACACTACATAGAGGTCTTCTTAGATGATGAGGAGAAAGAAGAAGAGGAACCATAAAGAGGTCACAGCGCTGACACAGCAAGAGATGATCCGTCACCCTCAAGAGATGGAAATGGGGCATTTTCTCCAATTGGAGGGGATCTTGCATCATTGAGAGGAGTACCCAAGTACTTGACCTTGAGGGTTTGAGGTTCCATATTAGATCAAAGGGTTTCTGTTTTGATTGACATTGGGGCTACCCACAATTTTATTAACGCCCAACTAGTGCAGAGGAGGGCAATACCCACTGATGATTTTGAGGGATTTTCTATTTTGGTCCCAGTAGATAGAACTATGCAGTGCATGCATTATGTTCCATCCTTATCTATCACCATGGGGACATATACATTGACTGATCACTTCTTTGTGGTTGACATACCTAACACCAATGTGATATTGGGTGTGCAGTGGTTGATTACTTTGGGGAAGGTCACCACAGATTGGGAGACTTTGCAAATGGAATGGGTGGATAGAAAGAGTGGTAAAAATCAGATGATTAAGGGCACACACACATATCCCTCGCATAAAATTTCCCCACAGAAAACAGAGATGGATTTTCATAGTGGAATCAAAGACCTAATAGTCCCATCTATTATGCACATGACTTTGGCCCATGGGACATTATTGTTTTGTGGAAAACCACCTGGGAGGCCACCTGATCCAAATTTGGTGAGAAATGTCTCACATCATAATGCACCATTCATTGATCTAGGAGGAATGGGGGCATTGGGAGGTCATAATATAGTGCTGAGAGTCTTGAGTAGACTCAAGGAGGAGGGAAACATTCTCCCAACATCATCATTACCCACTCTCATTTCAGATTCTGCACTGTGGAAGGAGCAACATGGGGAGGTGTTGTAGCCACTACAACACGTCCCTCGAAAATTTTTCCCCATCTAAAATTTTTGAGCCCCTGAACTTTCAGTAAAGATGGAGTTTGATCCTGATCTAGTTTTTAACCACCAGTTGCAGAGTCACAAATCTCATTAAATCCAAAAAGTTGTGCCCGTGTGACCTTGCGACCCCTAGGTCGCGAGGTCGCAGGGTCACATATTGATCTAAAACCTAAGAATTACGACTATGTGACTGTGCGACCTTACGAACCCTAGGTCGTGAAGTCGCAAGGTCGCGAGGTCGCACAACCATCAACCTACTTTAAATTGCGACTTTGCAACCCTCATTAATTGACCGCACGTGCGACCCCTTTATAAATAAAAGAGTCGCGTAGGTCGCATTCGACCTGTGCGACCGAGCAAGTAATGCTTCTGACAAGCCAGCTGGAGCACTTTTTTCTCAGGTAAGTTGCCTAATCCTCCTGTTGTTTCCTTTATGGTTCATTTTTTCCATTCCTACCTTTTCCCATTGTCTATTAGTCCTCATCTTAGCTTCATTTAAACCTCTCAAGATCTCTGTGTAAGCATGCACCTTCCCTATGGTTTTTATTTCTCTATCTCATCCTCTGAAAATCTCTCATGCCCCAGTCCACCTCAATCTCCCTTCCTAGCCCACCTGGAGGAAGAGACTCAAGTCCCAGATGCACTCTTTCCCTTGATGTGTTGCATGATTTCAACATTCATATCCCCGCGGGACTTAATCGTCGCGAAACCCATCTGTTAGAAGATTAAATATTATGGAGCAATGCAACACATAAAATATGCGGAAAAATACAAGCACACAAAACACATAAAACCAAAGAGACATAGATATACGTGGTTCACCCAGTTTGGGCTACGTCCACCCCAAACAACCAGTCCTTCCTTTCTATTATCCAGCAAAAAAAATGAAGAGACAAAACCTACAACCGTATCCGTTGTAATATCCTCTCGTTCTCTCTCACAGTTGTCCCTCTCTCGTTTCTCGCTCCGAGAATACACACATAATACACACTCGCAATACAATACCCCCGCAATACAATACCCTCATATATACAAGGGGGTTGCCTTCTAGGGAAAAAAACCCTAATCTAAACATAACTTCTACCGTTAGATCATTTGCCTAATGAACGGCCCAGATTGACTAGAAGTTAATATACTTTTACAAGGCAATTTTACATCTGTTTTTAGCTTCGGGGGCGCTGCCCCCGAACCCCTGCCAAGGGGTGCCAGCGATTAATTACGGGCGGCGTTGCCGCCCCTTTTAAGGTACATGGGTCCAATGTTGTGATACAAAGTAAACAAGATAATCAGGCTCCACACCCAACAATCTCCCACTTGGAGACTGATTGTAGCAACTCCACCGCTGCTTCATTTGCTAGACAATGACTCCTCTTTGGACCTGGCTGTTCCTCATCTTCATCGTCATCCTTGAAGACCAATTGAAACTGAGCATGTTCTCAGTTTCTCCCTGGTTACAACTTTTGTTAGCATATCTGCAGGATTCTGGCTAGTGTGTATCTTTTCCAGCTTCAACTCTCCATCTTCCAATACCGACCGTATGAAATGGTACTTGACATGTATGTGTTTAGTCCTGCAATGAAATGTTGAGTTCTTTGCAAGATGAATAGCACTTTGGCTATCACTGTATAGTGTGCCCATATCATGCTTCTTACCCAATTCATCCATAAACCTTTGTAACCAAATCATTTCTTTACTAGCTTCTGTAGCAGCAACATACTCGGCTTCTGTTGTTGAAAGTGCAACAACACTTTGGATTTTTGAAACCCAACTGACAGCTGTTCCACCTACAGTAAATACATATCCTGTAGTGCTCCTCCTGTTATCTCTGTCACCTGCCATATCTGCATCAACATATCCCCGTAGAGCAATGTTTGAACCACCAAAGCATAATGCTTGATTTGTGGTACCTCTCAAATATCTGAGAATCCATTTTACTGCCATCCAATGTTCTTTTCCTGGATTATTCATGTACCTGCTTACAACTCCCACTGCATGTGAAATATCAGGCCTTGTGCAGACCATTGCATAAATTAAGCTTCCAACTGCTGATGCATATGGAACTTTAGACATATATTCCATTTCTTCGTGGGTCTTGGGGCACATCTCCTTACTAAGTTTGAAATGGCTAGCAAAAGGTGTACTAACTGGTTTTTCATTTTGCATATTAAATCTTTTCAACACCTTTTCTATGTACTCATTCTGAAACAGTGTTAATTTGCGATTTTTCCTGTCTCTAGTTATCCTCATACCAAGGATTTGTTTTGCAGCTCCCAAATCCTTCATTGCAAATGAATTTGCCAATTTTCTTTTGAGCACATTTATTTCCTGCATGTCAGATCCTGCAACAAGCATGTCATCTACATGCAATAACAATATAATATAGCTGCCATCATTTTGCCTTTTTAGATAAACACAATGATCAGAGTGACATCTAGTATAACCTTGTTCAGACATAAACTTGTCAAATTTTAGATACCACTGCCTTGGAGCCTGTTTTAAGCCATACAAGCTCTTCTTTAACCTGCACACCAATTTTTCTTTTCCTTTTACCTCATATCCTTCTGGTTGCTGCATGTATATCTCTTCCTCCAAATCTCCATGGAGAAATGTTGTCTTTACATCTAACTGTTCAAGATGTAAATCTTCCGCCGCTACAAGACTTAAGATAGTTCTGATTGAATTCATCTTAACAACAGGAGAAAATATTTCATCAAAATCAATACCTTTCTTTTGTGCAAACCCCTTCACCACAAGTCTAGTTTTGTACCTCTGTTTTCCTCCATCTTCTTCCTTCAGCCTATAAACCCATTTATTCTGCAATGTAGTTTTACCTGCAGGCAACTTGACTAAGTCCCAAGTATGGTTATGCATTAAGGAGTCCATCTCTTCTTCCATGGCTAGCTCCCACTTCTTCCTGCTTTCAACCTGCATTGCTTCTTCATAACATTTAGGTTCACCAGAATCAGTCAACAATAAATAATATAATGAAGGAGAGTATCGTTCAGGGGGTCTACTTATCCTGGTAGATCTTCTAACACCACTTTCAGGTGTTTGAGGTGCCTGTTGCTGTTGTGGTGGTTGCTGCTGCTGTGGTTGTTGATTATTATTATTTTCAGGCACCTTTACTTTTTCAAATATCTCATCAAGAACCGCGTATTCCTTTATTTCTTTTTCTTGTTTCTTTTCCTGCAGCTGATTCTTATACAAGACCTTTTCATTGAATATTACATCTCTGCTCCTAATGATTTTGTGATTTTCATAATCATATAAGCGATAACCAAAATCATTAGCACCATATCCAATAAAGGTACATTTCTTTGATTTTGCCTCAAGCTTTGTTCCGTTTTCTTTATTAATATGGACAAAGGCCTCACAACCAAAAGGCTTTAAAAAAGAGTAGTTTACCTTTTTACCTGTCCATGCTTCCTCTGGAATACCACCATCCAAGGAACTTGAAGGCCCTTTGTTTATTAGATAAACAGCAGTATCTACAGCATCTGCCCAAAATTGTAAAGGCAATCCCGCATGCAATCTCATGCACCTTGCACGCTCCATGATTGTTTTGTTCATCCTTTCTGACACACCATTTTCTTATGGTGTTCTTGGAACTGTCTTTTCTCTACGAATTCCATGCTTTGAACAGTACCTATCAAACTCTTTGCTGCAATATTCACCTCCATTGTCTGATCTGAGACACTTCAACTTCTTTCCTGTCTCAATCTCAACCAAAGCTTTCCATTTCTTGAAAGTATCAAATACATCATATTTATTCTGAATACAATAAGTCCATGTTTTTCTAGTTGCATCATCAATAAAAGTAACATAATAACGAGAGCCACCGAGAGATGATACCTGAGCAGGTCCCCATACATCTGTATGCACAAGCTCCAATTTTTCTCTCTTCTTTTCTTTCCCAACTTTGAGAAATCTGACTCTCTTCTGTTTTCCATAAATGCAATTCTCACAGAAATCCAAATCAACATTCTTCAAACCTGGCAACAAATTTCTTGAGTGGAGAATCTTCATTCCCTTCTCACTCATGTGTCTAAGCCTATGATGCCATAATGCTGCATCTGCTCCTTTGGAAGTTAAAGCATTAACAGAGTTAGAAATACCATTGCATAAATACAATGTACCAACCTTTTCGCCTTTTGATATTACCAAGGCTCCTTTGGTGACCTTCCAAGTTTTATCTGTGAAAGTTGTCACACAACCTTCACCGCCTAACTGCCCTGTTGAAATCAGATTTTTCTTCAAATCTGGAACATGCCTTACCTCCTTTAGTAGCCATTGGTTTCCATTCCGTTGTTTTACAAGAACTTTACCCATTCCAACAATTTTACAGGGTTTATCATCACCCAAACGAACTTGTCCAAAATCTCCTTGAACATATTCATGAAAATATTTCTTATCAAGTGTGGCATGGAATGAAGCCCCTGAATCTACAACCCAAGAATCAGTAACATTTTTGAAAGAAAGAATCAAAGCATCTTGTAACACATCACTTGTCACATTTGCTTCATGATTGTTTTCTTACTGTGTGTCTCCTTCTTTTCCCTTCCGATATCTATAGTCTTTCTTTAGGTGTCCTTTCTTTCTGCAATTCCAGCACACTATTCCTGATCTGGACTTGGATCTGCCTTTCCTTGATTTACTGCGATATCCCGAGCTCTTTCCTCTTTCCATTCTTCTTCCCCTAGACTCTGCACTCAAAGAATTACCCGATGTCTCACCAGAGCTTTTCCGTCGCATTTCCTCGCTAAGGATAGCACCAACAACATCATCAAACTTTAAAGTACTAGATCCAGAGATAGAGTTACTAATGGCCATTACTAAACCATTCCAACTCTCTGGCAATGAGCACAAGAATAACAAAGCTCTAACTTCATCATCAAATTTTACCCCTACAGAACTTAGCTGACTGGTAACTGTATTAAATTCATTTAAATGGTCTGCAACAGATCCACCTTCCGACATCTTCATATTAAATAGTCGTTTCATAAGAAATACCTTGTTTGAGGCCGAGGGTTTTTCATACAGTTTCGCCAACGTCTGCATCAAACCCTCTGTTGTTGTTTCCTTTGAAATATTGAAGGCGACTGATGCCGCAAGACACAACCGTACTGTTCCGAGTGCCTTTCTATCGAGAATGTTCCATTCCGCGTCTGTCATGGCCGTCGGCTTCTTTGTTTTTCCGCTCAATGGTAGGTATAGATATTTCTGATACAGATAATCTTCCATCTGCATCTTCCACAACGGGAAGTTTTGGCCGTTAAATTTCTCGACCCTAAACTTACCATCGTCCGCCATTTCTCCCACTCGAACCAGGAACCCTTCTTTCCTACGAGTTTATCAGCCAAATATACCTTCGGCTCTGATACCAGTTGTTAGAAAATTAAATATTATGGAGCAATGCAACACATAAAATATGCAGAAAATACAAGCACACAAAACACATAAAACTAGAGAGACACAGATATACGTGGTTCACCCAGTTTGGGCTACGTCCACCCCGAACAGCCAGTCCTTCCTTTCTATTATCCAGAAAAAAATGAAGAGACAAAACCTACAGCAGAACCGCTGTAATATCCTCTGTTCTCTCTCACAGTCTCCCTCTCTGTTTCTCGCTCCGAGAATACACACATAATACACAGCCGCAATACAATGCCCTCATATATACAAGGGGGTTTCCTTCTAGGGAAAAAAACCCTAATCTAAACATAACTTCTACCGTCAGATCATTTGCCTAATGAACGGCCCAGATTGACTAGAAATTACTATACTTTTACAAGGCAATTTTACATCTGTTTTTAGCTTTGGGGGTGCTGCCCCCGAAACCCCCACCTCGTGGGGGCTCCAGCTCCGAAAAGCGCTGCCACCCCCCCTGGACCCCCCACGGCAGCGATTAATTACGGGCGGCGTTGCCGCCCCTTTTAAGGTATAAGGGTCCAATGTTGTGATACAAAGTAAACAAGATAATCAGGCTCCACACCCAACACCATCGACAGAGCCCTAGCGCGACCTCGCGACCTTACGACCCAAAGACTCGGTTACTAAGTCGCAAGGTCGCCCAGTCTCTCATTACCAACCTTTAGCCACCCGCGTGACCTATATACCCAACGAGCTCGCGACTTAGTCGTAAGTCGCCAAGTCGCCAGGTCACGTTTCCCTTGAAAGTGTGAACCGGCGTGACCTAGCGACCCAACGACCTCGCGACCTAGTCACAAGTCGTCAAGTTGCCAGGTCGCGTTTAACTTGAAATTGTGAACCAGCACGACCTAGTGACCCAATGACCTGGTCGCAAGGTCGACAAGTTGCAGTTCTATCCATTTCCTTGAATAATATTTAGCAAAGGTAGCAGAAACCTAAATATTTATAATTATGACATCTATCTTATCGTGGGACTATTTCATGAATATGCTAGGGAACATCGAAGTTGAGCTCGAGCGTGTGTCCATATCTTCGGCCTTAAGCGATATGGGGCCCCCGACAGTTCGAAAGAGAAACAAGAGTCTTGAAATAGAAATATCAGAAGAAGAAATGCCTCCTTCCCCTCCCCCTATCTATGGAGATACCGCCTGTGTGCTCGGAAAAGGGGACAAGATGAGTTGGTACCAGGTATATCAGGAGTTCACAAAGCCTGAGTTCCCAGAAGATATTCCAGACCGACAGGTGTATGTCCAGGTCAAGAGGTCCAAACTCCACTACGCAGGTGCCCATCCACCTATATTTCCATGTGCAGAGATTGTTGAATGGATCCTCCAAAAGGTCGACTCCAGGATTTAGGTTATTCACGATCACTCGAGGAAAACATTCGCTAACCTAAGGGGGCAAGATGCGGAAGTATACTATGCACTCCCCACTCGAGAACAAACTTTCAACACTGATTGGGCAGCCACTCAAGTAGTACCCATAGCAGAAACTTTGCAGGGGTGGTGGGAGGACCTCGAAAAGTTCAGGTTTAAGAAAGATCAGGAATATAAGACAGAGGGTCTAAGGAAAGTTTATAAGCTGGTGTCAGTGATATTGTGTAGGATGTACGGCTAACCAGATTCCACTATGTTCAATGGTGCTTGGCTCCCCCTCATGTATGTCGTCACTACATATGTTACATGTTTCGACTAGGCCATCCTGATAATAGTGGCCCTCAGGTCAAACATTGATGCAGCACAAGCACCCGATGAAGGATGCGCATCTGAGTTTTATATGGCTTCTTACCTTTTGGACGCAGTATGCGCAAGTTATCATTTTGAAGGATGGGAGCACAACTGGGATGTGGAGTGTGGCGGACCAATCCATAAGCAGTTATAGGTGTTTTGGGCCTCCAAGTACAAACAAGATACAGATTCAATCTCTCACGACTTCATCCCCGTGCTCTACGGAAAGCTATTTGGCAAGGATGCCCCGTGCATGTCCAGACAAGCCATGGATACAATAACCCTAGTAGCCAACTAGTTTCCCATTACATATAGTACTTTCATCAGGGTCTTCGGGTCGTACAAGGCACCCCACGCGTTGCCTAAGTTCATCACTGATAAATTTCTCTTATAAGAAGTGTGCTACCAGATGATGAGCGGGTTTTCCAAGGTTCTCACTAAGGGCAAGAAAAAACTATGGCCTACTCTCCCGCTTACTATCGGCACCTACACGGTCAGAGATTTCAGAGAATTAGAAGCAGAGGCTAAGAAAACCAAGGGTTTTCATTTGCCACGTGTATCACATAGGTCATATGATGCTGAAATAATCATCCTCGTGCATTGAAAACGGGCCAAATTCAAATGGAGTGACCAGCACACGGAATGCCTTGCCGAAGAACGAATCAAGAACTAGTACAACAAGGACAGGGAGGTTGCACCAGAAGAATCAACTGATCAAGGGGAACAAGATGATCAAACTGTAGAGGAAAGAATCAACATGCTAGGAGGAGCCTCATCTTCCAAGGCCAAGAAACCAAGGACTGATATGGGCAGTAGTCTCTCTGAACAGCAACAGGAATGAAGAGACAAAGAGGCTAAGGCACAACAAGAAGCTGAGGAGAAGGAAAAATAAGAGGAACTCAAAAGGACCCAATATTCCCTAGCACAAGAATAAGCCGAGGAGAAGGAAAAGGAAGAGGAACTCAAATGGGCCCAGGATGCCCTAGCACGACAGAAAGAGAATGATAAGCGAAAGAAACAACTAAGGGAAGAGTAGAAGAAGAAGCAGGCAAAAGAAGCCCGTAGGAAAATGGAGGAAGAGGAAAAAAAGAGGAAAGAAGAGGAAGAAAGGATTGAGGTTGAGCACAAGTTAAAAGAATAACAAGATAAAGCAGAAGCTGAGAAAAGGAGGAAGGAAGAAGAAAGCTAGAAATCGCAGGACGATTCTTCCAAGGAAGTAAAGGGTAGCAAGACACCTCCTCCGAAAACAAGGAAACAGACAGAGCTGCCACACATTGAGGTACCTCAGACAACCCCTATGACGAGTGTGCGTTTTACTCTCTCAGAACTTGGCACCTCGGAGGAACAAGAAGATGAAGTCCTAGATCTAACAAGGCTGACCTACGATCAGTTTACACACAATATCAGGCAAGAGAAAAGAAAATGCCTCACACGAAACCCTGTCGCACCTCTTGCAGTTATGACATAAAAGGACATAGTCTTGGACACCAGTACTAATCCTATTATGTTCGCATCAGTAGGTACCACCTTTGTAGTAGCCATAGAAGAAAATGTTAGCAGGATGAGCAGAGAGATTATGTCTTTGCAAAACAGGCTACAGGTTTCTAAGCAGAAGGCAGCTCAGTCATAATAAGATAAAATGGTGTTGGAGGAATAAATCCAAAGGCTTCATGGCACAATCACCCAGGCCAACGAATTTCCACTCACCATTCAAAGGGAGCTGGTCACTTTGGAAACCACCATGAAGCAAGTTTATGAGGAGATGTTTTTAATAAAGCAGACAGTCGCACCACTACTAAAAGTGCAAGCAGAAACCAAAAGAAGAACTACACAACTTAAGGAAGCCTCCACCGCTCTGGACCACATGCTAGAATGGTCAAGCGTATACCCGCAGGATCCTAACACCCTACCCAGGAAGGAGTGGATTTGCACTTAGAATGATAAAGTCCAGATCTGGATGAAGATACAATCTAAGGACAAACTGGTCAAGGATGTGGAAAAGGTGATGTCCGCGTATGAACACCTGATCAGTGGCATCGATTCGATGGTCGAAATACACTGCATTCCTTCTCTGGGGAAATTGGACACAAAAAAAAGGGAAGAAGTTGCCAAACACATTCAAGATTTCCTGCAACACATGAGGTAAGCAGCTGCTTCCCAAGACCTCTCGGCCTCACAGGAAAATCTTATTCAATTTCTCATCATGCTAGTCTGAGTCTACACCAAACTGGCCTCCCTATGTAATCAAATATTAGTAAAGAGGCTCACTTTGGTCCCAAACGCCCTTGAATGCTTTCATCGATTAAAGGAAGATACCCCTCAAGTCACCCCAATAGCCGCAGACTATCAAGCATGGAAAAATTACCTCAAGGATCAGCTACAGATAGATGTACCAAACCTTTCAATCACATAGCTACTTCCTTGACCAAGGAAATGGAAAAATTCATAGGTCACATTGGGCAAAAGGTTGTAGGTCGCATCAGGAGATAGGTCGCAGGTCACATCCGGAGTTGGGTCACAAGTCGCAAACATCTCCTAGGTCGCCAAGCATACCAACAGTCAGGAATGTGAAGGGTCATGGACACCAAGGATCAATTTTTCTCTATAAGTACTCCCTCCGGGGAATTGTAAAGGATCTTCTTTTTGGACTCCAAAAGGATCAGAGAGAATTGTATAGCATTGAATCCATGTTTCTGAGAATGAATACAAACAAGTGTTTCGATTCCACTATTGGATCTGATGAGGACTCGTGTGTTAACATTATGAATATTTTGTCTCATATATTGGCTATCTTTTATGATTAACTGATCTGTGTTTTCTGCTTGTGTCATTTATATGTTTAAGCTTACTTGATGTGTTAATGATATGGGGGAATATTTAGTTGAGAAACGTTTCCAACTTCGTTATTAATTTTATCTTATATTTCAGGAAACACTTAAGAAATTGAATGGTGTTTTGACCATAGAGAACTATTTCTTTTGTGGTTCGAATAGCTTTTACAAGCATGACCCTAATGATGTGCTGCTAACAACATTTCCTTTGGCTACATGCTTTAACTTGCTTTGCTATTCATAATGTTTTATGTTCATTGAAACTCATCAACCATTTGTCTTGTATTGTTCAAGTAATTGTGTGTTCATAGGTCTGCAAGGCTCGTTCTCTGTCCGAGAAAAGGAATATTCAGCGGTAGCCAGACCCACACCCCAGACGGGATCCCTATCACAAACGGTTTAGAGTCTAATTGGGACTTTATACCGGGGAGATCCCCTACTATTGGTCGGACATTTCTTCCCGTCAACATATTTGGTGCTAGAAGGAGGGCCTGATGGCAGGCTCCCACCACACAAGTAACATCCCATTGCAAACCCCACAAGGGGAGATCATGTATGAAAATACCGATCCTCCACCCTTTGAAAATTCCCTGGAGGATGAACCCCCTTATTATGAGATCACCTCAGCCCAGCTGAGGGCCCTGCGCTCGATCGTCGGTTCCCTGGCCAACCCTTGGACTCCCGCAGCTAATCAAACTCTTCAGGGAGTCCTAATCAATTCCATACCTCAGCTGATAGGTCTTATGATCAAAGATTATGTAGATTCGGCTGAGCGTAATTTAGCAGAGCCCCCCGACAGTCCTCGAGGGATTGAAGAAGGCGACCCCGAAATTTATGAAACCCAACCTGACGCCGGCCCACAACCTGACCAACCTTTGAATGATGATACTCAAGAAAATAACCAGCCTGGAGGAGCAACCGAGAGGGGCCGGGGAAACAGGGTTTGGGGAGACAGAGGTCATGGACAAGGTCGAAATATGGGCCACCCCCACCACAACCAAAACCATAATAGATTCCCCTTCCTTTATAATTGGAGAAATATTAGGAATGTAGGGAACCTCAGGAGAAATCGAGACATGCACTCTCACCATGAGGGCAAAGCCTCCGGGTCTGGCATGGGAAGTGATTCTGAGAATGAAATGGAACATATCTACATACCGCGCCACTAGCAGGCTAGGCATGTGTAGCTGCTGGCTTGGATGGCACAATCTCCCCTAGGCCTCCACGGTCCCCTCCATGACATGCCCCGACACTTTGAGAAGCACCTCCCTAAGTTTGACCCCGAGAAGGGTATGTTGGCTGAAGACCACATAAGAAACTTCTAATTGGCCTTGCAAATGATGAGAGTATAGTCTGATGATGTAGCATGTCGGCTCTTTCCTCATACCCTAGAAAATAAGGCTACTACATGGTACCGTTCCCTCCCTATTGCTTCCATTTCTTCCAGGGAGCAATTTCGTCGTACCTTCCTCCAAAAAATTTTGGAAGACAAGACTCCTTCCATGCTCCTTACAGAGCTTAGTACTTTGAAATTCCAAAAGAAGGAGAAATTCAAATACTTTAATCAACGCTTCGCTACTATATTGAACAAATTCCCTCCAAACATGGCCTTAGATGATTCCATCACTATTGATTACTACACAAGGGCTCTCCCTCGGGATATCGTCATATTCGTAAAACGTGAAGCCAAAGCTACCTTAGGAGCAAATTACACCACCGCCCTTGCTGTCAAAAAGGACATGCTATCCATAGGGGCCATTGATCATGATGGCCGAGATGACTCAAAGCCGGCTACGAAAAGAACCCAATCCTCAACTCATAAGCCTGGAGACAAAGACAAAGACCCCTTCGATTTTGAAAGTATCACAAAATCTCTCAAGCCGTTAACAAATGAAGTCTCCGATCTCAAGAGAGAAAAAAAATCACTCCATATCAAGTACCAAAACGCAAAAACCCTTCTTTAGGAAGAATAACCCAGCTGTCAGTCGGCTTCCATCAAACCCTAATGTTGGCCTCAATGTGGAAGAAATCGGTAAATATAATTTATGCTCCTTCCATCAAGCCTCCCACTCGGAGAAAAATTGTCCCCAGTGGTTCAACAGCATGACCGCCGTGGTAAATCAACTCTTAGAAGACCAGACCATGGGGGATTTAGAAGAGGAGGCTATTTCAGATGACAAGGAAACCTCTCCCCCAGATGAGGATATGGGATCTATTGTCCTCGCCTTCGAGGTAGTTCGCGAGGAAATACCCCCTCCTACAACTGAAATAAACTTGGCCGATGACCCTCAATCCAAACCCCCTCAGAATTATAGCTTGAGGAGAAAAGGCCCGGTCTTGGAGCAGTCCTTCGAGGAAAAGAGAAAAGCTTTCTTAAGGAAAATCTTGCCACCAAACAAAGAGAACCAAACTGCAACTCCCGAAAAATCTATCCCAACCACTGCCCGAGTAAACCTAAAAGCTAGATCGTCATCAAGTTTCCTGAAGGCCTCTGTTGAACCTATCTCAAACCCAGATTCTGGGTATAACATTATCAAAGGTATGAAGAAGACGCAAGCCAACATTTCCCTCTAAGAACTCGCTTGCATTTCTAATTAGCAAGATCTTATTCCCAAAGCGTCTGCCAACCCACCAACGTCCAAACCCATGAGTACCACGTCTGCCCAAGTTGTTGCAAGTCCCCAGTCCATCGTGAATGTCGTTAATGCAAAGTTGTAATGTTCCAGATTGGGAACAGCTCATGAATCATACACTAAAATATGAAATTTTAGTAAAATATACTTTGGAATATGAAAATTACTCT
This sequence comes from Pinus albicaulis, assembly GCA_034641835.2. Taxonomy (NCBI): domain Eukaryota; kingdom Viridiplantae; phylum Streptophyta; class Pinopsida; order Pinales; family Pinaceae; genus Pinus; species Pinus albicaulis. The sequence continues at coordinate 138,541,399 of CM076578.1, read as the reverse complement.
TGGATCCTTTATATCAGACAATATACAATCTGAATCCAAGATTTGAGCTAAAACAAATAAGACTAGGTGGGTTAAACAGATCTCGCACACCTAGTTATCTTCAAGAAATTGCCCAATGAGGGCTGCAGAAAGGGAAAACGGCCTGCTGAAAGTGAAGAGAGTTTTCAATACATTAAATATGTTGATAGAAACTCATACATCAATTAGAAACACAGCAGCAAGGAAGATGTTCAATCCCTTCATCCAATAGTGGGGAAAAGTGAGTATTTATGGCCCAAAATGGATGTATTCAGAAATCTGCGTAAAATTAAGGGAAATTGCAGGAGGTTATTTTATATTAGGTCATGAGGGACCTATGCTCCAAATTTCAGCTTAAACAAAGCATTCTAGCTATGTTAAACAGTTCCTCCATCCCTGGATATGCTTAAAAATGCTGATTTCCCATGACTTTGAGTATGCAGAAAATGGCTGAAGCATGTAGAGCGTAATTTCTGAAAACATTAGACAAAATATGTCTACAAAATTAGATCTGAAGTTTATTATAACAGATAATGAAGAAAAATATAGATTCATCTCCTTTTATACATCAAATAGATCACATGGCAAGGGGATTTCATGAAAGAACAAATACAAGTATCAGATTTGCAGAATATGGATCTGAAAAATGCAGAATCACTAAAAATCTGAGCATATGAGCTTAAATTTACAAAATTACAGAAGAGGGCTGCAATACAAACTTTTTGGAAGAAGGGATGGCCTTTCCTCAAGGAAATAAGCACCAAACCAGGGTAGAAACCCTGCTGCAGCAATGCACTGGAAAAATAACGCAGTTTCTGAAGTATACTGCGCAGATTATGTTGGAAGGTCCTTTGGCCTGATTCCAAGATCTGCATATGAAGCTCAAGGCTTTCTCACTAATCTTCCAGAGAAAGGAATGCTCCCTTTTCTGCAAAACTAGATTTGGAAGTGGTGTTGAAAACCCCTCACTGCAACACCCAGCAACACAGTATTATTTTGCTGCAGAAATAACATTGTCTTGATGGAGGATGCTTGGCCTCAAGCCCAGATGTGAGGCATTTTAGAACATACTCCTTCAAGAGCTCCTCAATGAAGGAGGAGGAATTCCTAAACAAGAAATTCCTCTCTCTAGCTAAACGTTGAAAATGCAGCAAGATGATGGAGCTTAGTGAAATGAAGTCGCCTTCACTAAGTGGGCCCGCAGGCGATTTTGGCGCAAAGTTTATTTTAGACTATGTCTATTTTTAGACATATGGAGCATGGTCCAGGGGTTGCAGTATGTTATTCTTGGAGTATTGGTCATGTTGGTAAAAATAGATGGACCTCTATTTTTTAGACATTTAGGTCGAAGTCTATTTTTAGACCGCCTATCCTAAAAATAGGGAAGTCAAATATTATTTACCCTTAATAATATTTGGACTCTAAACTTCAGTTTACTCTCTTGGAGCACTTCAGTTCGAGCCTTGGAAGTGGCTCATGCATCTGACAGAGGAATTACGCTATTCCTAGGGTTTGGTGAGCTCATGCATGGTTGAATTCAGTTAGGACTTCAGTGGCAGAAGTTTGGTGGAGTTGATGGGACAGTTGGTGGAGTTGTGTTCGGTTTAACTTAGTTGAACTAGTTGTGATTAGTTTAACTAGCTAATCAACTAGTAATGAGTGGAGTGAATTAAATATTATTTAATTCATTAATTATTAACTCAGTATTCAACTCAAGAACACATCAGTTCACTACAGTGCATGGATAGTTCAGTGGAGACCAGTGAAAGAGGTAGATGAAAGGGTTGAGATAGCTATCAGTTGTGACATCAGTTGTGCATGAGATTTGCACCACACTTGGAGGAATTGCCAATGATGATTGCACTATCAAGCCAAGGAGATTCGAACCTTGGATCTCTCATTAGACTAGCCTTGATTGCGCAATAGAGGTAGGCAATTAGTGGATGAGTTTTGAACCTGTGACTTGTTCAAAACCAAGCTAGTTTGTGTGTAACTTTATGAGACAGTATTGAGTACTTCTGAGGAGTATTGTACTGAGATTGTTACATGTTTCTCTTCCATTTATAATATACTATAGCTGGGGGTTTTCAGCTATAATATTTCCCCATACATACTGTGTAATGTGTGTGATGTTTTGATGATTGTTTGATCGCATACCGCTTGTTTTATTTCCGCATGTGTGATGATCTGAGTAGAAGAGATTATGTGTTGCATATGAATTCGAATTAGTATGTGATCAGGATAATATCGGTGGATAAATCTTCATTATTCAGCAAATTTCTACATGGTATCGGAGCTATCGGAGCAGAGATTGATCATCACAGTGATTACAAACTTATTTCGGTAGACAGAGTCTGCATGCGGGCCAGGTAGCCTTTGGATCCATCCTTTCCTTTGAAAGGTGATACATCCAGTAAATGCCCCTGCAGTCGATCTCTGTGCTAGAAATAATTTGTTCTCACAGATCAAGAGCGGTTGAGCTTTGAGTTGGAATTCGAATTTTGCAGCAGTTTGTTTTCTTGGTGCCGGAGTTGAAAATGTCTTTCAATGGTTTGCGACTCGAATATGCTCTTGAAGGCAGTTCGAATTATGTTGCATGGAAGGATCGCATGGAGGCAGTATTAGAAGATAATGGACTGAAGGAGTTCGTGGATATGGATGTCCAAAAGCCCACCGATCCTGCTGAAGTCGAAGCATGCCAAAAGAAGATGGCGAAATGTCGAAGGATCCTGTTGGAGGGCGTCAAGGATCATATTGTATCCAGCCTGCATGGAAAGGCTTCTCCATATTTAATGTGAAAAGCTTTGACGGATCTATTCCAGAGTAAGAGCGACCAAAGGAAGTTGGCGCTCAAAGATAAGCTCAGGAACATCAAGATGGAGAAAGGCGACAGTATCGCCAAATACCTCACGAAGTTCACTCAATGCAGAGATGAGCTGGGAAGTGTGGGGGTGACTGTCGAAGAAGAGGATATGGTGGACCTGGCTCTCCTTGGTCTTCCGAAGGCTTGGCATTCATATCAAGATAGTTTCAATGGTCGGGAGAAGTTGCCGGGATGGGAGCGCCTTTGGGCGGATCTCATGCAGGAGGAGATAAGGAGGACTACCAGGGATGGATCTTCATCCAAGGTATCTGATGAAGAAAATTGCGCTTTGGCTGCCAAAGCAAAGAAGGGGAAGAGCAAGAAGGCTTCTCAGTCTGGTGCAAAAGGCAAGAAGCAAGACATGTCCAAGGTGAAGTGTTTTCAATGTCACCAGCACTGACACTATGCCACAAATTGTCCCACACAGCATGCTGTCGGATCTGCCAGCTGCAGAGGCATTACTTTCACCCGAATCGATTTTTCACCGACGATGCTGTTTCAGCAAAGGGATCAGCTTTGCTCGGACAACAGTGCCGCTTCACATGACTGGGAGACAGATCTCGTTTTTATCCGGAGGAAGTGCTGATCTTTGGAGGTGCACGAGATGGGCGATGATGGTAGATACAGTGCGACTGGTATTGGTACCATTTCCTTTGAGAGGGAGTCCGGTAAACCTTTCATATTGAAGGAAGTTTTGCATGTTCCAGGATTGATGAAGAACCTGATCTCTGTGGAGATGTTGGAAGACAAGGGGTATGATGTGGTCTTCAGCGAAGGAAAAGCTTTCCTGCACAATAAGACTACTGGTGAGACCCGGAAGATAGGGGTTCGAGTCAAGAACCTTTATCAGTTGCAAGTAGATGGCTGCGCAGCAATGGCATGCAAGGCGGGAGAAGTGGTGAGCCGGGATGATGAGGGCGAACTGTGGCACAGGATATTGGGCCACCTTCACCATGGAGCTTTGAAGATCCTGCAGCAGATTTCTACTGGGCTTCCTAAGGGCACTCTTGCGCAGTCAGATCAGTGCAAGGGGTGTACCTTGGGGAAGTATGTGAAAGCCACCTTTCACGAGAAGGATAGTCGCGCCACGACGATCCTTGAGAGAGTTCACATAGATGTGTGTGGTCCTTTCTCAGTAGCTTCGACAGCAAAGCACAGGTACTACGTGATCTTTGTTGATGATTTCTCTCGGAAGTGCTGGATCTTCTTCATGCAGAAGAAGAGCGAGACATTTTCTAAGTTCTGTGAATTCAAGGCGCTGGTAGAGAAGGAATCGGGGAAGCATGTGAAGGCTCTTAGGAGCGACAATGGTGGTGAATTCATCTTGGCTGAATTCAAAGACTTTTGCAGCGCAGAAGGGATTCGGAGAGAGCTCATCGCACCCCATAACCCACAGCAGAACGGGGTGGCTGAGCGGAAGAACAGAACGATCGTGGGTGCTGCACGGCGATGTTGCATGATCAGGGCCTACCCCTTCACTTGTGGGCTGAGGCATGCAATACAGCAGTGTATGTGCAGAACCGTTGTCCTCACAAGGTTCTTGGCATGAGTACACCGGAGGAGGCTTATTCTGGTAAGAGACCTGACATTTCTCATTTGAGAATTTTTGGTTCACCTGTCTACATGCATGTGACGAAGGATGCCAGAAAGAAGCTGGATCCGACCGCAAAGGTTGGAATATTTGTGGGGTACACTGATACACCTCACAACTATCGGGTGTATTTTTCAGACAGTCGCAAGACTGTTGTGTGACGGGATATCAAGTTTCAGGAGGAGAAAGCCATGTAGTGTTCGCTTGAGAGGGAGCTACACTTGCATGCAGATGAGGAGCTGTTAGTTCCTAAGGAGGAGCTTCCGGATGTGGATCAGCCACAAGAGGAAGTTCAGGAGGTGGAAGAAACCACCCATGCAACGCCAACCATCAGAGGGCGCATGTGCACTACAGAAGCTGAGCGACTGGCTCGAGATGCAGAGAAGGTTGTAGGACCACCTACAGCACAGCGCAGACAGAGGCAGTCACCGGATCGGTACATTGGATACATGGCTCTTGTGAGTCAATGTGTCGTGATGGAGCCATCCTCTTTTGAGGAAGCTGTGGAGGAACCCGCATGGGTAGATGCCATGATCGAAGAATATGATTCGATCGTCAGAAACAGTGCATGGGATATTGTCCCAAGACCGGAGGGGAAATCAGTGGTGGGTTCGCGATGGATCTACAAACTGAAGCAGGCGGCTGACGGGAGTGTGGAGAAGTACAAGGCGAGATTTGTCGCCCGTGGCTTCTCACAGATCGAGGGGATCGATTATGAGGAGACTTTTGCACCTGTCGCAAGGTACTCTTCCATACGGACGATCCTTGCTCTCTCAACGCAGATGGGGTGGCACATTCATCAGATGGATGTGAAGACTGCGTTCCTCAATGGAGTTATTGAGGAGGAGGTGTACATAGAGCAGCCTGAAGGTTTCGAGATCTTCAGCAGTGAGTCGCATGTGTGCCGACTCAAGAGAGCACTGCATGGGCTGAAGCAAGCACCTCGTGCTTGGTACACTCGGATAGACAGCTACTTCACTGGGCTTGGATTCTCCAAGAGTGAGGCGGATCCTAACCTGTACCAGATTGTGGTGGAGGGGAAGCTGTTGATCATCGTACTGTATGTAGATGATCTGATTTTGACTGGCGATGAGCCGTTGATACTTTCATGCAAGGAGGATCTTGCACGAGAGTTTGAGATGAAGGACTTGGGCATCCTTCATTATTTCCTGGGATTGGAGATTTGGCAGCGCAGCGGAGGACTGTTTGCTTCTCAGGGCAAGTATGCCCGGGAGATTTTGGAGAGGTTCAACATGCAAGGCTGCAAGCCTGTTGACACTCCTCTTCCTGGTGGTTGGAGGAAGGAGGATGCTACTTCAGCGGAGGTAGTGGATGCCACCGTCTATCGACAGTTGGTGGGGTCGCTTATGTATCTGGTCAATACACGACCCGATATATGCTATGCAGTTAACCAGCTTTCGCAAGCTATGGTTAAGCCTACCAAGCTCTTTTGGAAGGCAGGCAAGCATGTATTGCGCTATATCAGAGGCACATCGAGATATGGTCTATGGTACAAACAGGAGGATGGAGCGAAGCTTTCTGGCTTCACTGATGCAGATTGGGCAGGGAGTCCAACGGACCGGAAGAGCACATCTGGAGGAGTTTTCAGCATTGGGTCGATAGTAGTTTCCTGGTACAGCAGGAAGCAGAGATCCGTGGCACTCAGTTCAGCAGAGGCCGAGTACATGGCAGCTAGCTTGGCTGCATGCGAGGCTATTTCGATGAGGAAGATCCTCGCAGGATTGTTCATGTTGCATTTGGAGCCTACAGTGATCTACTGTGATAACCAGAGTTGCATTAAACTCTCGGCTAATCCATTATTTCATGATAGGTCCAAACATATCGACATCAGGTACCATCATATCAGAGATTGTGTTCAGCGGAGAATCATGATGCTTTCATATGTTCCCACGGAGGATCAGGATGCCGACATCCTGACGAAGGCGCTCACCAGGAGCAAGTTCGAATTCCACAGAGGCAGGATAGGGGTTGCAGATAATACATATCTTGCTGAGAGGGAGTGTTGAAAATGCAGCAAGATGATGGAGCTTAGTGAAATGAAGTCGCCTTCACTAAGTGGGCCCGCAGGCAAATTATGGCGCAAAGTCTATTTTTAGACTATGTCTATTTTTAGACATATGGAGCATGGTCCAGGGGTTGCAGTATGTTATTCTTGGATTATTGGTCATGTTGGTAAAAATAGATGGACCTCTATTTTTAGACATTTAGGTCGAAGTCTATTTTTAGACTGCCTATCCTAAAAATAGAAAAGTCAAATATTATTTACCCTTAATAATATTTGGACTCTAAACTTCAGTTTACTCTCTTGGAGCACTTCAGTTTGAGCTATAGAAGTGGCTCATGCATCTGATAGAGGAATTACGCTATTCCTAGGGGTTTGGTGAGCTCATTCATGGTTGACTTCAGTTAGGACTTCAGTGGCAGAAGTTTGGTGGAGTTGATGGGACAGTTGGTGGAGTTGTGTTCGGTTTAACTTAGTTGAACTAGTTGTGATTAGTTTAACTAGCTAATCAACTAGTAATGAGTGGAGTGAATTAAATATTATTTAATTCACTAAATTATTAACTCATTATTCAACTCAAGAACACATCAGTTCACTACAGTGCATGGACAGTTCAGTGGAGACCAGTGAAAGAGGTAGATGAAAGGGTTGAGATAGCTATCAGTTGTGATATCAGTTGTGCATGAGATTTGCACCACACTTGAAGGAATTTCCAATGATGATTGCGTTGTCAAGCCAAGGAGATTCGAACCTTGGATCTCTCATTAGACCAACCTTGATTGCGCAATAGAGGCAGGCAATTAGTGGATGTGTTTTGAACCTGTGACCTGTTCAAAACCAAGCTAGTTTGTGTGTAACTTCATGAGACAGTACTGAGTACTTGTGAGGAGTATTGTACTGAGATTGTTACATGTTTCTCTTCCATTTATAATATACTATAGCTGGGGGTTTTCAGCTATAAGCTTTCCCCATACATACTGTGTAATGTGTGTGATGTTTTGATGATATTTTGATCGCATACCGCTTGTTTTATTTCCGCATGTGTGATGATCTGAGTGGAAGAGATTATGTGTTGCATATGAATTCGAATTGATATGTGATCAGATAACTTATGGATAAATCTTCATTATTCAAAGAATTTCTACACTAAATAAAAACAGCCAGAGATTTTGAGTTGCCTAAACAATCCCAAAATCGAATTATCTTCAACTCCCTTTCTTGTGGCCTTCCTCTTCATTTTATAACATTAGGGCTTAGAAAACCCTAAACCACCTCCAATGAGTTAACCCTTTTCACATGAAGGGTCTCCATCTAAAACTGCGCTAATCAATAAGGAGGTTCAATGCATCTAGACACTGTTGTGATTTGGTCCTGTTGACCTAGTCAACCTTCTTCATTCCTTTTCACACCTAAGTGTATTTTATTGAAATGGCCTAGATTTTTCCATGTTCACATTGGGCATTGATTTATTTTGCTGATTAGGAGTTTTAGAGTTCCTCCTTTACACTTTTATTCATGAGTTAAGCAAACTGAAATTAAAATGCAATATTCCCATTAGCTGCAAAAATTGGGAATATTACAAAACTCCAGGGGATCCACACCCCCTTTCCTCCAATATTTTGAGATCTTCAACTTCAATGTTCATAACTACCTCATCGATTCTGGTGCATCCACAAATTTTATGCCCTTGTCTGTATGCAAGAAGTTAAACATCCGCCCCGAGAAAATTGACGCCAGGATCATTCAACTCAATAGATCCCAGGTTCCTGTCGTGGGTGAGTTGAATAATGTCATCATCCGCTTATCCTTTGATTCTAGGGTGCATCAGTGCATAGACATAGTTATCGTGGATATCCCCGAAGCCTATGGTCTTCTCTTGAGCTGAGATTGGTCTAGCAAGTTGCAAGGATACTTTTCCACTGACTAGTCCCGCCTGTGGCTCCTATACAAGGGTAGGAACAATCGAATCCGGGTCGAAAGCAAACCATACATGAAACACACTATGACTGACCTGGACACAACTAATTAACTAGTCATTTTCGCACAAGAATAACTCGGTATGTGTTTCTTAGAATCTATTTTTGGGTGTTATCAAACCCCCTAATCTCCAATCACCCAAGACATCCAGTCAGAACTTTTGTTGGCCATTGACGACCACTCTACCTCAACGGAAGAACCACTAGAATTTGTCACCCCTAATACGTCTATTACATGCTCAGGTGGCCTTGCGAAACCAAAAGATGATTTGGACCTTGTACTACGACGGTTCCAAAACCCATGATGGGGCCGGTGCAGGCTGTATTTTATTAGACCCTCAGAAGAAAAAATTTCTAATCTCTTGTCGGCTAGAGTTCGAGTGCACCAATAATATGGCCGAGTATGACGCATTGATACTCGGGCTCAAGAAACACATAGATCTCAAAGTCAGTTGTTTAAAGGTAATTGGAGACTCTGATATTATCACCTGTCAAGTACGTAACACCATCCATTGCTTATCTCTGCATTTGAAAGGTTACCAGTAAGAGGTATGGCGTTTTATTTCTGCTTTTGATGCTTTCGGTATTAAATCCGTACTTAGAATGCACAATGCAGTGGTTGATACACTTTCCAATGCTGCTGCTAGGTTTACTCCACTAAGAGATGGATTTTCTATTGAAATTGTTTACAAGCCATCCATGCTAGACAATGTCACTAATCTACGCGTTTTTAATGATGATCTGCAGGTACTAGATTTCATGCTCAATACGGACATATTCAAGGACGCAGTTATCAAATAAGAGGATTATGATTAGGACTTGCAAAAGGAAAAAGTGGATTGAAAGGGAAATCCCATACCCAAAGGGATCGTGTCGCTTGAAAATTTGTTTGATTTACATAACCATTTTTGCAGACCCCCCAACACAAAGGTGCAGAGTTCCACTTTAGCAAACCAACAACTAAACCTTGGGATGGAGAAGGAACCCAAATTCATCAACCTCAATACTAAATGCACCACTCAGGAAAGGCAATCCTTCACTGAGTTATTCAAGAAATACCGAGATGTTTTCGCCTGGACATATGATGAGTTGCGAACCTATGACACGCAAATCATCCAGCACATGATACCCATGAAAGAGGGAGTGAAATCGTTCCAGCAAAAACTAAGAAAGGTACACCCTACTTCGGAGCCGATGATCCAAAAGGAACTAAAGAAACTCTTGGATGTGCGTATAATCTTCAAAGTCTGACATTCAACCTGGGTGTCAAATTTGGTTCTGGTTCGTCAAAAAACTAGCAAAATTCGTTTATGCGTGGACTTCTGAAATTTGAGCAGAGCTTCGGACAAAGACAACTACCCAGTGCCCCCTATGGAGAAGATCCTTCAAGCAGTATCGAGGTCATAAATGTTCTCGTTATTATATGGTTTTTTAGGTTACAACCAACTACTAGAGGCTAAACCCGACTGGCTGAAAACCACATTCAGAACTAAATGGGGGACGTTCGCGTTCAGATGCATGCCCTTTGGCCTGATAAATACTGGGGAAACCTTTCAGAGAGCCATGGACATCGCGTTCTGAGGCCTAATGGGGCAAAGTGTGGTAGTATACCTTGACAATGTCATTGTATTTTCAAAGTGCGGGTGTGACCATTTACACCACCTCAAGCATATTTTTGAAAGGTGCCGAAAATACGGGATCTCACTCAATCCAAAGAAAAGCATCTTCACCGTCTCTGAAGGAAATCTGTTGGGACACATCATAACCCAGGACTGTATAGTGGTGGATCCAGAACGTGCAAAAGTCATCACCCATATTCCTCCCCCAAACGGCAAGAAGGCCATGTAGTCTTTCCTTGGGAAAACCAACTTCGTGCGAAAATTTATATTAGACTTCGCCCAAATAGTAAAACCTCTACAAGGTATGATCAAGAAGAACACAAGCTTCAAATGGAATTCTCTTTAGAAAGAAGCGTTCAATAACATCAAGCGAGCCATCATAGTATCACCTGCTCTTCATAGCCCGGATTTCAGCAAAGGATTTATCTTGTACACCTTAGCCCTATACTCATCTCTTGCAGCCGTCCTCACTCAGAAAAATGTCAACAATGATGAGCAGCCCATATCATTCATGAGCATAGGTTTGCAAGATGTCAAGCTGAATTATCCAGAGATTGATAAGCAAGCCTACGTAGTGTACAAAGCAGTCAAACACTTCAGGCCATATATTTTGAAGAATCATGTCACCTTGTTCGTATCTCACCCAGCAGTTCGCTCACTTTTTGTGCAGCAGGAGCTAGGTGAGAGAACAGGAAACTAGATGACGTGCCTTCAAGAGTATGACCTGGAATTCAAGTCGGCACACACTATCAAGGGACAAGGGCTATTCCAGATGGTTGCGGAAGCCGCAGACCCGCGAGGCAGTGAAGAGGATCAGTGTTGGGACCACGAAATTGACATGTATCAAACTGATAATATACCTCGGCAGAATACCTCCTCATGGTACGTCGATCTTCAGAAATATCTAAGTCGTGGCATCATGGACCCCACTTTAACTGCCCAGCAGAAACGTGCAAGACTAAAAGTTGCATCCTATCAGCTGGTGCAGGGTAAGTTGTTCCGCAAGCACCACAACGAAGTTCTACTACGTTGTTTGGAACACAATGAGGTACAGAAAGTCTCGATAGAACTTCATGATGGTCTGGTTGGTGGGCACTATGCAGGGGACACCACCGCTCATGAGATCATGCGTGTTGGTTTCTATTGGCTCACTCTATTCAAAGATGCACATGCTTATGTTCGAAAATGCCTACAATGTCAAATATTCACCAACAGGGAAACATGGCCATCTGCCCCGTTGCAGTCCGTCGCGGTGGAAGAACCTTTTCAACAGTGGGGACTCGACGTGATCGGAGAAATTTTTCCACACTCTTCCAAGCAACATAGATACATCCTCACAGCTACGGACTACTTCACAAGGTGGGTTGAAGAAATATCGTTGCATCAAATCAATGATCAAGAGGTAATGAATTTCATCACTCAGCACATCATGACCAGGTTTGGCGTTCCAACCTCCCTTGTTTTTTATAACGCAACTTATTTTTCATCACTCAAATTATATGAATTTTCTCTAAAAAATGGTATAGTGCTTAAAAACTCTACCAAATATTACCCCCAAGGAAATGGGCTAGCCGAGTCAACCAATAAGAATCTCATATGTATCATCAAAAAGACTCTGTTGTCCCAACAACGAAACTAGCATAACGCACTCCATAACGCCTTGTGGGCAGACCGGGTCACACCCAAACCGTCGTTAGGCACCTCCCCATTTTTTCTTGTGTACGGAAAAGAAGCAATCCTTCCTCCCAACTTGTCTCTCCCAGCCCTTCAATTATCACAAGAAGCTCATGGCACCCCTTGCCCAACCTTACAGGCCCAAATAGACACATTGTTGAAACTGGAGGAGGAAAGGCTAAAAGCCCGGGAAAAATTCGCCATCCACCAGAGTCGGATAAAATGATGGTTCGATAAGAAATCCGCCAAAAACAAGGTTTTTGAAGTAGGAGACCTTGTCCTCAGATGGAACAAAGCTCACGAAGAGAAAGGGAAACACTCCAAATTCCAAGCCCTCTGGACAGGTCCTTTCCAAATCAACGAAAAGGTCAGCCCCCACACTTACAAGCTACATACCCTTGAAGGGAGGATTGAGGTCCTCCCAGTAAATGGGCACGACCTTAAACATTACTTCACCTGACAGCCCCAAGGGGTCGTCACCTTACCTTGTACCATAGTTTTTATTTCCTTTTCTCTTGTTTTTCGTTGTTTTATGTTTTTCAATAAATGGCTTGCTTCGAGCAGGCTCTCAGAAATCCATTCCCTTTAGCACCTAAAATTGAAGGATGGACAGAGTAGTTACTCAATTGGCATGTTGTACCGGAATCTCTATTAGTGAAGAATCACCCCTGGAACGCAAAAGTGGCACGAGCTGGCTTGTGATAGGCACCTAATGGGGAAAACATGACCAAGTCCCAGAAACCAAGCACGGTTAGTTCACCTAGTATGCTGGGTCAGGGTACTGTTGTACAAGAGAAAGCTTCGGTCAAGTTGGTCGCTAGACAAAAATGGAACAGGGCAAACCTCAGGTGAAAAATAGATATCCAAGAAGAACTCAAAGGTCCTTGTATAAACCAGGAGCAACCTCTCTTGCAAGCAAAATAATTCGGGATCCCTCATCCGCATAGGCAATACTTGCCACCTTCAAATAAGTGCCTTGAGCACAGTCAAAATAAGTGCCTTGAGCACATTCAAATAAGTGCTATTAGCACATAAAATAAAGGGTAAAGGATTGAGAGAGGCTTCCTACGCAAAGAGGCAATGCGACGACTTCGCTGGGGTACTGACCAGGCTCACTGGCAGAAGAGCAACATCTATGACTCCTAGGCAATGACTCTATTAGGACCACTAGGTTCGCTGGCAGTGGAGTAACACAATAAGGACCAAACAAGTATATCAGATCTTGGAAATATTTGAATTTGCTCCAACCCTTTCCGTCTGGTCTCTAGAAATGAAAACACGGTGAACCAGCACCCTGAGCCATGCAAACAGGTGAAGCAAACGTGCAAGGTCCAAGGACAAAAGTAGTGGGACCCATGGGGTGAAGGGAACAGCCTGTTAAGCCTCCCACCGCCCCCCTCAAGATGAAGCACCGGCAGAGAGCCTGGGTCTTATCATTAAATCGCCATTTTTTGTAGCCGCTACAACACCCTCAAAAATTTTGCCCCATCTAAAATTTCTGAGCCCCTGATCTTTCGGTAAAGATGGAGTCTGATCCTGATCTAGTTTTTAACTTCTAGTCGCAAAGTCACAAATCTCATTAAATCCAAAAAGTTGCGACCGTGCGACCTTGCGACCCCCAGGTCGCAGGGTCGCATATTGACCTAAAACCTAATAACTATTACTGTGCGACCTTGCGACCCCCAGGTCGTGAATTCACAAGGTCGCGAGGTTGCACAACCCTCAACCAGCTTTAATTTGCAACCTTGTGACCCTCATTAATTAACCACACGTGCTACCCCTTTATAAATAAAAGGGTCGCATAGGTTACATTCGATCTGCACGACAAAGCAAGTAACGCCTCTAAAAAGCCATCTGGAGTGCATTTTTCTCGGGTAATTTGCCTAATCCTCCTGTTGTTTCCTTTTTGTTTGATTGTTTCCTTTCCTACCTTTTCCCATTGTCTATTAGTCCTCATCTTAGCTTCATTTAAGCCTCTCAAGATCTCTGTTTAAGCCTACACCTTCCCTCTGGTTTTTATTTCTCTGTCTCAGCCTCTGAAAAGCTCTCCTGCCCCAGTCCACCTCAATATCCCTTCCTAGCCCACCTAGAGGAAGATCCTCAAGGCCCAGATGCACTCTTTCCCTTGATGTGTCACATTATTTCACCATTCATATCCCCGCGAGCCTTAATCACCGTGAAACCCATCGATAGAGCCCTAGTGCCACCCCGTGACCCCACGACCTCGCGACTCGGTCTCTAAGTCGCGAGGTCGCGTAGTCGCTCATTACCAAACTTTGGCCACCCGCGCGACCTTGCAACCTAGTTGCCAGGTCGTGTTTCCCTTGAAAGTGTGAATCAGCATGACCTAGCGACCCAGTGACCTAGTCGCCAGGTCGCGTTTCCCTTGAAAGTGTGAACCGGCGCAACCCAGCGACCTTGCGACCTAGTCACAAGTCGCCAAATTGCCAAGTCGCGTTTCCCTTGAAAGTGTGAACCGGCACAACCTATTCGCCCAGCGACCTGGTCACAAGGTCGCCAAGTCGTAGGCCTATCCATTTCCTTGAATAATAGTTAGCAAAGGTAGCAGCAACCTAAATATTTATAATTATGACATCCGTCTTATCGTGGGACTGTTTCATGAATATTCCAGGGAACATCGAATCCGAGCTCGAGTGTGTGTCCATCTCTTCGGCCTCAAGCGATATGGGGCCCCCGACAGTTCAAAAGAGAAACAAGAGTCCTGAAATAGAAATATCAGAAGAATAAATACCTCCTTCCCCTCCCCCTATCTATGGAGACACTGCATGTGTGCTCGGAAAAGGGGACAAGATGAGTTGGTACCAGGTATATCAGGAGTTCACAAAGCCTGAGTTCCCATAAGATATTCAAGACCGGCAGGTGTATTTCCAGGTCAATTGGTCTAAAATCCACTATGCAGGTGCCCATCCACTTATATTTCCATGTACAGAGATTGTTGAGTTGATCCTCCAAAATTTCGACTCCAGGATTTGGGTTATTTGCGATCACTCGGCGAAAACATTCGCTAACCTAAGGGGGCAAGATGCAGAAGTATACTATGCACTCCCCACCCAAGAACAAACTTTCAACACTGATTGGGTAGCCACTCATGCAGTACCCATAGCAAAAACTTTGAAGGGGTGGTGAGAGGACCCCAAAAAGTTTAGGTTTAAGAAAGATCAGGAATATACGACAGAGGGTCTAAGGAAAATTTACAAGTTGATGGAAACGATGTTGTGCAGGATGTACGATCAACCAGATGCCACTATGTTCAATGGTGCTTGTCTCCCCCTCATGTACATTGTCACTACATATGGTACTTGATAATAGGGGCCCTCAGGTCAAACATTGATGCAGCACAAGCACCCGATGAAGGATGCGCATCTGACTTTTATATGGCTTCTTACCTTTTGGACGCAGTATGCGCAAGGTGTTATTTTGAAGGATGGGCACACAACTGGGAAGTGGAGTGTGCCGGACAAATCCATAAGGAGTTACAGGTGTTCTGGGCCTCCAAGTACAAACAAGATATAGAGTCAATCTCGCAAAACTTCATCCCCGCACTCTACGGAAAACTGTTTGGCAAGGATGCCCTGTGCATGTCCAGACGAGCCATGGAGACAATAACCCAAGTGGCCAACTGGTTTCCCATTATAGATAGTACTTTCATCAAGTTCTTCGGGTCGTACAAGGTTCCCCACACACTGCCTCAGTTCATCACTGATAAATTGCTCTTGCAAGAAGTGTGCTACCAGATGATGAGTGGGTTTTCCAAGGTTCTCACCAAGGGCAAGAAAAAACCATGGCCTACTCTCCTGCTTACTATCAGTGCCTACACGGTCAGATATTTCAAAGAAGTAGAAGTAGAGGCTGAGGAAACCAAGGGTTTTAATTTGCCACCCGTATCATACAAGTCATATGATCCCGAAAGAATCATCCCCGCGCATTGCAAATGGGCCAAATTCAAATGGAGTTATTAGCACATGGAATGCCCTGCCGAAGATAAAATCATGAACTGGTACAACAAGGACAGGGAGGCTGCGCCAAAAGAATAAATTGATCATGGGGAACAGGATGATCGAAATATAGAGGAAAGAATCAACACATTAGGAGGAGCCTCATCTTCCAAGTCTAAGAAACAAAGGACTGATATGGGTAGTAGTCTCTCTGAATAGCAATAGGAACAAAGAGAAAAAGAGGCTAAGGCACAAAAAGAAGCTGAGGAGAAGGCAAAAGAAGAGGAACTTAAAAGGACCCAAGATGCCCTAGCACAACAAGAAGCCAAGGAGAAGGAAAAAGAAGAGGAACTCAAAAGGACCCAAGATGCCCTAGCATGAAAGAAAGAGGAGGATAAGGGAAAGAAATAACTAAGGGAACAGTAGAAGAAGAAGCAGGCAGAAGAAGCCCGCAGGAAAAAGGAGGAAGAGGAACAAAAGAGGAAAAAAGAGGAAGAAAGGATTGAGGCTGAGCACAAGTTAAAAGAAGAACAGGATAAAGCAGAAGCTGAGAAAAGGAGGAAGGAAGAAGAAATCCAGAAATCGCGGGAAGATTCTTCTAAGTAAGCAGAGGGTAGCAAGACACCTCCTCCAGAAACAGGGAAACAGATAGAGCTGCCACACATTGAGGTGCCTCAGACAACCCCTACGACAAGTGTGTGTTTTACTCTCTCAAAACTTGGCACCTCAGAGGAACAAGAAGATCAAGTCCTGGATCTAACAAGGCTGACCTACGATCAGTTTACACACAAGATCAGGTAGGAGAAAATAAAATGCCTCGCACCGAACCCTGCCACACCTCTTGCAGTTAGGATGGAAAAGGACATAGTCTTGGACACTAGGACTAATCCTATTATGATTGCATCAGTAGGTACTGCCTTCACAACAACCACAGAAGAAAATGTTAGCAAGATGAGCAGAGAGATTATATCTCTGCAAAACAAGCTACAGGTTTCTGAGCAGAAGGCAGCTCAGTCAGAAAAAGATAAAAGGGTGTTGGAGGAAGAAATCCAAAGGCTTCATGGCACGATCGCCCAGGCCAATGAATTTCCACTCACCATTCAAAGGGAGTTGGTCACTTTGGAAACCACCATGAAGCGAGTGTACAAGGAGATGTTTGTAATAAAGCAGATAGTCGCACCACTACTAAAAGTGCAAGCAGAAACCAAAATAAGAACTACACAACTTAAGGAAGCCTCCACCGCTCTAGACCGCATGCTAGAATGGTCAAGCGTATATCTGCAGGCTCCTGACACCCTACCCAGGAAGGAGTGTATTTTCACTCAGAATGATAAAGTCCAGATCTGGATGAAGATACAATCCAAGGAAAAACTGGTCAAGGATGTGGAAAAGGTGATGTCCGCGTATGAACACCTTATCAGTGGCATCAATTCGATGGCCGAAACACACCACATTCCTTCCCCAGGGGCATTGGACACAGAAAAAACAAGGGAAGAAGTCGCCCAATACATTCAAGCTTTCCTCCAACCCATGAGGCAAGCAGCTGCTTCCTAAGACCTCTCAGCCTCACAGGAAAATCTTATTCAGTTTCTCACCATACCAGTCCGAGTCTACACCAAACTGGCCTCCCTATATAATCAAATATCAGTAAAGAGGCTCACTTTTGTCCCGGACACCCTTGAATGCTTTAATCGGTTAAAGGAAGATACCCCTTAGGTCACCCCAATAGCCGCAAACTATCAAGCATGGAAAAAGTACCTCAAGGATCAGCTAAAGATAGATGTACCAAACCTTTCAATCACACAACAGCTTCCTTGACCAAGGAAATGGAACAGGTCGCAGGTCGCATTGGGCAATAGGTCATAGGTCGCATCAGGAGATAGGTCTCAGGTCGCATCTGGAGCTAGGTCACAAGTCGCAAACATCTCCTAGGTCGCCAAGCATACCAACAGTTGGGAATGTGAAGGGTCAGGGACACCCAAGGGTCAATTTTTCTCTATAAGTACTCCCTCTGGGGAATTGTAAAGGATCTTTTTTTTGGACTCCAAAAGGAGCAAAGAGAATTGTATAGCACTGAATGCATGTTTTTTAGAATGAATACAAACAAGTGTTTCGATTCCACTATTGGATCTGATGAGGACTCGTGTGTTAATATTATGAATATTTTGTCTCATATATTGGTTATCTTTTATGATTAACTGATCTGTGTTTTCTGCTTGTGTCATTTATATGTTTAAGCTCACTTGATGCGTTAATGATATGGGGGAATATTTAGTTGAGAAACGTTGCCAACTTCGTTATTAATTTTATCTTATCTTTCAGAAAAAGCTTAAGGAATTGAATGGTGTTTTGACCATAGAGAACTATTTCTTTTGTGGTTCGAACTTCTTTTACAAGAATGACCCTATTGATGTGTTGCTAACAGCATTTCCTTTGGCTGCATGTTGTAACTCACTTTTCTATTCGTAATGTTTTATGTTCATTGAAACTCATCAACCATTTGTCTTGTATTGTTTAAGTAACTGTGTTTTCATGGGTCTGCAAGGCTTGTTCTCCGTCCGAGAAAAGGAATATTTAGCGGTAGCCGGACCCACACCCCGGACGAGATCCCTATCACAAACAGTTTAGAGTCTAATTGGGACTTTATACTAGGGAGATCCCCTACTGTTGGCTGGGCATTTCTTCCTGTTAACAGGAGGATAGCAGCCTTCCAACATGTACCTTTGGCATGGGAGATGCCAAAGAGAAGGGTAGCCATATAACAGATGTTCTTTGTGATAGATCATCATCGTTGTCACTATGGAGGATAGATCCATATTGGAAATCCCAGTTGTTGGTGGATTATTCCAAGGATCTTTTTACATGCATGGTACTTGATGACCAACTTCAATAGGAGGGATATTCAGTCCAAGATGAAGTCATCTACTATCATGGTAGGATCTTCTTATCTAGAGCTTCCAAGATCAAGGAGAAGTTACTACAAAGAGCTCATGAGTATTTTCTTTTCAGCCACACTTATTCCATGAGAGCCTACAACACTATCATGGAGGGTTATACTTGGGAAGGCTTTGAAGAGGAACTATATCAGCATTTGAAAATATGCATGGACCATGTGGATATGGGAGAGATACATAACTCTATGGAGGAGTTATCACAGCCACCTCTTTCCTCTTTTGGAATGAGAGGGGATAATATATGGACCACTCCATTTGTATGAGCAGAAATTATGGTAAGGGACATGTTTCTGTGCATGATATTTCACTTAATGATTAGTTGCATTCCTTTACCATGTATATACAGGCCATTTCTCCAAGGAGGAGCATTCTTCCATATAAACTTCATGGCCAACTTTGGGCCATAAACATTTTTGAACATGGCCACTCCCTTGGAGGATATAGGGAGATGATTTACCATTCTGGGTGCACTCCAAAGGCACCAAACATTTCTCACCTTTTAAGAACTTGTGAGAAGACTATGGCAGCAAGTAAGTGGTGGGGAAACCACTTACCATATCATTATCTGATGCATTCAGGAGACATACTGCGCTGGTTCCACATGTGGGACTATGACCCAACTCCATTTTTGCATATTTATGTTTGTATGTACTCAGTTTTGATCCCATACATTGATGATGTGCTTATTATTTTTATGGGAATTATTGGAGGGAGGATGGGAGGATTGAATGTGCCCTTTGGGAGAGATATTCTCCATCTTCATTATGCTACATGTTTCAGGGAGGACATTGGGCAAACCATGATTGTTTCATTGGACCTATTGCTTCCTTGTGGGATGAGTCATTTGCATCTCATGAGAACTTGGGAGGATCATTTCATGGAGGGATGGATTGGGAGACACTTAGCTTATGAGGGAATCTTATCACATGGAAGTGTCACCAATAATGGATGAGAAGAGTTGCAGCACTCACCTTGTCAGTTGATTGAGGACAAGAAAAATTTGTGAGGGGAGGACTATAATATTCCCAATTAGACATGAGCTAGTTGGAATATTAATTTTTGTTTTTCTTTCTTGTTTAATGAATAAGAGGATAATGGAGATCCATAAATCTCCATAAATAAGAATAAAACCAATGCCAATGTGAAAAGAAGACATCTTGGCAGCTTAATTGAGCACGCTTAGGTGTGAAAAGGGAATGGAACACTTTGATTGGGTCAACTTTGACCAAATCAACAGCGTTGTCATGGAGTAGTGGCATTCAATGAGGGACAGTGCAGTTTTAGATGGAGACTCATTGCATGGAAGTAGTGTAATTTCCCTAATTTAGCTTCAGCTAATAGGAATATTAATTTTTCTTTTGAAATCTAGATGCATGAATAATTGAGCAAGGAGGCTCCTAATTTGCTAAAGTATGAATAAAAATCCTTCCTAATGTGAAAGGGGATCTTGAAATAACCAACTCAAGCATCCACATGTGTGAACAAGGTCTAAACTATGTGGACAAGGTCAAGTTTGACCAAGTCAACATGATTTATTCTCAAAGAAGTGGATTCTAAATAAAGCCAACTCAATGTGAATAGAGATCAATCCAACTAGATAAAATTAAGGCACCTTGAGTTTGAAAAGGGATAGGGCATGAAGAATCAGTCAAGGTTGACCAAGTCAACAAAGCTGTCTAGATACATTGCACCATCTTGATGGACAACGTAGCTTTTGTGGCATGGAAGCAACCTCATAGTGGGTGGGACCCTTGGTGAGGAAGCTCATAAATTATATAATTAAGGAGATGGCAAGCATATGGGGATATTGGAAATTATATTTTTATGTGATCTGCTTAGACTTCCTGCATACTTGGTTGTTTAGCTAAATTGCTGCACTGCTTAGTGCAAGGGTTTTCCTGGGTGGGGATTCCCTACTCTTTCTTGGAGATCTTGTTGGAGAAATAAAAGATAATGTTTTTGATCTGAATTTTCCACTACCTAGTGTTGGGCCAAGCACTTACCTTCAGCAAAAACACATTCCCTTCAGAAAATTGCGTTATTTCTTAAGGTGTGTAGTGGGATGGGTGGAAACCCCATTTTGAGGAGCTAGTTTCCCAAGAGGAGGATCAGCCTTTCTTTTGGAAAGCTAGAGGAAGCATCTACAGCAATTTCTTTGCATGTTCAGCCATATTATGCAGAGCTTCAGCCATACATCATTATTCAGCCACATATTTGCAGGAGTTTTCTCTTGTATATCTTTTCTGTCAAGAAACCCTTGCCAGGTCTTCTTGGATCTGTAAAAAAGAGATTAGATCTCTGATTTTATGCCTCATTGATTATTCTAATAAGAATATCAGATATCTTTCTTTATTTTCTGATTTTAACCTCTATTAGACTGTGCAGTCTCTTATGTGCAGCTCCGGCATTTTACAGTCTTGGGGTTTTGTCACTTTTTAGCTGTTTTGAGCATGGGAGACCTGTTTAACAAAGATAAAGGAATTTGTTTCTGAAAATATTTTTCATGCATATCGTATATTGTCTATTCTAATGGATACAACCGTTATTTTCCATTGTTTTACTCTATATTCAGAAAATAACGTTTTTGAGGCAAAAATAGCTGCTTTTCCCCACTTGGTGAATTGTATAAAGCATAGTTTGTTGCTGTGATTGTTATTATGATGGCTATGTGTTCAAACACACTACATGAGTTTATTAATTTCTTTTCTCCAACTTTGGAATACCTTAAGGTATTCTTATTGTTTTAGAAAATTCTAGATTTGGAATATTACAATGGTATCAGAGCAACAATCTTGGCTCAGCCTGTGAGCTTCAAGCATCATGGAGTCTTCTCATGGGGAGGAGGAGATTTGCAAAAGAAATTAGAGAAAACCCTTGTTGTCTAGAGAAATGACGTTCTCAAAACTTATATTTCCAAATCTGCATGGCAAAAGCAAGGGCATCAATGAAATGAGGAGGGAAACACATGAAGATCCCTCAACAAAATCTATACAAGAGGAAGATTCTAAGTCCTCATATTTTGGATATGAGCACTCAGCCATATCATCAGATCTACCACGTTCTATCAGCAATTTCTTCATAAAGAGGAAGAAAGGAGATGTTCCAAAGAGATACTCACACTTGCTCCAAAGAAAGAAACTCTTTCACTCTTGCAAGGAGTTCCAAAAGGTCTCACACATAGAGCTCTTGGCATAACACATGAGCAGCATGTACCTTCATTTCCAAATGTTGATATATTGAAGATAGGAGAAGGAAAAGAGGAGGAATGGAATCGCAAGATGGAGAGCATGTACCCTTCTCTATTTCAAAGTTTGAAAGAACAAAGAAGGCAAGAGGACTTATGCTATAAAGGTAGGGGCAAATCTGTCCACCGACATTCAAATCCTACTCTATGCCTTGATGCCTCTTTGAAACGAGGCATTTCAGTAGGAAGACCTCCTGATTGGAGGGAAACTAAAGTTTTATCTCAACTATATGCAGCAGCAACCTATTTTTTTAAAGAGTGAACCTTGGAAGGAGCCACTACAGCGCTGAAAATCATTGATGGAAGGCTAGGAAAATTTCTGAAATTGACCTTGTTTTCTTCCATTCATCTATTTGCGTTGGAGGGAATAGATTCAAAAATTTGTGCTGATATGAGCATAGTATCAAAAGGCTATCCATAGCTTTCGGGCAGCAAAGGACACTCCAATATATAATGAATATTTCTGAACATAACAAAAAAATATTTTCATTTTTGTATGCAGGAGAAAAATTGTGGAAGTTTTTGAGAAAGAGAACCTTTCAAGGGGAGGGTGACTTTCCTAAACTTCAATCTTGTCTTGAGCAAGATCAACTACAAGAAAGGCAGCAAAAGAAATTTTGGAATACTCCAACATGTGACTTTGACATCAAGAATGTCAAGGAGGAGAGCCATCATATGACAAATGCATCATTTCATACTTCTACAGCGCTGTCAATGTTGGGAAGCCTAGACCCTTATTGGGAGTCCCAAATCATGATGGAATATTCTAAGGACCTATTCACATGTAAGGTTCTTGAAGGGCAAGAAATGAATGGAGAGTATAAGGTAGTTAATGGAATCCTTTATGTTCATGATCAAATCTACTTAACTAAAGGTTCCAAGCTCAAGAAAAAACTACTTAACACAACCTATCAGGCCTTGCTTTCAAATCCCACTAGCTTCATTAAAACATATCATACTATCTTAGATGGATTCATGTGGGAAAATTTCAAGGAGGAGATGCACTCTCATATGAGTAAGTGCATGAATCATTTGTTGGTTGAGGAGGAACATAGCTCTTGGGAAGAGTTATCATTATCACCTCCTTATTCATTGAGTGTGAGAGGGAGCTCATCCATGAGCTACCTTGCTGATTTTAAACAAGTGTATGACAAACATTGTATTGTTGAATCTCATGATGTATTTATTATATACTTTTATTTCCTTAACACTCAGATGCAAGTCTTGGCTCCAAGAGGGGGCACTTTTTCTGATGGGCTTCATGAGCCACTTTGGGCCATGAACAATGGTGATGCTAGCCATTCCTTGGGAGATCTTGGAGAAGTGTTGTACTCTTCATGGTGTGATTCCTTAACACCAACCATCGTACACCTTCTCCAAGCATGCAAGAAGGATGGGGCAACAAACAAGTGTTGGGAAGAATGCTTGTCATATCATATTCTATGGCAGTTAGGAGGAAAACTGTGCTGGTTGCACATGAGGGACCATTGTCCTTCTCCTTTATTGTATATGGCAACTAGCATGATCTTACTTATGATCCCACATGCTGAAGATGTTCTTAATTTTTTTGGGAACATGGTTGGAGGAGAGACACATTTGTTGGGTGTGTCTTTGGGGGAAGGAATTCCCCACTTTTTTTGCACTACATGTTCCAAGGGGAGCATGAGAAACTATATGGCCACCATTGCATATCACTTGTTTCTTTATGATGTGGACCATATGTTTGGTTGGAGCACTTGGGGCATGCCTCTCGTGAGCAATTAGGAGGAGCTTTTCTATGAATTACCAAACTGGAAGGTGATTCATTTTATTTGGATGATAGCATGGGGGAGAGAGACCTCCATTGATGATGAAATTCCCCATGATTGTCATCACTTCTATCTTGAGGAGTCCATGGATCAGCAAGGAGGTTTCCATAACAACCTTCCATCCTTTCATGATGAGAGCCATTGGGTTTATTCACCAAAGGCCAACTTGCACACTTGGGAGGAGCCATTGGAAGATGGAATTTTTGCAGAAATTTTGAAGCAATGGAGGAGACTATCGGACGAGAGGGCCACAAGAGGAAGAGGGGATATTTTGCAGCACCCTTGCAGTTGCTTGAGGACAAGCAACATTTGGGAGGGGGAGACTGTAATATTCCTAATTTAGCTTCAGCTAATAGGAATATTAATTTTGCTTTTGAAATCTAGATGCATGAATAATTGAGCAAGGAGGCTCCTAATTTGCTAAAGTATGAATAAAAATCCTTCCTAATGTGAAAAGGGATCTTGAAATAACCAACTCAAGCATCCACATGTGTGAACAAGGTCTAAAATATGTGGACAAGGTCAATTTTGACCAAGTCAACATGATTTATTCTCAAAGAAGTGGATTCTAAATAAAGCCAACTCAATGTGAATAGAGATCAATCCAGCTAGATAAAATGAAGGCACCTTGAGTGTGAAAAGGGACAAGGCATGAAGAATCAGTCAAGGTTGACCAAGTCAACAAAACTGTCTAGATACATTGCACCATCTTGATGGACAACACAGTTTTTGTGGCATGGAAGCAACCTCATAGTGGGTGGGACCCTTGGTGAGGAAGCTCATCAATTATATAATGAAGGAGATGGAAAGAATATAGGGATATTGGAGATTATATTTTTATGTGGTCTACTTAGACTTTCTGTATACTTGGTTGTTTAGCTAAGTTGTTGCACTGCTTAGTGCAATGGTTTTCCCGGGTGGGGATTCCCTACTCTTTCTTGGAGATCTTGTTGGAAAAATCTAGGAGGAGGTTTCTGATCTGAATTTTCCACTACCTGGTGTTGGGCCAAGCACTTACCTTAAGAAAAAATGCAGTCCCTTCAGAAAACTGTGTTATTCCTTAAGGTGTGCAGTGGGAGGGGTGGAAACCCCATTTTGAGGAGCTAGTTTCCCAAGAGGAGGATCAGTCTTTCTTTGGGAAAGCTAGAGGAAGCATCTACATCAATTTATTTGCATGTTCAGCCATATTATTCAGAGCTTCAACCATACAGCTTTATTCAGCCATAGATTTGCAGCAGTTTTCTCTTGTATATCTTTTCTGTCAAGAAACCCTTACCGGGTCTTCTTGGATCTGTATAAAAGAGATTAGATCTTTGATTTTATGCCTCATTGAGTATTATAATAATAATATCAGATATCTTTGTCTATTTTCTAAGTTTAACCTCTATTAGACTACGTAGTCTCTTATGCAGCATCTCCGGCATTTTACGGTCTTGGGGTTTTGTCACTTTTTAGCTGTTTTGAGCATGGGTGACCTGTTTAACTAAGCTAAAGGCATTTGTTTCTGAAAATATTTTGCATGGATATCCTATATTTTCTATTCTAAGGGAAAAAACCATTATTTTCCACTGTTTTAACTCTATATTCAAAAAATAACGTTTTTGAGGCAAAAATAGCTGCTTTTCCCCACTTGGTGAATTGTATAAAGCCATAGTTTGTTGTTGTGATTGTTATTATGATGGCTACGTGTTCAAACACACTACATGAGTTGATTACTTTCTGTTCTCCAACTTTGGAATACCTTAAGGTATTCTTATTGTTATAGAAAATTCCAGATTTGGAATATTACAAGTAGTTTCATTAATGGATGGGGCTTAGGGTTAGAAAGCTCATTTATTATATAAGGAAGAGGATGGAAGCCATATTGGATTATGTATTGGTATTTTATATTTCTCATTATATGGTATGTTTATACATATAGCTTTCTTTGGATATTTAGCTAAGATTTCAAGTGTTGTTTAGCACAGGGTGTTCCTGATCGGGAATCCCACCTCTTTCCTTGAGAGGCCTCTTGGAAGAGCATTGTACTTTACTTCCACATTCAGGCTTTAGGCCAAGCTTCATCTTTCATCTACAGCGTAGATCCTGTTGAGGGTTGAGTTGTGTTGTAGGTTGCAACAGTGGAGAATATCTTTGGGTCACTTCAGTGCTTATTTTTCAGTGGAGAAGGGTTCCTTTCCATTGGGAGGACAGTAAGGAAGGCCCTTGAGCCTATTTTCATATCTTGGCATCATGCCACTTATTTATTTGCCCCTACAACACAGTTTCTGTCTTGGACTGCGTTATTTTGAGGGAGGAGTTGCAGGGTGGTTTCAGTACACCATTTGGGGAGGAATTTTTCTAGTGAAGGGATCAACCTTTCATCTAGAGCATCTATTGGAGGAGGCTGCATTATTTTTTATATCAAATCAGCCCCATATTTCTAGTTTATGTGTTGCAGTGAATCTTCAGCCCTAGGGCTTTGATTCCTATCTTGTATCTTGGTGTATTGTTGAAAACCCTTTAGGGGTTCTTCATTGGAGGTTATATAGTGCCTAGATCTGTATTTGTTGTATCTTTTGAGGCATATAACAGCCACAGATATTTGTATGTTCATTTGTTGTAGCAGTGAAATTTATCACTGCTCTGTATCATTCTTCCGGCATTTTGATATATAGTAGCAGCACCTCTTTTGAGGGTTTTCTCCATTGGAGGCTTGTTCTATCTTGTATTATGTTTTGTGGCCCATTATTTTGTACCATTTTGTTGTTGTTATAATGAATGGAAGGTCTCCATATTGGCCTCTTTATTTTATATGATGTTATACACTGATATTCCAGTATTTTGCACTATATTCCAGCTTTTCCCATTTGGGAATATTACAGTTCTGCAATGCGAGTTGCCCAATTGCCAGAGTGAGTTGCCCAGAGAGGTTTGATTCAATTTCTAGTGCCTAGATCTAGCACTAGGATTCCTAGAAAAATGTTTCCAGAGGCAAAGACATGCATGATGGCTCACTTGGAGGGGTTTCCAAGGTAGATCAATTTATCCAAAGGCAACAACGTGTACTCTCGGTCTAGTAGTGCAAATTGCCAAGGAAGTGTGAGTTGTCCAAGGAGGGCCAAATTGAGTTGGATTGAGGCAAAAATAATTTTCCTAGTTGAGATATAATTTTTGGAGCTAAGCTAGGGATGCCAATTGTTGCAATTCTTTATTTTGTTGCATAATAAAATAAACCCTCATCTATTGCACTGGTTTTCCCTTCACAGTTTTTTCAGGGACTTTTTTGTCCAAAATAATTGTGTCAAATTTTATGTGTGTGCATATATTTCTTAGTTCTCGATTTTAATTTTGTGACATATTTTTATTGTGAAGAATTGCAGTGTGATTTATTCATTAATTACCGTAAACAATTAAACTGCTAATCGGTCAGGAAAATAAATTCTAGTTATTGCAATTTCAAGGAAATTCCACAGTGCTTGGGTTCTTTATTTGTGATTATGGCATTCCATATTCATTTATAGATACTTTGGATCTTCATATCCTTTGTATATAGATAGAGGTATTATATTATTTTGGTATGCAACCATTCTTGCTAGTTTATTAGATCAAGGAGATGGCATTGTAGGTTCATTGCTAGTTTGTTTAATTACTATAGTGTTTTTACTGATTTCTTTTGATATAAATAATTCTTCAAGATGTTTTAGTAATACCTCAATTTATCCAATTATTCAAGATTTTTTAAAAGTGTTATTATTTTCCATTTTCTTTCAGAATTTTGAATAGTATATGGTAGTACCCAAATTCATTAGAGTTTTTCTATCATGTAGAATAATTGTGAATGCCAATGAAGGTAAAAAAATCAGAGTGAAAATGGTAAGTTGAAAATGGTAAGATGTCATTTGGAAATTAACACATGTCACGATGACCACATGTTTCAAGATGTTCATTTATCTATATGAATATTTACACATACTTATTGGTTGGGAATTTCTTTCTCTTTATGTAATGCTTCATCATTTAACTCTTTATTTGTTTGGACATCCTCAAAGAGCAAGAGATGTTTCTCTATTCTCTATTTGTTGTCTCACATTTCTAATAAGTTGTTGAATAGTCATGAACCAACTCCACCCCAACTCCATGTCACTATAGGTACTTACCTTTGTGTATTACACTAACTACCATTACCAGTATATTCTTTTTACTTTGTGACTTTTGGGTACACGAAGTGTCACATTTTATATTGGAGAGGATTGTTCATTCTAATACCAATGTTTTATACCAAATTTCTTAAAACAATGTAAAATCCAAAGTACACACAATTTTTATTGTCATGGGAATCTGCAACCTCATTGGGAAACTTTTATAATTTTTCAAGGGAAAAAATAAAAACATCCTCAAGAAACTCCCTCTGAGAAGCTTGATGGTTAATAACTTCTCTAGTAACACCCTTTTCGAACCCCAACTGTAAATATGATTTTTGCAAGTATTGTCGAGAGATTTCAACAAGGATATTTTATTGAAACTTTTAATGTTGTAATTATATTTTTTTAATAATGAAAAAATGGTTGAATAGCTTAATGAATGGATGAGAACATGTCTTTTTTTAGTTGAATTAACAATAAAGTCATAAAGCTCAAGTTTGATACCTAGGATGGGGCCATTATCACCTCACCAACCCTCTCACTTCTAGTTGGCTCTCCTCCAACTCAAGGGGGGTCTCCCCATTAGATATTAGGGAGATAATTGACTATTCAATCCAAGTCAAGAGTCCCTTGAGGCTTCTACTTATATTACCTACAGTCAAAGGATTGAGCAATTAAGGTTTAAGGTGGAAGATAGAATTGCTATGGTTTTTAGGGTAATTTCTAGATTTGAGTTCAAGGAGAACATCCCCAAATGCACACAACCATAAATTATAAGGTGATTTCCGTGATTAAACTCTAGCGAAACATTAAAGAGAACTTATAAAAGAAAAAAAGTGATGGAGGATATAAGATCAGTTCCTTAGCTTTCCAATATATATTTTTGGGGTGATGTGGGGTCAAGGATCAATCCACTTGAAGAGAAATGGAGTGGATTAAGGTTCAAAGACTATGACATGCCCACTCACGTAACCTAGAGGTTTTTTAGGCCTCCTACAATCTTCAAATATGGATAAGGGAGTGAGATACACTCATGTCATCTAAAAGTAGTTTGATGGAGGGTTTGTTCAAGAAGGAAAATTAGAAAAAAATACCAATAACACTTTGATGAAAATTTAATAACCATCATCCATAAACATAGCCAATATAGAGAAATAACACTTACTTGAATACCACACATCCATTCAAAGTTATACCAATATTCATCCATGAAAATAATATCATCCAAATCAACAAAAATCCTCCAAGAGTTCACTCTAATTTTTTTTATGTCGTACACAGACTCTAGAGATTAAAAACCACTACATTCACGGAATAATTTTACTAGGTAGATCCACCCAAGGGGATCACTTCCTACTAGCTCAACCACGGATCCTGACCCTGATATTTTGAGTGAATTGAACACGTGACCTCTCATTAGCAAAGGTGTTTTAACTACAAGGACTCGACCAATTGAGCTAACCCTCGGGGTTTAAGAGATTGCTCTACTTATTCCTCCATAGCCAAAATTAAGACACACCAAAATTTTTTAGAATTTTAGACTTGTTAAGGGATTTCTCCCCAAATATAACTATGAGAAAATGAGAGGAAGTGTGCTTCTATTTTTATAGGAGGTGCTCAACTTATTTTACATTAAAATATTAATTTTATAGGTTAAAAGCCCCTAATCTAGCTTGTGGAGGGGTAAAATGCACTCTTCTTCAATTAATTAATATAAATTACATAAAATGAGGTTCATTCATGCCACATGTCATATAAAAGTATAAAATCGCTCAAACAGTGAGTCATCTCCATAAATGAGGGGTATGGATGGGGTTTTAGTGCAACATCTAACCTCTAAGTGCCTTTCAAACATGTACCTTCTTCAAGCAACATTCATACTCACCCTCAATTTCTATAGGATTCCTCCTCATATGGGTGCATAAGCCTTAAATACTCCTCAAAAGGTGGACTAAATCTCCAAATATAGGTTATTTGAACATCAATTCTTTCTAGGCTTTATGCCTTTAAAGGTCATGCCTCCAATCAAAATTAATCTTGCAGGTTTGTTCCAACTACCGATATATGTTTTGAATCACAAAACAACTCTTTTTAGGTTGGCCCTAACATTTAACATATGTCAGCTTGTTCATAATTCATAACTATCCATGCATTCATATATACATATGGTCTCAAGGCATCAAAAATAGGTTCATCGTTCTTATTTTCCTTAGCTCATTAATATGACCTAGTCCTAAATTGAGGCTGCTTCTCCCGCAAGTTTGAGTTCTCAGATGCTAATTTTTTATTGTAAAGGAAATATGTGCACTTTTCACATATTCCTTCCTAACTCCCATACCTCTTCAGTCAAGATGCCTACAATTTTTTTTAAGGTTTGAAACGATCAATTACAACTCTCTATGTTCCACATCATGACCTCTGAAACTACTTGGAAATTTTTGCTATATATCCCCTCCAAGTCATCAAATGTGGATTAAAAAGCTTGTTTTTTACTTGGTGGGGTGCTTAAAACACCTTACTTCCTTGAAGAAGAATCCTTGAATTGTAATGGGATGACCATAAATGCACATTCTATGATCAACCATATAGCATCCATAGAGTAATCAATAAAATTCCATGATCTACAACAATAACTCTGTTTGTTACACTTTCTTAAAAATATAATCAAATTTTGTTGCCTACTTAGAGAGATCCAATGTTGAAACAGTCCCAAGAGGCTTTTCTTGATTACACAAAATTGTCTAAGAAAAAACTATAGGTAACAAAGACTAAGTAAGAAAAGTATTCACAAAACATCTGAAGAAATTTGTTAAAATATTCATTAATGAACTCGTGAATTTATGAAACCTATTGAAAGATGGAACTAGCCTCCTCAAATCCATCTTAATTAATATATGTTGATCAACATTCTTATTGGGGAAGCTATGGTGTTATTGCAGTTAGGATCCATTTAAGAACTGGAGTTAGGAAACTTGGAGGTCTTCTCTATATTTATTTTATTGGGAGAGATAGGAATACCTTTCTGATCCTAGAGTTATTGTGAATGGAAAAAATTATGGCCATTGTATAGCACAATAGTTCTCACTGTAACACACCTAACCTCCTAAGTCACCTTGAGGAAATTGTTGAATTTCAACGATCTTGGGTCTAGGATAGAATCTTAAAATATCTGACACTACCAAACCAAGAATCTCAACATAACTACTTTGCATAACATAATATAAACAATAGTAAATCACACATGCACATAGTTTAGACAAATTTTTACATTTTTCAACCCAACTTCGTTATATTAATCCAACTAATATAATACAACAATCTAGGACTCTCGTACCAGGGATATTGGCCCTCATATATCCACTAGTACAAGATACTTTGACCATTTGGTTGTAGCGCGCTCTCTCATCTCCTCTCGGTCGTATCATGTACCTACCCGGCCTTCGACTCCCGATCTGCAGCTCCTGCCTCTATCAATGCTCCAAGTCCATATGGCCACTGAACCTTGGTTGTCAATCTGCTCACTAGTTGATCGTTCATCCACCAATGCATCAACACATCGAGACTCTTATCGATATGTTCATAGCTCCACTTGTGAACAACTCTCAATCTTCCCACTGTTGCTCCTCAATTATGGTCTTCCTGCGTTGATCCAATGAAGACCAACATAGGCCATGGAGGGCTGCCACCTATCACTACAAGATGTTCATCTCCCAAAATTAACACTGGCTAGGAGGACTGCCCATTATCTGTTGTATAATTCCTTCTCCATGCACAAGTCTCGGACTACTCAACTACTCCTTTGGTTTGTCAACCCTTGATCTCAACAACTTCCACTCTAGAATCAACCTTTGTCCATCAAGGCGTTGCACACTGGTCTAAAACTTGGACACTACCATGTTGTCCTCCATCAAACCATAAGTGCCCAATCACGTTCACACTTGGTCCACTCTCATGCTGCCCTCCAACAGTCCATGAGTGGCCAATCCACGTTGTAGCATATGCACCTAACTAGGGCATCCTCACACCTAGGAGACCCTTCTATTGGCTACCATCAGACTTCTCCACATCTTCCCTGTACTCTACAATAGAGGAGCTATTGCACAAATCTAGGCTTCATCAATATGTCCTCACCTAGGACATCTATCTCATGAGATGATGTGTCACTGCTGCTAAGTCTGCAATATGGATAGGGCTAATATCAGTCCACATAAACCCTATATCCTTGTCTCTAGTTGTGGTTTTATTCTCATTGTAAGATGCTCCCTTTGTTGCCACTTGGGGACAAGTCTGAGGTGGTTTGGCTCCTCCAAAAACCACTGCAAATTTTTCCCTCTCTGCAATCATACCAGGGATCTGTTACCTACAATACTCAGACAAATCCACACCAAAACCTGCACACATACCAGCCCAGAATTGTCCTACACTAGGACCAATCCTCCAGCATTCAATCCTACACAAAACACATCACTCATACAAATTCCATGTCACAAAGTGTTGATGTAGACTAATGTTATTAATTTTTCCTGGTTAGGGAATCTCGGGACGTTGCAAAAACCCTAACATAGTCTCCTACACAACACTTACTTGTTATGGCTTCCTCTCTAAGTGATATCCTAGCTCTAGGTTATATGTTTGGACTTGAATTAACCCCTAACCAGCACTTTCCATACCCCTGCACAGTTTCGGCTTCTCTGCATTCCTTACAGTAGAGAGTAGGCTCCACATACAAATGCTTTTAGGCCTGTGTTACACCTATAAGGCACAACTAAAGATGTGGCCTTCTTTGAAGAGTCGCCCTACACAAGATTTCCCACAAATAACCAACAACACTTACCTCTCTTCCTGTAGT
This sequence comes from Pinus albicaulis, assembly GCA_034641835.2. Lineage (NCBI taxonomy): Eukaryota > Viridiplantae > Streptophyta > Pinopsida > Pinales > Pinaceae > Pinus > Pinus albicaulis. The sequence continues at coordinate 138,508,700 of CM076578.1, read as the reverse complement.
AGATCCTAATGTAACTCAGACCTGTGATAGAGGAAGAATCACACCAAAACTCATCTCTTTCTCTTCCATGTTTTGTCCTCCACTCCTACGCTGCCTTAGACATGTTTTCACAAGAGATGAATGCGCTTGGATGATACTAATGAATGTCTCACACCTTATATTTATACAAAAAATAAGGGCTCCATGAATTTTTTGAAGAGACATGTCTCTTGGACCAATCCTACATGACTTGACTATCCATAATTAATTTTCAACTTCAAAAATTCATATCTCAAGTTTTAGAGCTCTGATTTGGGTGATTTTCAAAGTGTTGGAATCGACACACCAAGCTCTATCACCTCACATTTTCTCATGCTCAAATTCTTCATGGTTTTGGCCCAAATACTGATGGGTACAAAACCCCATGCTTGGGTTCCAAGCCCACAAGTGACTCTTGTGGCACTTTTCCCTCCAATCCCCAAACCCTAAGGTGTGGAGTACCTCCCAAGATTCACAAAAATCAACATAAATGGTACCATAAATTTTTTACTTTTGACTCACCTCCTCATGGTGATCCAAGAGGGTTGATTCACAAATATCGGCATCCTCTTATGCACTCAACATGTAAAACTATGTTCGAAATTTCTTGTAGTTGCACACTTTTCACCTCTCTTCATTCTTTGAGTCTCTCACTCACATGATAAAATCGCTCTCCCAAGAATAATGTGTATCTTCACCTCTCCCTTAGGCTTCTTTTATAATTTCTCATTGAGCTATATCTCAAACTCTAGATCTCCTGAGTAATGGATGGCTAGGATTAGATCCTAAGCATCACTTGAGATTGACGATTGAGACAAGATCTAGATCACTTAAATTATTAAACCATTTATCCTTAAAAACTTAGCTCAATAGTCAACATTAATTAATAAATTAATTAATATATTTTTCTTAAGTTAAACTTAGGAAAGAGATTATAAAAATCACTTACTCCTTATTAGCCAGAACCTAAAGAGGCAATCTGACATCTTCTGAATTCCCAACCTATGTAGAAGCATATGTTTGATCTTTTAACATATACACTTTGTCCTAGTGAGGAAGGTATCATGCACCGCCCCCAACTTATCTTTATAGAAAACAAACTTCCCAATTTTTTTCAACTTACTCATATGTGGATATGTATTAAAGATTCACAACTTCCCTTTGGACCTTGTCTATGACGAAGAAATATTGATCTTTATGTGCTTGGACATTTAATGAAACACTGGATTCTTAGAAATATTGATGTAACTATGATTTTCCAAATGAATCACTTTGGAATCCAACTCAAGAGAAAATAACCCTATGAGCATCTTGAAAATCTAGATGGCCTCACAACTCACAAATCTAGCTTCCATATACTCTTCCCCTATTAAACTAAGTGTAGTGTAAGATTTCTTCCTGCTGAACCATGAGATCATTGTTTACCTCAAACTAAAACAACACTTGGAGGTGTTCTTCCTTTCCACTGCACTCCAACCCCAGTATGAGTTTGTATAACCCACTAACTCCACTCCACCAATCCTAACATATCTAATCTCATGCTCCATTGTACCTCATAGATACCTGAGCACATGATTCACTTCCACCTAATGAACGCTCATTGGCTCCATCATAAATTGGCTTAATGTTCACAAAAATGCATATATCTAGCTTAGTGTTGACTAGATACATCAAGGAACCTATGGCCTACTTGTACAATGTGGGATCCACCAACTCAGACTTCGAAGAATACAAATTCCTCAAGTTGTTAATCATGGGTGTTGACATAGGTCTATAATCCATCATCACGAATATCTTCAGGATTTCAATTGCATACTTCCATTTTCCAAGCAAGATATTAGTTTTCTGCTACCACACCTCCAAGCCTAAAAAATATTGCATCATATTGATGTCCTTCATCTCAAACTCTGTATTTAAGTCTCTCTTGTATATCTCTATGAGATTCTTTGACCCTATGAGAAAGAGGTAATCCCATAAAATACCAAAATGAATAGATTGTCACCAACTAGTACATAGTACAGGTTGTGATCCACATCACTCTTGGTGAATCCCATGCCCAACATATACCCATCAATCCTTAAGTACCATTCTCTAGGTGTCTACTTGAGACCATATAACACCTTCTTTAACCTACATACATGATAATCCCCCCCATGCACCTCAAAATCCTCTAGTTACTCAAGATAAACCTATTCCTCAATAACTCCATTGAGGAAGTTTGTATTCACATCCATCTGATGTATCCTCCACCCCATATATGAAGTAATGGACATAATATCCATGTTAGAAATGTATTTGGTGATCATAGCGAATGTATACTCATATTCCAATCCAAACTTGTAGGAGAACCCTCTCGCCATGAACCTAGAATTGTGCTTCTCAATGTTTCCATATGCAACATGTTTTATCTTAAAGATCCATCTCAAACTGACCATTGAGTTCCCCTTTTTCCTAGGAACAATATCACATACATCATTATTCATAATTGAAGAATACTCTTCCATCATGGAATCCCTCCAAACTTGTTGGTTTACTACCTCTTCAAAACTAAAACACTTGGACTCACTAATGTCACTCATAAGTCCCATGTAGTTGGAAAACTTCTATGATGGTATACTCTCCTTGAAATTTCTCCTAGGAGCCTCCACATGCTCTTGAGTGTCTCTCAAATTTTTATCAAGCCATATCGACTTCCTCTTGACAGAACTAGAAGGTGCCTCTTTCTCCTCTTCTTGATCTAAATATTGAGTATTTGTTGTTGGTGTTGTTTGCCTCTCCTCAACCTTCTAAACCTCTCGATCCTGATCATCTTCCACTACTGGTATGGTATCATGTGAGTTCCTCAAGGTTATGTGCTCCTCAAATATCACATCCCTGCTCACCAAAATCTTCCCTTGTAATTGAATGTACACCTCATATGCCTTGGAAGTCTCATTGTACCCAATAAAAATTGAGGATTCCAACTTTGTCCTCTTCTCTAGTGATACATGGATATACATTGGACATCTAAAGATACATAAATTCCTCACCTCCAATTTCACTCTTGTCAACACCTCCTCAAGATTCTTGCCTCCCAAGACCTTATGAGAAATCTTGTTATGAATATGTATTATTGTATTGCATTATTTTTCCCATAGGAACATGGGAAGGTCTTGATCATGGATCATGGATTTAGCTTCTCTGATGATCGCCTTGTTCTTCCTTTCAACAATATTATTCTGTTGTGGGTTGTAGCGAATTTCCAACTCTTTATTTATGCTTTCCTCTGTGAAAAATTCCTTGAACTCATTAAAGGTATACTCACCCCCATTGTTCGATATAAGGACTCTAATACTTTTCCCATTTTGGTTTTCCATGAGACTTTTGAACTCCTAAAATTTATTGAAGACCTCGTCCTTGGCCTTCATGAAGTAGATCCATGTCCTCCTGGAACAATCATCTATAAATGTCACATAATAGTTTTACGGACTCAAGGACCCTATTGACATAGGACTACACATTTCATAATGTACTAAATCCAATAAACCTTTGGACCTAGAATCATTGCTTGGGAAATCAGTCTTGGCATACTTGTCAAGTGCACACCCTTTACAAACTCCTTATTGCTCCACTCTAAACTCAGGATGACCAATAACAATCTCTCGTAATATATTTAAATTCCTATGATGTGAATGTAACATTCACCTATGCCACAAGTCAGACAAGTTATCACTGCCATGTGCTAAGGCATGTACTAGTTGACACTTCAACCTGTACAATTTCCCTTCTTTCCTCCCAATCACTTGAACTATGATCGAATTGGAAGATATTAGCCTAACAAGTAGTTATCCCTCTCGAAAGAAAACCTCATACCCCTTGTCCTCCATGGTTGAGACTATTATAAGGTTCTTGGTCAACCATGGAACATACAATACCTTTGTCACCTTGAAGGACTATCCTAACTCTAGTTGAAACTGAATAGTCCCAACCCCCTCTATTGCACACTTGGAATTATTTACAAGCTCCACATGTAGCTCTAACTCTCCCTCTAAAATGTTATTGAACAAATCTCATTATCTCGTCATGTGACAAGAAGCACCATTATCCATGAACCACACACCCTTCTCTATGGTGCCAGAAAGACAAGAAAATAGTGATAACTCTTTCTCAAATCTAGTGGAAAACTCACTCACCTACACATCTACTGAAGTTTCCACATGTTCCTTCCCCTTCCCTTTCTTGTTGTTCAGACATTGACCTGTATAGTGGCCAAACTTGTGACATTAAAAACACTTAACTTTGTGTGTGTCTTTCTTCTTCCCATCATGTGAAGTAACTTCCCCAATGGAATTCTTCTTGGGCTTCCCCTTGCCCTTCCTTTCTTCAATTTCAAGGGTGAGGTTCTCATTGTTACCTTTCTGTTGGCCACCATGTAGAGACTCATCTCGAATCCCCTCCTAGAATTCATTTGAAAAACTCTCCCGGTATGGAAGCTTATCTTATGGAATAATACCCTGAAAGACAAAAACCAATGTATTTGTGAAGCAATTTAAGGCCATCCTCACATGATCCTCATCTGACATGTTATCCTCAAATGTATCCAACTCATCACGAACCTGTGTGACCTTGACGAGATAAGATGCTACAATATTTGTGTTATGAAACCAGGTCATCGTGGCATACTCTGACCTGTTTGGAGTAGCGATACTCTCAAAATTGATCAATTTCGTAGCTGTCAAGTTCTTGTTTCCATGACTGCTTCAGGTTCCAATATGATTTTTCCTTCCTCATCAAGTTCTGGAAATATTGTTTGAACTGGAATTTTGTCCCCTATAACCTTCTTTAAGCATGAAACATGGAAAACTGGATGCACTCATGAAGAAGCAAGAAGCTCCAATTTGTATGCCATATTACCAATATTTTGCAACACCTTGTAAGGACCATAGTACTTTGGTGATAATTTATTATCCTTCTTAGCTTGCTTGAGGGACATTTGTTTGTACGGTTGTAGCCGTAAAAATACACAGTCTCCTACATCAAAACTTCTATCGTTGCGATGTTGATCTGCATGTTGTTTCATTCGATTTTGTGCCAAATTTAGGTTATCCTTTAAGATTTGGAGAACTTCTTGTTGATGTTCAATGTGATATTCCACTGCTTGAACCTTAGAATTTTCTCTTAAATATGATATGATGGACGGTGGAAGATATCCATAAAGTGCCATAAATGGGGTCATTTTTGTTGCAGTATGCAAGGAAGTGTTATACCACCATCCAGCGAGAGGTAACCACTTGACCCATTGTGTTTGCTTATCAGATACAAAACAACGAAGATATCCTTCCAAAAATTTATTCATTGTCCCAGTTTGACCATCGGATTGAGGATGATAAGATGAGCTATGAGCTAGTTGGGTACCCAAACAAGAAAATAATTCCGTCCAAAAAATTCAGTAAAAATGGGATCTCTGTCACTTACAATAATATGTGGGTTTCCATGTAGCTTTTGAGTTGTTTCCATAAATGCAGTAACAATTCTACTTGCTTTAAATGGATGAGATAATGCACAAAAGTTTGCATACTTGGTAAGTCTATCAACTACCACCATGATGATACTCTTTCCTTCGGACTTAGGTAAACCTGTGATAAAATCCATTGAAATATCCTCCCAACATTGACTTGGAATGAATAAAGGTTGTAGAAGACTCAGGATCTTAACTGCCTCAACTTTTTTTTTTGTAGCAAACCAAACATTCCGCCACCAACTTTTGAATATCAGATTTAAGGCCATCCCAAAAAAATTATTTCTTCACCCTGTGGTAAGTTTTTAAAAATCCTGAGTGTCCTCCTAAAGGAGAAGTGTGCAATTCCAAAAGAATCTTTTGTTTTAGTTGGGAATTCTTGCAAATATATAAGTGATCTTTGTACCATAAGGAATCATTTTTCCAACTAAATGTATGATATGTACTAGGATCTTGCTGCAACTTTTGAATGAGTGTCCACACTTCTTCGTCCTTCTTCCATTCATCCCTTGCTTTGGTTATCCAATATTATTGGATAATATAAATGGCACAAAGCAATGCTTCCACCTCTTCATCCTTTCTTGAGAGTGCACCTGAAACAACATTTAGCTTCCCTTTTTTGTACATGATTTCAAAATCATAACCCAACATCTTTGTGACCCATTTTTTCTTCTCTTCTGAAGATAGTCTTTGTTCCAAAAAGTGTTTAAGACTATCATGATCATTTTTTACCTTGAACAGTCTTCCCATTAGGTAAGGTCGTCATTTCTTTAGTGCATGTAGTATTGCCAACATTTACTTCTCATAATAGCTTTTTGTAAATACTTTCCTTTGATTGGACGACTTTCAAAAGAAATGGGTCTTCCTTCTTGCATTAAAACAACACCAATTCCATTTCCTGAGGCATCACATTCCACAATAAAGGTTTTTGTGAAGTCTGGCGTAGCTAAGATTGGTGCTAGGCACATTGCCTCTTTAAGATGTTCAAAGGCCTTAGTTGCTTCAGGAGTCCATGAAAATGCATCTTTCTTCAATAATGTTGTTAGAGGTGCTGCTATTCTCCCATAATTCTTAACAAACTTGCGATAATACCCTGTTAACCCGAGAAATCCTCGCAACTGCTTTATGGTTGTGGGGACTTTCCATTCCTTAATGGCTTTAATATTGTTAGGGTCTACCTTAACACCCTCGTGAGATACAATATGACCCAGATATTCCACCTCTTGTACTCCAAAGAAACATTTGGATGTTTTTGCATATAATTGTTTCTCCTCCAATAGTTTGCGCACCTTGTCAACATGTTGAATATGATCCTTCCAAGACCTGTTGTAGATTAGTATATCATCAAAAAATACTAGCACAAATTTTCTAAGGAAGGGTTTGAAAATGGAATTCATCAACCCTTGAAATGTAGAAGGTGCATTGGTAAGGCCAAAGGCATGACCAAAAATTCATAATGACCCTCATGAGTTCGAAATGCTGTTTTTGGAATATCTTCAGTCTTCATTCTAATTTGATGATATCCTGAACGAAGATCCAACTTGGTAAAATAAAGTGCTCCATGTAATTCATCCAATAATTCATCAATCACAGGAATGGGAAATTTGTCTTTAATGGTGAGCTTATTGAGCTCCCTATAATGCGGACACATTCGCCATGATCCATCCTTCTTGTGTACCAATACTACAGGAGCAGAGAAAGAACTTTGACTGGGTTGAATTATACCCGCCTCTAACATTTCTGCAATCATACGTTCAATTTCGCTCTTTTGGGAGTAAGGATATCTATAAGGCCTGATGTTTGGAGGAACACTTCCTGGAATCAAATGAATAGCATGATCATGATCACGAATAGGTGGGAGTCCTTTGGGAGTTTCAAACACCTTGGAATGATTGTCCAATACTTGTTGGAGATCTGCAGGAATAGATGATTTTGATTTTGGAACTTCTAGTGAGCATAATTGTGCAATTACGCCTCGTTGTTCTTTCTTTAGAAGCTTTGTCATGACATTAGAGCTTATTATCCTTCCTGGCTTCCCTTCAATACCCCGTAATTCGACTTCCTTTCCTTCTAAAAAAAAAATTCAAGAAAAGTTCTTGAAAATTAAAAGCTACCGTCCCCAAAGATTGTAACCATTGTACTCCTAGTACAACATCAGCACCTCCCATAGGAATGGAAAGAATTGGACTATTCAATACATATTCCCCCATGGTTAGCTTGATATTATGGCATTTTCCAAAGCAATTTATATTTCCTCCATTTGCAACCATCACTTGACATTCTGGTGCTGGGTATAGGAAACAATTCAATTCCTTGGCTACCTTACAATGAATAAAATTATGGGTGCTACCTGAATCAATCAACACTATTACCTTTTTCTTCTCGATATGTCCTTCTATCTTGAGAGTTTGAGGAGTGGTAATTCCTACCAATGCATTACACGATATGGTCAGACTCATTTCTTCTTCTTCTAGGGTTGGTTCTTGGTGTGTATCCTATTCTTTTGAAGCTTCTTGTTCATTTTCTTCCTCCTCTTCACAATCTATGTAAAATAATTTCTTGTCAGCACACTTATGACCTTTAGTGTGTTTTCTATCACAACTATAGAAAAGCCCTTTTGCTCTTTTTTCTTCTAATTTTTGTGGTTTCAACCTTGTAGGTTGTGGAAGTCTAGGAGTAGGAACACTTCCATCCTTATAGATGTGACTGGTAGGCTTCCTTGTCGCCATAATTTTACATTCAATTTTTCTTGCCAACCTGAATGCCTTCTCCAACGAATCAGGTTCCCAAACGTGAACCTCATGTTGGATGTTATCCTTTAAAGTCCCTATGAAGACGTCAATCATGTGTTCCTCTGGAATATCAGTTACCTTATATTCAATTTTTGGAAGTCCTCGATGTGCTCCACCACTGAACCCTTTTGTTTGAGATTTATCAATTGTATAAAGAAGGTGTTGCTCTTTGTATCCTCATAATGTGCTATCATTTCCTCCGTAAAAATTGACCAAGTGACAATTTTTTTACGGGAGCAAAGCCATCGATACCATACAAATATTTTTCTTTTAAATGTAAAGTTGCAATGTGTATCTTTTGTGTGTTTTGCACATTATTGAGATCAAAATATTGCTCCATCTGTAGTATCCATGTTACGGGATCCTTGCCATCAAACTTCCTCATATCCATCTTTGGAATATGGTGGTTCTTCCATCAAACATTATAATTTATGAAATCGCGATTAACATTTGTTTTTTTCTCATCATGAGTTTCCTCTACTATCTTTTCACCATTAGGAAACATTTCTTGTATCAACTTTGTCAAACCTTCCATGTCCACTTTTAGATCATTCTTCATGTTTTCCATGTTGTATTTCATTTTTTCATTGATCTTAGCTTCCATGTCATCCATATTAGCTTCCATGTCATCCATCTTAACTTCCATGCCTTCCTTCAAACCATCCATCTTAGCTTCCACGCTTTTCTTCAGAACTTCCATTTCATTTTTTGTTGATCTTTGCGAAAGCGAAAATTGGTGCACTTGCTTTTATAATTTTGACATGTCTTGTTGCAGTTCTATATCTTCATGGGTCATATTAGAACCTTCTGAAGGCTTAATTGGTGTTGAATTCTTTTTAGGGGGGATTTTAGAAGCCAATACTGATATCTATTCTACAATATGCCCTTGGAATCAATTCAAACTAATTTTTCAAACAAGACTTGTGCAATTCAAAGAAAAAAAATACACACCTTTTTCTTGCTTTTGAGGAGCTTGATATTCAAACTAAATTATCTCTATGATTTCCGATATTCAATATCTAAAATTCAGTCCTGTATTAGCCCTCTGAATCTTCTTTCGAATGCCAGATGTCTGACCTGATTTGGATTCTTCAAGACAAAGTTATGCCCAATCTCCCACAATGACTTAATTATGGACTAGTTCAGTAGAGCGAACTTGTACGGTGTTCTAGGTGTCACTATTTCCTCCTTCGGCTCTGAAATTGATGTACAGGAAACTAAATTTTGTGTACTTGCGACCACTTTTAACAAAATTCCAATCCGACTCTCAGAGAGAGGGTTATGACGATTTTCCCACGGTCACCTCTTTAAGATTAAATTTGGGAGCTTGAAAAAACCCTAACATCCACTGATCATATCTCCGAAAAATATTGTGAACCAAGATCTGAAATTTTTACATGAGGTTTCTCAGGATTGCGGCTTCGCTCTGTTATGGCGCAAATTCCACGATGACCTGTTTTAGGTGAAATTCGGGAACCTGAAAAAACCCTAACTTCCACAGATCATATCTCTTAAAATGTTGTGAACCAAGATCTAAAACATTTACATGACGTTCCTCAGGATTTCTGCTTCATTCTGTAAAAATTTCAGCTTCTGAACCATCGTAGCAAAAAATTTATAGCGAAAATTCCACAATGACCTGTTTGGAGCAGCGAAACCCTAGAATCCAAACCTCTAATACCAAAATGTTATGAAACCAGCTCCGAAAATATAAGAAAAGAGAGATCAATGCCTTAGAAATCAGCCACTTCAAGGGGGAAACCTCTAATACATTACATAAATGAACAAATATTGGATGATACAAATGACCAAAACCTCCTTCTATACATAGGAGTCCATGGGGTCACAATATAATCCTAGTCGACCTAACAATAATAATGTAAGGGCACAATAATAACAATATTGGGGTTAAAGGGGTACAACAATAACAATAAGGGGGTTACACTAACAACAATAAGGGACTATGCTAGTAATATAGGGACTTGACAATTTGACCTATGGATCTTGACGCTCTTGAGCTTTTACCTTAACACCATTTTTTTTGTGATTGTCACTCTAGTGCAACTTAGTTAGAGCCTCCCACATTTATTTGGTTGATTTATTTTTGGATGAGATGAGGGATCACATGATCCTTCACCCCATCCAAAATGATTCTCTTGGATTTCATGTCCTTTTGGTATGGGCAACTAGTTGTGCAACATCAGTGGGAGCGATGAGTTGCTGATATGCAAATTCATAGATCTCATTCTACATCAACATTAATTCTATAATCTTTTTCCAAGGTCTGTAATTGGATGCCCCCTCCAACTGGTCTTTTAACCTCGAATCTCTTTCAAACATTCTCACAACTTCCAAATCAAATACACAAACCCTAAAAAAAAATTGTTGGAAAAATTATTTTGTTGTTGTAAACCCTTGTGACAAATTGACTGTACTTCTCCTCAGAGTTTTAGTGCTCTAATTCCATGTTAATTTTCTAATACCAAATTTGATTTATTTTTCATAGCAATTTATTTTATACACATAAAATGTTTCACCCACTAAACTATTTTTTTAAACCTGCTAAAAATAAATACGATGGTATTTTAACTTTACATAAAAATTGCAATGCAAAATAAATGGAAAAATGAGTCACAAAACATATCAAAAAGTTATGTCCAACAAATTCTCCTTCACTTTCTTTTACAGGAAAATTAGGGCCTCCTTTAACAAATAAAGTGACCCACAAAGAATACATAGAAAATACAACGATGAAACCTAGCAACTTTCCCCCTAAAAATTTTAGGTTGCACTTGTGCTCGTTGTTTTTCACAATATATGCCCACATATAACAACTGGGCCTCCTCCAAAATCCGGCATAAACCCTCACGAACTACCTACATGAACTTGGCTTCACAACTCTCGATATTCTCTCATGTGCTCAACCTATAAACTCATGGTTGTATCTACACACTTTTTACCTCTCTTCAGTCTTTGAGTCGCTCACCAGCATGAGAAAAACACTCTCCCAAGAATAATGTGTGTCTTCACCTCTCCCTTAGGCTTCTTTTATAATTTCTCATTGAGCTAGATCTTAAACCCTAGATATCCTAAGTGATGGATGGCTAGTATTAGATCTTAAGACTTACTTAAGATCAACAGTTGAGATCATATCTAGATCACTTGGATAACTAAATTATTTATTTTAACTTAGCTCAATAGTCAACATTAGTTAATAAATTAATTAATGCACTTTTCCTAGTTAAACTTAGGAAAGAAATTATAAAATTCACTTCATCCTTATGAGCAAGAACCTAAAGAGGCAATATGACATCATATGCATGCTTGACACCTGACCCATGCAAAATCACTTGTTTGAGCTATCAACATCAACAATATTTGGACCTTTGAAAATATCTTGACAAGTAGAACAATGTCAAGTTGCTAGGGACTATGTTTATAAAGTTTTGGGGAAAAACATCCAATGGAAAAACCAAGCTCTAAGAGTATTGTGGCCTTAACAGACCAAATCAGGATCAACCTAAAATGGGACTAACATGGCCATAATTCTCAGTTTCCACCTCATACAACAAAAAAGGAACACAAGATATATAACCATCCATTTTAGATGTTAAATCAAATTGATTGCTTTCATCAATCCATCAATGTGTCTCTAAGATTTGGGATCTCTTTACCTATAATGAAAATATTCAATTCACTACAACACAAACATATTTTCAAGGCTTTTATCTCATGTTTGATCCATGAAAGCGATTTAACATATCAATTTTGCTAGAGAAACAAGTTTATATCAATTGGGCCGAAAGGGGTCTACACAATACATTTACATGTTTTTGGAAACCATTATATATGATTATTCAACTCTTATTTAGAAGCTAAAATATAACTTCAACAAATAAATTCCAATCATCATGCTACATTTTGCTACTAACATGGTAAAGAGAAACAATAAATTAATATTGAAATTTATACCAAAATGCACACACGAATAAGTATTCATGATAATGTCAACAAATTCATAGATTTTGAATAGTCATATGAGTGTTTCCATCCCTTTATTTATGATGTGCATTGAATTATAGATTATCTCATTTAGGGTCACACTAATTTTTCCTTCTATAAAATTCACAATCCCATCAATAAAGTTCATATTTCCTTTGAAACTTGAAATTTGCAAATTTCAAATCAAGGGTTTTAAAATATCATGTACAACATTTCCATTTATTCATCCTAGTGCTCTGAAAGACCCCCCAATCCAAGATTCCTTTTATTTAAAACAAGCTCCCTATCCTACAAGTAATTATATTCATAATAAAGGTAATTGCATAGATACCCCTAGGGGGTGGCATTGCTTTGGATTCTCAATTGATAGTTTCCCTTTCCTTTCCATGACAACTTTGTGCAATTCACATATTTTTTGATAAAATACCTAGTCTTCCCTACTTAGAAGTAATATTTCCCCTTACATAGTTCTTAGAGGGTGAAAAGTAGGTGAGAGTCCACACCTACTACTTCCCACGCCTAACTTCGGTGTCCTCAACATATATATAAAACCATAAAATTTTCAAATGATTATTAGTTTCTAATCTTCTTTACTTTCATTAGTTTGAAAGTTTTCATGACTCAATGCTCCATCCCAATAAAGTAATACATCAAGGCGAGGTGGAATTTGTAGATCTCCATAGGGAAGTTAGTTGGATTTGAATGAGATATCCATCCTGCAAATCCCCATCACCTTACTAAATTATTTACCTATCATCCTCTCATGGATATCAAGTGCTTGCATGTCCTCATAATCTAGATAATGTTTTTTGGATAAATGTTTTTAGTGATTGTAACACCCTCTCACAATTACCCAAGTACCCGGCTAACCGGGGTAAACATATGACGAGAGGGTACTATGATCTGATTCAACTCCCCATGTACAGTTAAGGAAATGGAACCAACACAACACAACCAATAGGACCTTATACACATCCTAAAGAACCTCCAAGAGTTAACTCTCCCTTCCAGGTGACCAAATCCTATGGGAACTCAAAATTTTAGTGAATTAAACCCTCAATCGCTCCCTTGCTAAGCCCTCCATGCGACTGAGAGTCCCACTCGCTCCCATGAGCCTTCCTGAGTGTAATTTTAGCCTTTTTATGCTAGTGTTATTCCAGCAACTGTGAGATTTAAGGCTAATATCCAGGGCTAAGACCCAGTCACTGCCCAGAACTCCATGAAACTTCCAAAAATGAAAAGTAACATAGAAATAATTATACAAATGCAAATACTTGAACAAATAACTGACTGGACCCCTACTAGCCATGACAGGAATTTTTTCAAACATGTCACAAATATACATTCTACAAGTCATAATAACAGATCTGAACATAGTGGTATCATACTTATCTAATAATCGGTAAGAAGCATTGATGCGTTATCACATTAGTTGCATTATCATCTATTAGTTCATATATTCATTGTTCATTCATTTATGAATCAAAACATGATGAGATCCATACATCATCATTGTCGCAAAACATACTCATAACCAACATATAAACAATAGAAATATTAAGGATACAACAACCATAACTGCCACATATGAACCTGTACATTTGCACATGAAATACCAAGGAAAGGAACTATTATTAATGAATCCAAAATCCAAATAGGTTTGGGACTTTCACATTCCACCCGACCATAGATTGGTTGAACCAAATCTCTCTTCAGCGAATCACCTTCATGCCATATTCCAAGCATGAATGTGGGACTCAAAACCAAACAAATCAACCAGGGCTTCCTAAGGCGAAACGACCTCACCCTCATCAATAGAACCAGGCTTTACCACAATCCTCACTGGATCACTAGGCCCTAAACAAGCATGGATGCCACCAGATTTCTCCACCTACACTGTGAGTAATTTTCTTGTCTCCTAGTCTCTAGGAATTACTGCAATCCAAAGTCTGATCCAAGGATCCCTAGGCCATAATCGATACACCACCCTCCAAGATTTACTGTATATTCCACCATTCACCGGCCAAGTATTCCTAAGCTAGATCAAGGGCAACCACCTCTAGGATTTACCGTATATCCTATCATTCACCGGTTGAGGATTCCTAGGTTCGCCAAGGCACACAATACCTAGATTTGCTGCAACCCACATTTCAGTTTCGGGGTTACTAGGCCAGTGGATTTACCGCAATCCACAGTCTGGTTCAGTGATCACTAGGCCATGTGTTATTTCATTCAAATATCCACCTAAGTCGGTTTCAAATTCATCAGACAATCCACCTGAACCAGAACATGAGAACCTGTTTTGTGGATTAATCCCTCTTGCGGACAAGAGCGATCTCCCTAGTATCCCAACAGGTAACTAGAAAAAAACAAACATTTGAATGCCCCTTTCTCTAAACTATTTGCATTTTATATTATTATAATTCATATATAAGGAGGTTATTATCCTACCTTTCAATTGAGACGTTTGATGTAGCCTTTTGCCTTTCGCTCCAAAGAAATTCTTCAATGCTGAGAAGAACCTGCAATCACAAACAATGCAAAGGATCAAAGCATCTGCAGTATATAATAATCATAAATACTATTTCAACTTAGTAATCAAGGAGTCTAAGTATTTACATTATTTCAATGAATTCAGAAACAAGATAATGAGGAAAAGAGATCCATATGTATTATCATAAATCAAAAGGAGAAATCTTACAACCTGAGCCTTGATGTTGTACAGATTTCTCTCGTGTGTCTACGTAATTGTTTTCCTTGGTTTGATAAGCCTTCCTCTCTAGAATGACCAACATGAAGTCTTGTGCACAAAGGTGCGATCTTCAATGTACAACCAACAACTTGCTAGTTCATAATCTATGAACTCTTATGAACTCTCTCCATCTTACTATCTACTCATATCAGTGTCTACCCTTCAACCTGAAACTTCAACTCAATTTATAGAGTGATTAAGGAAGTTTCAGATCCATGAAGAAAGGGATGAGGTCCTCCAATGAAGGGATGAGGGTTCCTTTAGCCAAGGGATAAGCACCATGAGTAGATGGATATATCTCGAACAGGCACGAATCTAGAGGCTTCCAGTTTGGAGAATATTTGACCAACTAGGATTCTAGAAGTTACCTTTTCGTGTTTACTTCCTTTTTACAAGGGTGCACGGGTTTTGGTAGCGAACAGAGCGGCGATCGTCACGGATAATAGAAGAAGTATTATCACATGCGCAAGTAATGGTCACAAAAAACATGTAGGTAATGTTTTAAAGGTTTTTAAGAGATTTTCTCCAGATTCCAAGAATTGGTTCGGGAACATGAGTATTTTTTTATCTCTAAGGGAGCATAATATGGATGGTGATAGACACATAGTGACATTCAAATGTCATGGTGACAAATTATCTACAATCTTTAACAATGGAGCATTTGTAAACAATTGCTTCAACTGTTCAAAACTTGTTGCACATTCCTCTGTCCATTCAAATTTCTTACCTTTCCTCTGCAGTGACATAATAGAATATGGAATCCAAGAGAAATTCCTAATGTACCTCCTATAATAGTCTGCTAATCCCATAAATAATCTTACCTCATCCAAGTTTGTAGGAGTTTCCCATTCCATGATAGCCCTTATCTTCTCTGGGTCCATTGTTATGCCTTCCTTGGATACCACATGCCCCAAGTAAAGTACCTCTGTATGAAAGAAACCGCATTTAATGAGCCTAGCATACAACTGATGCTCTCTCAACAATCTCAACATTGTTTCTAAATGCTCAACATTCTCATCCTCATTCTTATAATATATCAAGATGTCATCATTGAATACAATAACAAACTTGTCCTAATAAGGACACAACACACTATTCATCAAGCACATAAAGGTATATGGAGCATTATTCAAACCAAATGGAACTACAACAAACTCATAATGCCCATACCTCGTCTGGAAAGTTTTCTTGTAAATTTCCTCTTCTTTAAAGTGTACTTGATGATATTCGGATCTCAAATCAATCTTCGGGAACATTGTTTCTCCCTTTAACTAATGAAATAAGTCATCAATCCTTGACAACATATACTTGTTCTTGATGGTCACCTTCTTCAACTTCTTGTAATCAATGCACAACCTGAGAGTACCATCCTTCTTATTCACAAAAAATACCGGTGCACCCCACGGTGATACTCTTGGCCTTATGAATCCCTTGTAAAGCATTTCCTTCAACTGCAACTTCATCTCTACTAACTCTAGAGTTCTCATCCCATATGATGCCTTTGATGCTAGTGTTGCCCCTGGTACCAACTTAATGGAGAATTCCACTTCTCTGTGAGGCGACAACTCTGAGATCTATGTTGGAAACACATCCTGAAACTGTTGCAAGATCAGGTACATGCTCAATATCTCCACATTCTCATCCTTCTTACCTTTATCACTAGAAATGTGCAATGCAAGAAACACAAAACCTTTTCTGTGACTATGATTTTCCTGCATAACTGTCACCATCCTAACTGACTTTTCTTTCTTCTTACCCTATAAGATTTTTTGTTCTCCATTGTCATCCAAGCACTCAATGGATTTTTCATAACAACCCAACTTAGTCCTATGAAGATATAACCAATCCATACCCAAAATAATACTATATGACCCCAATGGTAATACATTCAAATGTGTTGATGTAGGCATACCATTCAACACAAAAGCCCAAGATCTTACTCAATGATTAACTCTCTTCTTGGTACATGTAACCAACTGCACTAACCAAGATTCTACATGCACTTCTTTAATCAAACTACACTTATCCACCAAGTCAGGGTTAACGTAATTATAATTAGATCCAGGTTCAATCAAAACAAAAACAACTTGATCACAAAGCTTATCGTCCATCTCAATAATAGATTTCTGATGATTTTCTTTCATGCTATCTGGCGCTGCATATATACAAGGAATGATCTACCCAACATCCCCAACAATCTGTGCCTTTTATGCACTATAGATCTGAGGCCTACTACCCTGATTCTATGGATAATCCCTTTTAAGATGCTCCTTACCACATGTCCAACACTCCAATTGTCTTGTACCATCACCCATATTCTACTGTTGTGACCCATGTCCCTGTCTAGTTGCATTGAACTTCTTATGTGGTGCAACATTCTCTTTCTCTTCTATATTTTGAGGTGTTTTTCTTTTCGGCTGCCATTTACCTTTACCCTTATCTTTCCCTTTCCATTCTTGTTGAGATTCATTCTTATGCTTTTACTGCTCAAAACAGTGCTTCAATTTCCCAATAACTTCCTTAAGTGACCGAGGCTCGTCATACTCAATCTGATTTCTAAATTCTAATGGAAATCCATTGACGAATCTTTGAAATTTAGCATTTTTCATCTTTAGGATACGGTACATACCTCAAAATCTCCAATAAATTGGTTATATATTCCCCATCTATCATCAATCCCATTTTAAGCTCATAAAATTCCTTGGCTTTCCTGTCGTAGTACCTCTCCAACAAGTATTTCTTTATAAAGAGTCTTTTAAATTTATTCCAACTCAACTCTTATGTCCTAATGTCTCTGACCCGTTTTACATATTCCCACCCAATATTCGCTTTCCCTTTCAGGTTGAAGATAGCTATTCTGACCTTCATATTCTCTATATACTCATGCAGTTCAAATAACTTATTCATGCCAAGTAACCAAGCCTATGCCTCCTTAGGCTTCTTCAAAACTCCATAAAAGGTAGGTGGCTTAGATTTCTTACACTCATCCGGCAAGTATCCCATGTCAGTCCTCCTGTAAGGGTGATAACGATGACGATCATAGTGCCTGTCAGAGCTAGAACTAGAATAGTACATGTGTCCATCACCTCTCCTATTCGAAGTATCCAAGAATCTACCATCTCTGATCGTGTCATCTCTATCTGACCTATGGCCACCATGAGACCTACTACCATATGCTCCATTAGTCTCGTCCCCCTATCCATGCCTAATCTGGAGTGGTCCCTGTATTTTCAATTCTGACAGACTCTGAAGTATTACTGCTTTGACTTCTGCTTGTTTCTCCTATGCTTGCATGATTTTGTCATTATCTTCTTTGCAACTCCTTATTTCTTCCTTCAAACTCATCAATGTGTCTACTAAGTCAAGAGAGTGCCCAAAACCACACTTCTCATCTGATTCATAGGGAGAATATTTGTATTCTACCATATTTCTAGTCATCTTGATTTCTTCCTGCAAGGCATACCATGTCAGCTAAACTGAATCATAAAAAAACCAACGTACCTTAGTATAATTCGGGGAGGATATCTTTTCTGCAAGACCGACCAGATTAGCATAAGATATATATATATATATATATATATATAAGTGAACATATAACATTATTTCAACCACTATCCAGTTACCATGCATGATGCCACAACCATAACACCAACTAGACACAATGCATGCATAACAACATATGTATGACACACACACATACACATTACATATAAACATTGACATGCATAACTAGTGCATAACTGACATAATTTCACAACAATTACATTCAACAACGACATCATCAACTTTCACATGGCGACACAACTAAAACCATAACCAACACCATGCATACAGAATCAGTACATAGAACACAAGCATAAGAACACATATGCAACCGACATGAATGCATGACCAACACACCACCCATCCAGTCCAAGGGGTGAACCATGCTCTGATACCACTCTATAACACCCTCCTCTCACATCTACCCAAGTAACCAGCCAACCGAGGTAAACATGTGACGAGAGGCTACTATGATCTGATTCAACTCTCCACGTATAGTTAAGGAAGTGGAATCAGCACAACACAATCAATCTGACCTTCTACACATCCTACGGAAGCTCCAGGAACTAACCCACCCTTCAAGGTGACCAGCCCTTGAGGTAACTCAACATTTCAATGAATTAAACCCCCAGTCACTCCCTTTCCAATGCCTCCATACTACTGAGAGCCCCAGTCTCTCCCATGATCCTACTTGAGTGCGATTGTAGCCTTTTTCTGCTAGTGTTATGCCAATGACTGTGAGATTTAATGTTATGAAACCAACTCACAAATAGAAGAAAATATAGATCAACGACTTAAAATTTATCCCCTTCAAGGGGGAGAGCTCCTTTACATTACATAAATTAACAATTCTTGGATGATTCAAATGAAAATAACCTCCTTTCTATGTATAGGAGTCTAAGGGGTCACAATATAATCATACTCGACATAGAAATAATAATGTAAGGGCACAATAATAACAATAGTGGGCTTCTATGGGGCACAATAATAACAATATGGGGACTACATGGGCACAACAATAACAATAAGGGGGCTACACTAACAATAAAAATAAGGGGATACACTAGTATTATAGGGACCTAATGATCGTAATCTAGATCAGGGGCAAAAACTTGCTCAAATTAAAAGTGCTCAGAATTGCACCAAACTAGAACGACAGTGATTAGCCTGTTGCCAGGAATCAAACGCAACTCATTTCATCGAAAACCAAGTTCAGATGAATAAGTGATGGTCTACTGATCGTCATTTAGAACAGGTACAGGTTGATAACGTGGCAGCCTAGTCAGCATGCAGGGAATCTTCTTCAATTTTTGTCCAATGGGACTGTGAAAAGTGTCACTATTGGATTTTGCAGTTTGGTTTGTGAAGGTGAAAATTTTCCAATGACCTCCTAAGGTTGAATTCGATTTTTTTTTTATGTTGGAGGACAGCCCAACCAGGGACCACCATGTGTCCCCTGGTGGACCCCCTCTCCAACACCTGGTTCAAATTTCATTTGCTATCCTAAGTTTAGGATTCATATTCTTATTCCTAAGGTTTCAGATTATTTTTATGGGGACATACTTTATATAGTTCGAACTTACATTATGGTGGAGAGAATTTTGCATTATGATGGCTTGGAGCGCATATGTCAAAGTTTAACTCCACATATATTCATATTTCCAAAGTCCAATTCGAAAGTTCATATTGGTTGGACATATTATATGGTGGAGGTGGATTAAATTATCTTAAATTCTGAACTATGTGGGTTAAACCAAATTGTTGGAGAGGTAAATCCTCTCTGCGGACAAAGGCGATCCCTACTAGCCTAGATCGGGTCTAGCAACAATCAGTCACGCGGTGACGCAGGTCTCTAGTAACAAAAACGACAAAACATAATGAGTTGCCTACCTCAGGTCCTACGCAATAATCGTTGGAGAAAGGATGACGCTTCTCGTCCTCCGCTTCGGCAGATCACGATCCTTCCGCTTAACACGTCCGAACACCTACACACATGCGAAGAAACACAACGATACACAACATAGAATCTAAACCTTGTAACCATACATCAGTCAGAGAGGATGTAATTCATTGCATCAAAGACAAAGACACATGAATGAAACCATAATCAAAGTCGCTTATCATTAATAATAACAAAGGAAAGATACAACCTTAATCTCTGACATTGGATCTTCCTTTGGCGGGGTCGACAGCGGAGCATGTCTCAATGAATCTTGTCGGAAATGGGACGAAGCTCTCTCTCTTCGGCTTAGCTCTCAAAGGTTGTCTGGCGATAGTCTCCTTGCTACAGGTTTAGCTCTTGCTTCTAGTGCTATTAGGACTAATGGCTTGCTAAGGGGAAATGGCAAGCTTATATAGATGGTGGAAGGGGAGTTGGGATCCCTACAATTGTGGGATTGGCCCTATCCTTAAGGAAGCTTCCATGATAGGTGGAAAACCACCTCCCATGCATGGAGATCTGGAGCCAAACCTCCCAACTCATTTTAGAGACTCGTTCAGGAGTTTGTTGGAATCAAACTTTCACCATTTATTTTTTAAAAACAATCCTTATTAAGCTTGGCATGAGTGAGACACTGGGATAGAACGCCAGTTGGCGCGCCCTCTATGGTTGATTTTCCCCATTGGCGCGAGGGCTGAACTAGCTGGTCACGCCAAGGCCAAAAGATCAGTTTTTAGGGTTTTTCCAAGGAAACTTTCTTCAGAGGGATGATTGTCCTTGTCAAGGGGGATGCCATGAAAGTTGTTTCAGGTTATGTCACTACTCACAGGTCACGGAAAAGGCCCTCCAATGTGCGGGACGAGGGATTGCAGGGATGATGACAAATTACTGTGTAACAGATGCCCCCTAAAGCATGAGGCCCGAGAGACAGAGAGGGGTGAAATGCTTTATGAGAATGTGCCCAACTGAAAACACTCCTGTCAGAAAACCTGCGTAGACAAATACAACTGATATCTCAAATACATGATGGGTGGTATGGGCGCAACCATCCATAATAGAGTATACAATAATCAGGATCCAAGGTATGGACGCAGCCATCCAGTAAGGATCAGTAAATAGACTCAAGTATGGTCGCAGCCATCCAATCAATGAGTCATGTAATCAATCATGATAATCCACAAAATTCGCAGCCTGGATTCCATCAGACAAAACCCAAGGTCTTGCGCTCCATCTTGACCCGAACAAAGTACAAGTCCTAGCATGTGAATAAGTGAGCTGAAGTCGAACATGCAAGAACATCGTCTGATTACCAGCCAATGATGAAAGTCGTTAATAGACGCGAGAGGAACCA
The DNA here is from genome assembly GCA_034641835.2 of Pinus albicaulis. Classification (NCBI taxonomy): domain Eukaryota; kingdom Viridiplantae; phylum Streptophyta; class Pinopsida; order Pinales; family Pinaceae; genus Pinus; species Pinus albicaulis. The sequence continues at coordinate 138,486,806 of CM076578.1, read as the reverse complement.
CCAATAATGACAATGGCCCTCAAGGTACTAGAGGTACAATCCACAGAATGTGAACAGTGAGTTAGCGTCGAACACTCACAGAATCATTCGATCCAAGGCCAATGATGAAAACATTGTGTCGAATGTGAAGAACCTACCATTGAGGCATGCAGGCTCTAAGGTACCTGAAGGGACTCTCTAGATCAGCTTCCTGGATAATGAGCTGAAGTCGACAGGAAGTGACCTTGATCGAAGGTGGGCCATAGTGTTTCCCACATCATCGACGCGAGACAGAGGAACATAATGTTTGTGAATCAGGATCAATAGAGAATCAGAGGAGGGTTGAAAAATGCAGAGGTCAACTTCTCTTGAACAGATCAGTGGCACGACAGTGGATTTGGCAGTATTTGACATCAAAGGTTCTTAGGTCATGATGACAAGGCAAAGAGCAGATGAGCGGTCAAAAAGGATAACCCAAACCCATGGAGGCAAGCATAAAACGAGATGAGATGTCCCCAACCCGACACGAATGCAGACAAGTGCCATGTTCAAGAGCGACATACTGCCGACACGACGATGATACTGGTTTCATTTTTCCCCGCCATTTCTGGCGAGTACTCCAATTATTTTTGAAAACAAGCTTGAAGGGGATAGCATATGCTTGCCATATAAGTTTTTCCTTTGGACAAATCCAACCTAGTACATTTAACGAGCCCTAGGAAGGAGGAACTCGAGTATCGTCATTACGACGGAATCCGATGTCATCAAGTTTTAATGAGTCTAACAAAGGAAGAACTCGACATATTTTCATGTTTAGAGAGTTTGAAAAGACAACGGAAAAGTAAAATCCAACAGTCCCTTTTCATAGATAGTCCCTCATATCCGAAAAGGTAGAAAACTGCGTCTAAGAATACCTCCTAGTCGCGATAAGCTAGGGTATTCCTTTTTCGTAAATAATCTATCCCAACCCAAAAAAGGGGTAAACGTATACTGGATAGATGTCGTTTCGTAGATAATTTAACGAGATCAAAACGACAAGCGACTCGGAAATCTTTTCATGTTTAGAGAGTCATAAAAGCGCTGAAAGATGACTCCAGTAGTGACTTTTTCGTGTTTTTACCGAGTTCGAAAAAAGTATAAAATACAACTCGTATCGTCGTCCTAGTCGTGTGAAAACCTGTTGCTGCACAAGAAAGCAAGCGTAAAACCCATTTTTCGACAAAATATAATAAAATATTGGAAAAATAAGCTCCAAAACCTAATTTGATCTTGAAAAGTTATAAATATGACAAAAATAGTAAAAACATATTTACTTTTACTTTGTACCTCTTGTGGAGAGCAACAGTGAGTTTTTCCTATGCAAACTTGCGGCAACGATTGTGGACGATCCAGTGCATCATTTCAGTTCTCATTTTTTCTAGGTAAGAGGCGCTTCCCTTAGCCATGTTTCAATCCATTTTTTATAGAATTCCACTGTGATTTTGGATCCCTGAGGGGAAATTTGCAATTTTAGGGCTCGCCTAATTGGCGCGGGTATCGGGCACGGACTCACACCAATTGGGTTCTTTTTGCAAAGGGGTCACGCCAGTTGGCATGACTGTTTGGCACGAATATCAGAAAAATAGTCGCGCCAATGGCACAACCTAAATTTCCGCTCAATTTTTACAAGAAACAAACCAATCAACTGGATTTTTTAGTCTTCAAGGGATCTAATAAAGTGTTTGTGACCATATTGGTGCAGGTACACAGCCACAATGGTGATCGAATGGAAGGAAAGGGAGCATAGTGAAGAACATAAAATGGCAACAGAGAACTAATGCACTCAGTCTTCCCAGATTGCTATTAAATATTTTCTACACCATGTCTCAGTATATGTCCCGACCTTACGAATACTTAACCAAAGATTCGGACGAGAACAAAGAGAGTTTAGGCCTGAGACCTGCGGTCAGAGTCAAGCATTCAGGCTACCATACTGGGATTGTGTCGCGTAGGTCACCGTACTTTGAAAATGTCATTCATGAAAATGTCAATGGTAATGGAAAAAGTGTGTCGAGGTACAAAACGATCAGAAGTGAAGAAGGATATCCATACCAAGCCCCAGGTTCGTACAAATCTTTCTCACAATACGTGTTGTGGGTCACAAAGCACATGAGTAATATCATACCCTATTACCCAGGCTGCCGAGGACAGATTCCTGGTACTGCGGGAGGCACCATCCCGCAACTGACAAAAGGAGTAATAGACATCTGCACAATCAGGAAGACCCAATTAGCAGAAAGATCCTTACAAAGCACACCACACCACACATGCACAAAAATGAAATCACTTACTTATGTACACACACCACACAAGAAAAATTCAAGTGTAGTACTTCTTGAGGTACAACCCATTTCTAGGTTGCACCAGAGGAATACCTTCATAATCGATTAGCTCATAGGCCCCATTTTTTAATACATGTTTTACGATATAGGGCCCATGCCACATGGGCTGGAATTTTCCCGCTCCAAGTTTATCATGTGCTTGATCATATAAGAGGACGAGGTCCCCTTCTATAAAAGAACGTGGAGAAACCGTTTGATCAAAATGAGCCTTAACCCGCTTTTTATGTGCCTCAATAACCAAAGCATCCAAGCAGCGGGTTTCATCCAATCGTTTCAGATACAAGAGATGTTCTTCCTCTGGGGAAGTGTTAGGCAATAATTCCACAGCTAACTTCAGCGAAGGGATCTCACATTCAACCAGGAGAGTCGCTTCCAGACCATACACCAACTGAAAGGTGTGAATCTGGTTGTTCTCTTTAAAGACGTTCGATAGGCCCAGAGAGCTGAGAACAATTGGACATGCCAATTGGATTTGTGAATACCAATTGTTCGTTGAAGCATCGTGACCAATACTTTTTTCACGGCCTCAACCTGGCCATTCGCCTGAGGGTAGTATGGCGTTGAGCTGTCATGACACAAGCCCAACTTCGATGTCAACTCTGCCATCATGTAGTCCCGAAAATGAGTGCCATGATCGGTGATGATGGCTTGAGGAACTCCGAAACGCATAATTACATGGTTGAAAATGAATTGAGCGGCTGTCTTACCGTCGGCAGCTAATGTAGGCATCGCCTCGGCCCACTTGGTGAAGTAGTCCACGGCAACGATTATATAAGCATGCCCCTCGGTCGAGTGAGGGTTACATGTCATAAAATCGATGCCCCATTTGGAAAAAGGGCCTACGGTAATGACAGGATGTAAAGGCAGGGGTGGCGCACGCATGACATTTTCGAACTGCAACAATATAGTCTTTGAATATAGACAGCCAGAAGTAACCCGCGCGCAGAATCTTCTGGGCGGTAGCATATCCGGACATGTGACCGCCACAGGCACCACTGTGGAAGTCATTCAGGACTTTCTCAGCCTCTTCCAAGGTCAAACATCGGCAGAGTACAGAATCAACTCGGACACGATACAAGGTATCTCCGACAATGCGATATGGTTGAGATTGATGCCAAACACGACGTCGAGCATCCTTCGTCAACTCGGACCGGAAAGTGGATGTATGAAGGTACACAATGATGTCACCATACCATGGATCATGAGTGTTGATAAGAAAGAGTGTTTCATCCAGGATATGATCCTCGGATTGGGATGGAACAGAGTCTGTAGGGAGAGAGCATATAAAATCAGCAAAAACCAGTGAGTTCGTTGATTTAGCAGTGGTGAACTCCAAATCGAACTCCTAAAGGATGACAATCCATTTGGATTACTTGCCCCCCAGCAATTTTCGAGACAAGATGTATGTCATGGGGTTGCAGTCGGAAATCACGATTACCGTACACAATAGGATGTAATGGCGAAACTGCTGAATGGCCTGGACCGCGGCAAGCGCCAACTTCTCGACATGGGAATAGCACGTTTCAGTGTCAAGAATATTCTGATATAGATAGTAAACCACATGTTCATTTTTGTCGTCGTCATCCTGTACTAGAACCATGGAAATTGTGTTAAACGTAGCGGCCAAATAAAGGGTAAAATCGCGATGATAGTCGGGAGGACGTATTAACAGAGCATTGATGAGCAACGTTTTAAGTTTATCAAAGGATTGTTGAGAAATCTCGTCCCAATGGAAGGGAATGTCCTGTTTCAGAATTCGCGTAAACCCCTTGGCTACTTCTGCATAGTTCGGAATAAAGCGACGTAAGAAGTTGGCTTTCCCCTGTAGACTCTGAATTTGATGCAACGAGGATGGGGATAGGAGATTAATGATGGCCTCGACCTTGAGAAGGTCCAGGCGAATTTCGTCTTTGGAGACGATTAATCCCAAAAGGCAACCAGAATCCACGCAGAAGATTCACTTGTGAGGATTAAGCCTGATATTGTAACGTCTGCAGCAGAGAAAAATCTGGCAGAGGTGTTCAGGATGGTCTTCGCGCCGAGCTGAGTGAGCCGGAAAATCATTTAAATATGGTTGAACATTGTGATGTATGTCATGAAAATCATATGACATAGCATGCTGGAAGGTGGCTCCAGCGTTTTTTAAGCCGAACAGGAGTTTCTTGTAAGCAAAAGTGCCCCACGGATAGATAAAGGCGGTCTTATGTTGATCAGCGGGTAAAATATTAATTTTATTGTAACCGAGAAGTCGTCCATGAGGGAATAGATCTCACTCCCTGTGCAGTCATTGATGATCTGATATATAAAGGGAGTGGGGTAATTGTCCTTAGGACAAGCCCGATTGATGTCTCGGTAGTCAACACAGACCCGAATAGTGCCCTGCTTCTTATCAAAAAGGACAATATTAGAAACCCATTATGTGAGGGGAATTGGATATATGAAGCCCACGTTAAGAAGTTTCTCAACTTCTACCTTTATAGTTGTGGATTTTCGGGGATGCACTGGGCGTAGACGCTGACGCACGGGTTTCGCACCTGGATAGGTAGGAATTTCATGCACGACTATACTAGGATCAATCCTAGGCATCTCTTCATAGGACCATGCGAAAGCATCTCGGAATTCACAAAAAAGGCTCGTATATACTTGAATCTCTTAGGGAGAACAAGTAACTCCCATGTGAATGTTCTCAACTATCCCCGGTTTGACAGAGATGTCGATAAGCATGGTTTGTGTGATGTTACTCATATTTCCCTCTAAAAGAACCTCATGAGTTAATATCGGTGTTTGAAGAGGCGGAGTGGGAACCTGAGATGTGAAGCGCTCTAGACAGTTAGACATTGCCCCCAAGCGGGGCATGAATGAGGAACGATGATGTCCATCACTCCACGGCAGATCTTCAAGAGACATCGTTTCAATGATAGCTTCATCGGAGGGGAAGACTTCTTTTAAAGGATCAGATGAATCTGCATCACCGAGCCAAGGGGATTGAGAATATAAATCTAGAGCCATGCTTAAAGGAGCTTGTTCAAAAGGAGGAGGATCTGATGCAGCGAAAATATCGCAATAATTGATCTCAACTGGAGTCAAAGGCATCGATTCTCCAAAAGATGTCAACTGTTCAGGAAAAGGGATGATCCAAGGGTCGTCTGACCTAGAGATCATATTAACTTAAACGGTGTGCGGTGGTGGTGCGGGAAAAATACCCATGAGAATGGGGTCCTTGAAAAGACCGGGTCCTACAATGTCAGGGGGATTGGGAATTTGATCCACGTATGGTACGTTGTTCTCGGAGGATGAGGTGAAGAAAGACAACTGATCGACAGTGATAATTTTTCCCTCATGAGGAAATTTCAAAAGTCGGAAGAGGGTGGACGAAACGCATAGCATCGTGTGAGTCCAGCTGCGACAAAGAAGAAGATTGTAGTTGAGCTTAGCATCAACCACTTCTAGTTCCACGTTGACTGTCTTACCCTGTAATGTGATCGGAAAAATCACGAGAACACCCAAGGGTTTTGATTCCCGACCATCAAATGCCTCAAGGGCATTGGGAGATGAAGTGAGGGCTAGAGAGCCAATGGCCTTCCAGCAAGCAGATGACATAACACAGGTGGAAGCACCTTCGTCCACAATGGCTCTATGGATGTTGAAGCCGTTGATACCGACTTGTATAACAAGAGTGATTTGATGTGGAAGTCAGGGGACAAAATTTTCCGAATCGAAGGTGAGAAGACTAGAATCGACAGGATCAATTCCACCGATTGCGGACAACAGAGCTTTCCATTCCAATGGGAAACTTTGAAGCACTTCCAACACAGACATTGCAGAAGGTGCCTGTGCCAAATCCTCAACAATGTTGTAATGCTGAGCAGCATGGCATTTGGATTATAGGAAGATTTTCAAAGAACACCTTTGGAGGGTGGCCTTACAACGGGTTCAGTGATGGGCTTCTCAATCTCTAAAGGACCAGAGACAATGGGGGAGGTGGGCCATCAACGACTTCCTTCCCAACTACCTGGCGTGATCCAGCGTAATCCTTCGAACGCATAGCAATCGAAACAGGTCCAGCACCATTCATCATATAAACTTGGGAACCAAATGGTGCAGATGGTGAAGGCTGCTCAACCATCTGGGTCTGCTGGGATGGAAACGGTTCTTTGAGAACTGCCAGAGTCCATTTAGAGCCTTTTAGAAGTTGACTAACCTTAGATCGTCGGGGATAATCTTTGGTGTATTGTTCTCCGTCACAGATAAGGCAAGGGTACTTCGGTTTCCATTGGGAACCATCATCAACACGAGGTTTGGAGGACTCTGGTTTCAGGGCATCGGATTTGGATTTTCCTTTGCCCTTCTTCTTCCCTTTGGAGGTATTTTCCACAGGATTGGCCTGAACGGCGTTGACCTCCGCAGTCTTACCAGAATCTGAAGGGGCGGGAAGAGAAGAATTATTGCAAGAATTCAACTTCTGCTTCCCATTTGAGGAATTTCGAGAAGTCTGAGAAACGGAACCAATAACACTGTCCACTGATGGGGTAGGTGCTTTAGAGGTCCCTGGCCGCGGGGCATCAGTCAATATATCATATAACGTGCCAGACTGAGAGTACACCAAATCGAGGTACTGGGCATGAGCAATGGCTTGTTCTTCGATTACACATGCCCCCATAGAAATATCTTGAGCGATCTTGTTAACAAAGGAGGTAGTGAACCAGTGAGTTAGAAGTTGATCAGGAATATCAAACTTGATCAGTCGACGAAGACGTTGCCACTCATGAATATGATCTGAAATGTGAGTGGCTTTATCCTACTTCAGAGAAGTCAGGAGATGCGTCCCGGCTTCATAACAAACCGGTAACTGAAAATGTGTCAGAAAATCCATAGCTAGAGTATTAAAGTCTTGAAAGATACTGCGGGGTAGTTCTATGTACCACTTAGCAGCACCACCAGTAAGTGTGCGCTGGAAAAGACGTAGACGAATCGAATCATCCACCCAAGAGTTCAAAGAACACCACAAATGGTAGGTCATGACATGTGCTTGGGGGTCTTCTCCAGCTTTAGCTTCAAATTTAGGACAGTCACCAAGCACCTTGGTCGGAACCGGAGGCCAATACGGATTATGGAGAATCAGATCATTGGTCAATTTAGATACATCCGGAAATTCCAACGTGGCAAGGAAAGGTAACTGAGGATTGAAAGGCATGCCAGGCCCCCGATAAGGACCTGTATCTGTACTCCACCCTGGTTGAGCATAACTTTTCCCCCATTGGTTCTGTCTCGGAGGATTCTGACCATAGGGGATGTAAGCCGTATAGTTGGGTTGATACGGTTGCTGATAACCAGTGTAAGGGGGTTGATAACCAGGGTACTGAACTTGATTATATGTAGGCCCCGTTTGAGCAGTGTATGGATTTGACTACTGAGTATAGGTATAGCCTGGTTGTTTAAGGTAATAACTAGAACCTTGGGGCGGGTTGTAAATCGGTCGAGACTGACCTTGAAGGTAAAAACTGTCTTGGGGTTGAGTGGGCTGCTAGTAAGTGGGGCCCTGCTGAGCCTGACAAGTAGGGCGCACAAGCGGATTTGGCTGCGGCATGGAATAAATCGGCTGTTGAGAAGGGTTAACTGGATGTGCAGGTTGTCCTAGTTGAACAGGTTGACCTAACTGAGCGGGCTGCCCTAGTTGAACAGGTTGGCCCGATTGAATAGGTTGTCCTGGTTGAACAGGTTGACCTGGATGGTAAAGGACACTAGGTTGCCTTGGCTGAGCCGGTTGTCCTGATGGCAGGAGTGGGCCAGGTTGCGCCTGATGAGCAGGTTGACCTGTAACAGGACCATAAGATGGCCTGGCTGTGCAACATTCAGACCGATGGGAAACTGAGGTTGTTGAGGTTGCACCATAGGTTAAGAAGGGTGGATTTGCCCCCCAACACCGTACAACGGTCCAGGTTGATACCCCGGTTGGCCTATGGGTCCTTGAGGTTGCTCTGGTTGGACCACAGAGTGACGATGTAAAGGTTGACCCTGAGGGTTGTAGGACTGCCCTTGCGGACCGTACAAAAACCCCTGCTGGCCCGAAGGTTGGCCCTGTAAGGGTTGTCCTTGCGGGTCATATAGATAACCAGGCTGGCCCGAAGGTTGACCTTGGAAGGGTTGTCCTTGCGGGTTGGAAGATTGCCCAGCCTAGGCAGACGGAAAACCTTGAACATATTGATAAGCCTCAGGAGCAGGAAAACGAAGAGGGTTACCCTGATCATCATATTGATATGGAAAAACATAAACGGGGGTACCATCCAGTCCATAATGGGAAAACTAAGGACGGTTGGGATCTTGGGAGGACTGACAAACCTCAGAGTTTGAACGACAACCAATACTCCTCAGGAGAGATATTCTCCGAAATAGCAGATGCTATGTAGATGTCTTCAGGAAGTGACGAGGTCCTGGTGGACTGAGTAGTGACAACAGGCATAGACGCAGCTACACAGACAGTAGGTCTAACAGGTACTGATGTGACATGAGGAGATGACATGAGAGGTCTCGATGACTACATCCCTAACGAAGGAATAATCGGCCTCGTGGATGGAGTCGATATTCCCATAGAGGAAACAGCAGTCATGACCTGACTTAAGGACCTATATCCCACTGGAAGCGAAGGACCAGGTGAAGACATAACAGAAGACTCGGGGATGTTTTCTGGAAAAAGCTGTTAATCTTCACCAGATGTGGGAATTTCCTCACTAGGAGAAGGACTGGGTGAGTCCGTATCTGACCATGCCGCTAGATCTTCTAGGAGACAGCAAGGACTAGGAGGTATAATGGTAGCCAAAAAAGGCAATCCCGATGTAAGAGGAGGGAAATATTCCCCTACTTCAAATCCAAACCAAGCGTTGGATAAGGGCCAATTGAATTCAACTGGTCCACCAAAGGGAAGCTCTGATATAACCGGTCCCCCGTCGGGAAACTCGGACATAATAGGCTGTTGAGGTTCAGCAGAGGACTGAGAGACCTCTGATGAATCGTCTGTGTAAGGACTACCAGTTAACGAAACCGAGGGTTCCGCCACTGTGACAGTAACGAAAAGAGGAAGAGATCAAAACAAAGACACACGGGAAAAAACCAAGGCAAACAATCAAACGTCCGAAAAATAATCTCTAAAAGGGTGTGTGATTGTAGGTGATTAATTTTACCTCATTGAAACTGGAAATTTTATTGTTTCATGTTTTAAGAGTCTAGAAACAAGTAAAAGATGACTCTATCTCTTTCAATTTGGAAACAAGCGTGAAAGGACAAGCGCTTGATGATCTTTTCAAATTTAATGAGTCAGAAAAGATCGAAATTACTACTCTGGTAATCTAGGCAGATGGGTGTACCAAATATCCGTGAACTGCCATATACACCTTGGTTAAAAAATGAAAGAGAAATCAACCAAGGACTTGACGTACGTGCAGGTAATCTCCCTGAATGCTGTGTTCGGTGTATCACGGGTATAAGGCAGCAGACTAGGCTTCCTACGGATAAAGGATAGCAACCTAGTGGGGTCTCCCTTTATATACGCGAAGGTACGAGGAGCACAAGTCCATACTAGCACTGTCTAAAGCCAAAATGCGAACAACAACTACTAGGTTTAACGACGCTGGAACACGTCACTAGCCTAGACCTCTAAATGTTTCGTTAATGTTTCAATGTTGCCTTAAGGTAAATTGAATAAATTTTAGAGTTGATCTTCAATTATGTTTCAGTTTCAGGCCCTACCGAATGTTATGTCTCAAAAATCCTCTAAATGCACACTACATGCCACAATATATCACTTTGTTCGATGAAGAGCTAACTACGGGAAGGTTGAGAGCTTTTCAAACAATAACAAAATGATCACAAAACGACCACTACTGCCTCTAATGCACGCTAATGAAACTAAAAGCTTTTCTTTTAGAGTTATATAACACTAATATTGCAGAAAAGTTTTCAATTTTCACTAACTAATCAAAAAGCAAAAAGATTTGTTTTTGTATTTTCAATGTTTTAGAGCGAAATGCACCAAACAAAATGAAAAACTAATAAAAAGACCAACTTGAGAAATGATAGCGAAAGAGTAGAGACAAGCAAGCTTACTCAGCGCAAAACACACAATCAGAACTCAAACTGCTGGAGAAATCCCTCAAATCGAAGAGGAATCCCAAAAGACTCATACAGACCGTGTGATCTAGGCTCGAAATGAGACAAAGCGAAATTTGAATGAATAAGAGAGTAGTCACTCAAATACCGCAATGAAACAATGGAAACCAACCAAACAAATTCAAGGAAGCAAAAACAAATTTGACTGAACAAGCGAAAACCAAAAACTCCCACGGGAGGCTCAGCACACAATAGCAACTAGATGCCCTAGGGCTAGAATTTAAAACTGATAGTAGAGGGAAACAACCGGAGGATAGAGGTCTAAGACAGTCAACAAGGGCTTCAAGACACTCATACAGTCGGAGAAATAACACCAAAACCAAAAATCAAACTCAGAGGGCTCAAAAACAAGTAAAACCTAGCACCAAACAGTGTTGGCGCGACTGTTTGGCTGTATCTTACGCCAAAACAGGGTTGGCGCAGGGGCCCAACTAGCAACAAGTGCCAGCTGGTGCAACTGTCAGGCTAAAAAGTGCGCCAATCAAGTTTACTAAGGACAGGAATGAAAAAGAGCAAGCAGAGAGTAGATTAGGTATGGTGGGGGCTGAACAGAGGTTTTACACCAAAAAGAGACAGACCAGAAGAGCAAATCAAGCAGACAGAAGACAAAAGCAAATCGAAAGAGAAAAGACAAACTCCAATCAAATCCCCAGTATTGTCGCCAGTTTGTTGGAGAGGTAAATCCCCTCTGCAGACAGAGGCAATCCCTACTAGCCCAGATCGGGTCTAGCAACAATTATTCACGCAGTGACGCAGGTCTCTAGTTACAAAAATGACAAAACATAATGAGTTTCCTACCTCAAGTCCTACGCAATAATCGTTGGAGAAAGGATGACGCTTCTCGTCCTCCGCTTTGGCAAATCATGATCCTTCCGCTTAACACGTCCGAACACCTACACACATGCGAAGAAACACAACGATACACAGCATAGAATCTAAACCTTGTAACCATACATCAGTCAGAGAGGATGTAATTCATTGCATCAAAGACAAAGACACATGAATGAAACCATAATCAAAGTTGCTTATCATTAATAATAACAAAGGAAAGATACAACCTTAAGCTCTGACGCTGGATCTTCCTTCGGCGGGGTCAACAGTGGAGCATGTCTCAATGAAGCTCGTCGAAAATGGGACGAAGCTCTCTCTCTTCGACTTAGCTCTCAAAGGTTGTCTGGCGATAGTCTCCTTGCTACAGGTTCAGCTCTTGCTTCTAGTGCTATTAGGACTACTAGCTTGCTAAGGGGAAATGGCAAGCTTATATAGATGGTGGAAGGGGAGTTGGGATCCCTACAATTGTGGGATTGGCCCTATCCTCAAGGAAACTTCCATGATAGGTGGAAAACCACCTCCCATACATGGAGATCCGGAGCCAACCTCCCAACTCATTTTAGAGACTCGTTCAGGAGTTTGTTGGAATCAAACTTCCACCATTTATTTTTAAAAAATAATCCTTATTAAGCTTGGCGCGAGCGAGACACTGGGACAGAGCGCTAGTTGGCACGCCCTCTATGGTGGATTTTCCACATTGGCGCAAGGGCTGAACTGGCTGGTCGCGCCAAGGCCAAAAGATCAATTTTTAGGGTTTCTCCATGGAAACTTTATTCAGAGGGATGATTTTCCTTGTCAAGGGGGATGCCATGAAAGTGGTTTCAGGTTATGTCACTGCTCACAGGTCATGGAAAAGGCCCTCCAATGTGCAGGACAGGGGATTGTAGGGATGGTGAAAAATTACTGTGTAACGCAAATTCCGATCAAATATATTAAGGTTGGAGCAATGACATATATTTTCAGTGGCAAACCTTATGGTAAGTTTATTAATGGTGGATCGAAATTCTTTTTATTATATATTCAAATGACTATATTAATATTAACGTCCGCATATAAACATATATCAAGGGATATGGGCACATTTACTAAAATTCGATTCAAAGGTCTATTATATGGTTTGAATAAGGTTTCTTATATGGTTTGAATAGTTTCATTGGAAAAATATGGAGGGGCGGAGGTCGGGTCGAACCTGCGACCTCCCCCCCATAACCAAGTGCCTTCACCAATAGACTGTGCTCTTGAGACTTGAAAAAAAACGTGCCAGACTTATAGTTGAAGTTGATGTGTTTCTCCGATGGCGGAACGGAGGGGGCCAGCCCCGCGGGCCAACCCTCCTCCATATGACCCTTTCACATAACCGTGACCAAGCGCCACCATAAAACGCGCTTAGTAAGCACTTATCACTCATTAAGCAAAGTTAAGCCTCTTTTAATCCTCAGTTAATATGGAATAAATTTTGGCGGAATCTCCAAATCCGACGCCACTTCCAGATTTGTTGGAGTTAACTGGCAGTTCTCCAGATTTAGAGGCAAAATGTAGGGGAAACTTTAATGAGGCCTATTTTAAGAAATTTTCAACCAATTTTGGCTCAAGAATAGTCATTCCCAGCAGATTGGAATTCTTTGAATCTATTGGAACAACTTGCAGAGGCAAAGGATCAATTTTACAGGTGTTTTTGGTCACTCGAATAATTTTGAAGCCTAGGGTCACCAGGAGAGAAGGTCATGCCCAGATCAGCTGAAGACAAAATGGAGTGAATGAATAGTCATTTTTAGATGTATCTAATGTTATGAACATAATGGTATAGTTTTCATAGGTGTTGGAGCACATCTGAAGGAGATTTTGTCACTTTGGAGATTAAACAAGCCCATGGCCACCAAGATGGGAGCTCAAGCCTAGATCAGTTGTAAGCCAAATTCAGAGATTGAATAGTCATTTTTGGGGTATTTGAGTGTTCTGAAGCCAATGGAACATGCTAAAAATCCATTGGAATACTATAAGTTCTTTTAATTAGACATTTGACTCATAATCCCAAGAGGGCCTAGTCAGTTAAAACAGATCCATGGAGATGTAGCCCAGGAGGGGGTGAACTCCATTATCATCCATTGTGTTATGTGATTGTTGTGAGTTATGTTTCTACATTTCATTTTTTGTATGTGAGCCTTTAAAATTTAATTAACTCATAATTTTATCATCAAAAACACATGAAACTTTACACTTTAACTCTTTCACAAATGGTTAAATTGAGACGATCTTAATCACACATTTTTAATATTGATTATGGAGCTAGCATAGTAATAAATAGTTTTCCCATATTCAGATCAATTTGGTATCAGAGAAAAAATTTAGCTCAATTTAGCCAAGGATAGCCAATCCTTTTATGGGTTTTTGAATTTTTCCAAGGAGAATTTAACTATGAACTTGTACACAATGAACTTGCAAGTTTATTTGTGAAGAAGAAGATCAAAATTGAGAATTCAGATCTCAAATCACAACAAATAAACTTTGTATGCATTTCAGATGTGATGGCAGCTTCATTAAGCATTGTTTCTAGTCAATCTTCCTTAGAAAAACTCTTTGATAAAGAGATGTTGCAGAAGCTCTACATCATGATTGATAGGATGCAAGAGAAGTATGAATATAGGAGGGAGAGAATTAAACTTCAAGAGAAGTTGATTGACATGAAGGAAGAGAAGCAAGAGCTTCTTGAAAATATGCATGAAATGGAGACTCAGCTCCATGATGCCAAGGAAGCCTTGGCCAAGTATGTACTTGAGAAAGAGGTATGCAATTCAAGTTTATCTTCAATTTCCTCTCAAAATGAATGTGTAGGTTCTTTCGAAATACACACTAGAGGAATAGGGTTGAAATTATTGATGAAGATGGGCTATGAAGGTAAAGGATCAGGAAAACATGCACAAGGAATAGTTGAGCCAATTTTTGTTGAGGAAAGGCCTAAGTATTTCGGTCTTGGTTATGTACAATATGATGGAGAAATATCTAAAGCCAAGGAGGCACATGAAGGTGTTCCAAGAAGGACTTTCATTTCATGTTCATTACCTCAAGCTTGTGAAGATTGTATTCATGAGGAATGAAAAAGTTTTACACTCACTTTACAAGAAGGTGCTCATAAGCATTCAACTAATGAGAATGACAAACAAGAGGATGTTGAAAGCTATAAAGTCTTTGAATGCATTTTTGATATTCCAAAGAGAGCCACTACCTCATCAAGGAGGCGAAAAAGGTGAAATTTCAAGGTATAAATCTGTTTTTAATCAAGTTTCTTTTGATTATGATAAACATGGCAAATTCTCACGTAAGATTTGGAGAAAGTTTGCATGTTCCTCTGGTGGTTTGAATAACCATAATGTTTCAAGATGTTGGAAGAAGATAGACATGCACAGGAAACTTTTAAAGCAAAGGAGGCAAAGAGTCAAAGACAAAGCAAACTATGTTGAAAAGAAGATGCAATTGTTTTGCACTCATTGCCATAAGTAAGGTAATCTTGTAGACAAGTGTTAGACTTTGTATCCAACAAGTCATCCATGACATTTGAAGAAGGTGGAGAAAGAGAATGGCAAGAATGGAAAAGAAGATTCCATAATTGATGTGGGTCAAGATGATTCACATGATGATGATGTGCATCTGAAAGAAGTGACATTGAAATGGTTTGGTAAGAGATGGTTAGATTTCTTATCCAATTAAGGCTTTGGTGTGAAACCAGCTCCAAAATTAGAAGAAAAGAGATATCAACGCCTTAGAAATAAGTCACTTCGAGGGGGCAACCTCCAATACATTACATAAATGAACAATTCTTGGATTATTCAAATTACAAAACCTCCTTTCTCTATATAGGAGTCCATGGGGCCACAATGTAATCCTAGCCGACCTAACAATAATAATTTAAGGGCACAATAATAACAATATGGGTAAGGGGGTTACACTAATAACAATAAGGGACTATACTAGTAATATAGGGACCTAACATGTCCCTCTCCTTCAAAAAATTGTTGTCCTGAATGCTTGAGTAGCTCTGGGTGCTTCTGTATAAAATTCTCATCCTCCCATGTAGAATATTCAGTGGGTAAGTTCTTCCACTTGATGAGATACTCTGAAATTGATCGATTCCGTAGCTGTCGAGTTCTTGTTTCTGTGACCGCTTCAGGTCCCAATATGATTTTTCCTTCCTCATCAAGTTTTGGAAATATTGTTTGAACTGGAAGATTTTCACCTATAACCTTCTTTAATCATGAAACATGGAAAATTGGATGCACTCGTGAAGAAGCAGGAAGCTCCAAATTGTATGCCATAGTACCAATATTTTGCAACAACTTGTAAGGACCATAATACTTTGGTGATAATTTATTATCCTTCTTAGCTTGCTTGGGGGACATTTTTTTGTATGGGTGTAGTTGTAAAAATACCCAGTCTCCTACATCAAAACTTCTCTCGCTGCGATGTTGATATGCTTGTTGTTTCATTCGATTTTGTGCCAAATTCAGGCTATCCTTTAAGAGTTGGAGAACTTCTTGTTGATGTTCGATGTGATCTTCCACTGCTTGAACCTTTGAATATTCTCTTAAAGATGACGTGATGGATGGTGGATGGTATCCATAAAGTGCCATAAATGGGGTCATTTTTGCTGCAATATGGAAGGAAGTGTTATACCACCATTCAGCAAGAGGCAACCACTTGACCCATAGTGTGTGTTTATTAGATACAAAACAACGAATATATCCTTCCAAACATTTATTTACTATCTCAGTTTGACCATCGGATTGAAGATGATAAGATGAGCTATGAGCTAATTAAGTACCCAAACCAAAAAATAACTTCGTCCAAAAAATTCTAGTAAAAATGGGATCTTTGTCCCTCACAATAACCCTTGGGTTTCCATGTAGCTTTGAATTGTGTCCATAAATTTAGTAGCAACTATACATTCTTTAAATGGATGAGATAATGCATAAAAGTGTGCATACTTGGTAAGTCTATCAACTACCACCATGATGACACTCTTTCCTTCGGACTTAGGTAAACCTATGATAAAATCCATTGAAATCTCCTCCCAGCGTTGACTTGGAATGGATAAAGGTTGTAGAAGACCCAGGGTCTTAATAGTCTCAAATTTGTTCTATTGGCAAACCAAACATTCCGCCACAAACTTTTGAATATCAGATTTAAGTCCATCCCAAAAAAATTCTTTCTTCACCCCGTGGTAAGTTTTTAAAAATCCTGAGTGTCCTCCTAAAGGACAAGTGTGCAATTCCCAAAGAATATTTTGTTTTAGTTGGGAATTCTTACAAAGATATAAGCAATATTTGTACCATAAGGAATGATTTTTCCAACTAAATGTATCAGATGTACTTGGATCTTGCTGCAACTTTTGAATGAGTGTCCACACTTCTTCGTCCTTCTTCCATTCATCTCTTGCTTTGGTTATCCAATCTCGTTGGATAATAGAAATGTCACAAAGCAATGCTTCCACCTCTTCATTCTGAGAGTGCATCTGCAACAACATTTAGCTTCCCTTTTTTGTAGATTATTTCAAAGTCATAACCCAACATCTTTGTGACCCATTTTTGTTGCTCCTCTGAAGATAGTCTTTGTTCCAAAAAGTGTTTGAGACTATCATGATCAGTTTTTACCTTGAAGTGTCTTCCCATTAGGTAAGTTCGCCATTTCTTTAGTGCATGCAGTATTGTTAACATTTCCTTCTCATAAATAGGTTTCTGTAAATACTTTCCTTTAATTGGACAACTTTCAAAAGCAATGGGTCTTCCTTCTTGCATTAAAACAACACCAATTCCATTTCCTGAGGCGTCACATTCCACAATAAATGTTTTTGTGAAGTCTGGCGTAGCTAAGACCGGTGCTAGGCACATTGCCTCTTTAAGATGTTCAAAGACCTTAGTTGCTTCAGGAGTCCATGAAAATGCATCTTTCTTCAATAATGTTGCTAGAGGTGCTGCTATTCTCCCATAATTCTTAACAAAATTGCGATAATACACTGTTAACCCGAGAAATCCTCGCAACTTCTTTATGGTTGTGGGGACTTTCCATTCCTTAATGGCTTTAATTTTTTTAGGGTCTACCTTAACACCCTCGTGAGATACAATATGACCCAGATATTCCACCTCTTGTACTCCAAAGAAACATTTGAATGTTTTTGCATATAATTGTTTCTCCTGCAATAGTTTGAGCACCCTGTCAACATGTTGAACATGATCCTTCCAAGACCTATTGTAGATTAGTATATCATAAAAAAAATACTAGCACAAATTTTCTAAGGAAGGGCTTGAAAATGGAATTCATCAACCCTTGAAATGTAGAAGGCGCATAGATAAGGCCAAAAGGCATGACCAAAAATTCATAATGACCCTCATGAGTTCAAAATGTTGTTTTCATAATATCTTCAGTATTCATTCTAATTTGATGATATCCTGAACAAAGATCCAACTTGGTAAAATAAATTGCTCCATGTAATTCATCCAATAATTCATCAATCACAGGAATGGGAAATTTATCTTTAATTGTGAGCTTATTGAGCTCCCTATAATCCGGACACATTCGCCATGATCCATCCTTCTTGTGTACCAATACTACAGGAGCAGAGAAAGAACTTTGACTAGGTTGAATTATACCTGCCTCTAACATTTCTGCAATCATACGTTCAATTTCGATCTTTTGGACGTAAGGATATCTATAAGGCCTGATGTTTGGAGGAACACTTCCTGGAATCAAATGAATAGCATGATCATGATCACGAATAGGTGGGATTCCTTTGGGAGTTTCAAACACCTTGAAATGATTGTCCAAGACTTGTTGGAGATCTGCAGAAATAGATGATTTGGATGTTGGAACTTCTAGTGAGCATAATTGTGCAATTACGCCTCGCTGTTCTTTCTTTAGAAGCTTTGTCATGACATTAGAGCTTATTATCCTTCCTGGCTTCCCCGCAATACCCCGTAATTCAACTTCCTTTTCTTCTGAAAAAAATTTCAAGAAAAGTTCTTGAAAATTAAAAGCTACCGTCCCCAAAGATTGTAACCATTGTACTCCTAGTACAACATCAACACCTCCCATAGGAATGGAAAGCATTGAACTATTCAATACATATTCCCCCATGGTTAGCTTGATATTATGGCATTTTCCAGAGAAATTTATAGTTCCTCCATTTGCAACCATCACTTGACATTCTGGTGCTTGGTATAGGAAACAATTCAATTCCTTGGCTACCTTACAATGAATAAAATTATGGGTTCTACCTGAATTAATCAACACTATTACCTTTTCTTCTTGATATGTCCTTCTATCTTGAGAGTTTGAGGAGTGGTAATTCCTGCCAATGCATTACACGATATGGTCAGACTCATTTCTTCCTCTTCTTGGGTTGGTTCCTGGTGTATATCCTCTTCTTGTTCATTTTCTTTTTCCTCTTCACAATCTATGTAAAATAATTTCTTCTCAGCACACTTATGACCTTTAGTGTATTTGCTATCACAACTGTAGCAAAGCCCTTTTGCTCTTTTTTCTTCCAATTGTTGTGGTGTCAACCTTGTAGGTTGTGGAAATCTAGGCGTAGTAACACTTCCTTCTTTATAGAAGTGAGTGGTAGGCTTCCTTGTCGCCATAATTTTACATTCAATTTTTCTTGCCAACCTGAATGCCTTCTCCAATGAATCAAGTTCCAAAACACGAACTTCATGTTGGATGTTATCGTTTAAAGTGCGTATGAAAGGATCAATCCTGTGTTCTTCTGGAATATCAGTTACCCTTATATTCGATTTTTGGAAGTCCTCAATGTGCTCCCCCATTAAACCCTTTTGTTTGAGATTTATCAATTGGCTAAAGAAGGTGTTTCTCTTTGTATCCTCATAATGTGCTATTATTTCCTCCGTAAAAATTGACCAAGTGACAATTTTTTTACGGGAGTAAAGCCATCGATACCACACAAATGTATTTTGTTCTAAATGTAGAGTTGCAATACGTACCTTTTGTGTGTTTTGCACATTATTGAGATCAAAATATTGCTCCATCTGTAGTATCCATGTTACAGGATCCTTTCCATCAAACTTCCTCATATCCATTTTTGGAAAATGGTGGTTCTTCCCACCAACATGATTTTATGAAATCATGATTAACATTTATTTTTTTCTCATCATGACTTTCCTCTACTATCTTTTCACCATTAGGAAACATTTCGTGTATCAACTTTGTCAAACCTTCCATGTCTGCTTTTAGATCATTCTTCATCTTATCGATCTTAGCTCCCATGTCATCCATCTTAGATTCCATGCCAGCTTCCATGCCATCTATCTTAGATTCTACGCCTTTCTTCAAACCAGCCATCTTAGTTTCCACCTTTCTTCAAAACTTCCATGTCATTTTTGGTTGCTCTTTGCGAGAGCGAAATTTGTTGCACTTGCTCTTGTAATTTTGATATGTCATGTTGCCATTCTTCGTCTTCATGAGTCATAGTAGAGCATTATAAAGGCTTAATGGGTGTGGAATTCTTTTTAGGGACCATTTTAGAAACCAATACTAATATCTATTCTACAATATGCCCTTGGAATCAATTCAACTTGATTCTTCAAACAAGACTTATGCAGTTTAGAAAAAAAAAAAAAATACACACATTTTACTTGCTTTTGCAGAGCTCTATATTGAAATTGAATTATCGCTATAATTGAAGATCCTCAATATCTGAAATTTGGCCCTGTAGTAGTCCTCTAAAGCTTCTTTCAAATGCCACAGGTCTGACTTGATTTGGATTCTTCAAGACAAAGCTATGTCCAATGTCCCACAATGACCTAATTATGGACTGGTTCAGTAGAGCGAACTTGTATGACTTTCCACGTGTCACCGTTTACTCCTTTGGTTCTGAAATTTATAGACAAGAAACTATAGTCCGTGTACTTCTAGCCACTTTTTACAGAATTCCAATCCGATGCTCAGAGAGAGAGTTATGAATATTTTCCCACGATCACCTCTTTGAGATGAAATTAGGGAGCCTGAAAAAGACCTAACTTCCACAGATCATATCTCTGAAAATATTGCGAACCAAGCTCTGAAATTTTGCAACGATGTTCCTCAGGATCTTGGCTTCGCGCTCTAAAAATTGCAGCTTCTGAACCTTTGTAGAAAAAAAGTTATAGCAAAAATACCGCGATGACCTGTTTAAGTGAAATTCAGGAGCCTGCAAAAAGTCCTACCTTCCATAGATCATATCTCTAAAAATATTGCGAACGAAGCTCTGAAATTTTGTGAAAATGTTCCTCAGGATTTTAGTTTCGCACCCTTAAAATTCCAACTTCTGAACCTTTGTAGAAAAAAGTTATAGCGAAAATGCCACGATGACTGGTTTGGAGCAGTGAAAACCCTAGAATCCAAAGCTCTGATACCAAATGTTGTGAAACCAGCTCCAAAAATAGAAGAAAAGAGATATCAACGCCTTAGAAATAAGCCACTTCAAGGGGGAAACCTCCAATACATTACATTAATTAACAATTCCTCGATGATACAAATTACAAAAACTCCTTTCTATATATAGGAGTCCATGGGGCCATAATGTAATCCTAGTGGGGCCACAATGTAATCCTAGCCGACCTAACAATAATAATTTAAGGGCACAATAATAACAATATGGGGGTTACAGGGGTACAATAATAACAATAAGGGGGTTACACTAACAACAATAAGGGACTATACTAGTAATATAGGGACCTAACAGGCTTTGAATGTCTTTTGATGATTGATGCATTCTTTTGCCTAATGAATGCATGTTGCATGTTTACACCAAGAAGGTGATTGAAAGTGGAGTATGTTGACTCACTATATTGCAGCAACATTTGTTCATTTCAGCTTTAAGTACATGTACATATGAATGGAGTTCTTGTACTTGTGATTGTAATTGTGAGAGAGTTGAAGAATTGTATACATGCATGAGAGTTTGTGTGTATGAACAGTGGAATTTTGATGGTTTCATTGTTGTTGAACATGCATGAGTAATTGACTTGTGTTGGTCAATTGCTTTGTTTAACATGTATGTTGTCAACTTGAGAGTGTTGATCACTTGCACATGCATGAGTGTCGACTTGTGTTGGTCGATTGTGTGTTGCATGCATGTCATATCGACTTGGAAGAGTTTAATTTGTCTCCAAATATGAAAAGGAGATGTTGACAAAGTGTTTCATGAGATGTAAAATTCTTTTTGTTTTGGGAAAAGAATCGTCAAATTATTACACATGCTTGTGCTTGACTTGAGAGTCAGTTGTTTCAAGAGGCATGTTTTGTCAATAAGTTTTGACACCAAGTTGTAAGAGTACATGGCGATGTTCACATGATGGAAATTGTTGCTTTGAAGGAGCAAGAGGATATGTTGTCAAGTTATGTTTCTTGCATGATGTGTTTTTCGGATTGATGGTTATGTGAGTAATCTGAATATGTTGTGTTTGTGACAAGATGTCAAAGAAAATTTTACAGCCATTGTAGACCATTTTATGTGTTTACGCTAAGAAGAGAAGGAGATGGTGAATTCATTCTTCCATATGTGGAATTTGGAACTGTGGAGGAAAAAGAATGGTCATTTCTTTTCTTGTTTTTACTGATGTTGGAACTCGTTGATGTAGTTCACTCATTGTGCACTGAGGAATCGATTTGGTATAGCAAAAGTGTTATATCAGCCAACAAGTGTTGGATTGGGTCAGCAACAAAAGGAGAAAAGTGGTTGAAGAGCCAAGCCATTTGCAAGGCAAGGCAAGGCATGTCAATGATCAAGTGGTTGTCATAGAGATTTTTTCAAGTAGAATCAATATAATATAACTTGGGAAACATAAGAGTATTTAGCTCTCATGAAATAACCAGCTTTTGTGGGTCCAAAATCATGTCAGTGGGAAGCAGTGATTGGAATCTGGATCAGGGGAAACTTTTTTTCTCAAAATTCAAAGTGCTCCGGCCTGTCTCCAGGAATCCGACGCAACTTGTTTCGTCGAAAATCGAGTTCGGATGAAGAATTTATGGTCTGCTGATCGTTGTTCAGAACTTGCAATTTAAAAAAAAAATTGCAGAACAGGTACAAGATGATGACATGGCAACCCATTCATCATGCAGGGAATCTTCTTCAGGTTTTGTCCAATGGGACTATGACAAGTTCCATTGTTGGATTCGCCAGTTTGGTTTGTGAAGGTGAAATTTATCCAATGACCTCCTAAGGTTGAATTCAATTTTTTTAATGTTGGAGGACAGCCCAACCAGGGATCACCATGTGCCCCCTGATGGACGCCCTCTCTAACACTTGGTTCGAATTTCATTTTCTATCCTAAGGTTTGGATTCATATTCCTATTCCTAAGGTTTCAGATTAATTTTATGGGGACATACTTTATATAGTTTGAACTTACATTATGGTAGAGAGTGTTGTAGCCTAATTTGACTCAGCTAAAAGTCAAGAGAGGTTCTGAGCAATTCAAGGTTATTGACAGACAGTTGTTAAAATTTCAAGAAGACCTATAATATGCTCAAAAGGATAACCACAAGCTCAACAAGCATTCATCATCACATGTGCAGTAGAACCAATATCGAGGAAGCAACAGCATTGGAGGTGTAATCTAAACCAGAGGAGCAGTAAAGAGAAAATCGTGCAGGAGGGGTCAAGTCGGGCTTATTCATGTGCAGAATAGTTCAAGGGTCGGGTCGATTGAAGCGTTCATAACATTGCACACAGGTCAAGGTCGAGTCGAGCGTATTCGCAAGCTCAAGAGAGACTAGTGCTACAGAATATTGTTTAATGCTAAGATGTCTTGAAGTTAAAATTAAACAAGATTATCATTCTTCCAAGTTTGAGTACAGAGAAGGCTCGTATTCATTGCGCCCAGATCCAACGGCAACCTGAGAGCACAAATTTCATGATATTTATACTAAGGAGTGCCCCCGCAAGCAGTCTCGTTAAATCCGCTCACCTGCAAATTGACAGTTGACATTAACTGCGGGAACACTCTCTTCAAATTCCAAAAAACTACTTAAGTGCCCCCGCAAGTGGTTTCATTTTTCAATAAAGGACATTACGTGGTGATAGTTGGAGCCCACACCTTTTACTTTAAAATCAGAGAAAGCAGAGAAATAACGTATTTACCTTAAAAAAACTTAAGGGTTTTGGAGGAGGTGCAAAGGGGAAAATAGACAGTCAGGATCAAAGAGAAGAATTGAAGCAGAGAGATGGACGACAGAAATCATAGCACGAGAATGCAAGTCATATGGATGGACAAGATTATATCACGAGATCTAATTTAGAGATAAGCAGTCAAGAATGGATATCGCAAATAAAGATGCAAGAGAGTTAATGGATCGGAGATTGTGAAGAAGAGCCATGTGTTGTCCATAGGTTCCATCACATATCACACTTCACAAATCTTACTATTTACCCTCCGCTTGCTACCATATAAAATTTGCGACATACAATCTACAGGCGGTCCCACCTCCACCCTTCCACGTCATCCCTCTCATACATCGCACTTCGCACATCACGCTTTTTAACATTTATCGCCCTCCGCTTACATATAAACCATGTGATATGGATCTGCGGGCACAGTCCCACCTCCATCCATGCCACGTTACCTTCCCTGCCCCCGCACTTCGCAAAACATAACGTTTAACCTCTGCTTGCTCCCATGTAAAACTTGCGATATGTGACCTGCGGGCGGTCCCACCTCCATCTTGCCACGTCACCTTCCACCTGTCACACTTCGCACATCGCAAATTTTAACACTTACCTCCCGTCTTTCATAATAAAATCCCCATTTTGCGATTAGTGGGCGGATGTGATGTGGTTTCAAAAGTGAACTCCAAAGGTTTTCAAATCCTGAGGTAAGGCATTTCTTATGTTAAATCGCATCGGAGGAAGAAAGGAGGATTATGGCGTAAACCCGATGAAACATCTTGATAATGGAAGAAAGTTTGAACGAGGGCAAGGAGAATCAGGTAAGTGACCCGATGCAGAGCAAAGGAGAAGTGAAGAATAAACACAGTAGGCACGCGTAGAAGAGAGATTTGGGTAGCAAGTGACATGATGACAACGTTCGAAACACAAAAGCATGGGCAGAGTTGGGTGGAGATGCGTTTATGCAGACTGTTAGGACATCACAGTTGAAACAAAAGGAGACACATAAGCAAAAAATCAAACTCAGCAAAAAGATTATATTCCAAGTGTATTTTGTTTTCTTTGTTAAGATCAAAGCTACAATGGTGTCGTCGATTGCAATGTAATGAGTATTTTAATAGTTTAGGTAGTTTAGGAGTTTCAAGAAGCTCGAGCAGTTACAAATTTCTTTTGTTTGTATTTAAGGAAGAGAGAAAGAGGGAAGCAGGGGGCCTGAGTTCTGGACCTCTTGGGGATTACATTTTGTACTTCTTTTTCTGATGGGTAAATGAAAGAAGCAGTAAGTTTCTTGCAACTGTTGATGGTGATGCCTGTTTTTTGTGCCATTTTGTGTCCCTTCTTCTTTGAATGAAGTGAAGTAATGTAGCAACCATTATCTTAATTACATCTGTGAGTAAGGGTTAATTAACCTTAATTTTTGATCCTTCACTCCATCTCTTCTCCCTTCACAAATTCTCTCTCAAACTTAAAAGTAATAGATTCTTTTTTTGCAGCAGATTATTTTGAGCTTCCCCTCTCTTCACAAACTCTTGATGAAACTTTAAAGTAATAGATTATGTGTTTACAACATATTATTTCGGGTTTCCTCTCTCTCCATGAATTTCCTCTGCAACTTAAAAGTGGTAGATTCTGTGTTTTCAACATATTACTTTGAGTTTCCCCTGCAGTTCTTCTTTTTATTCAGATATCAGCAGTGAATGGCATTATGAAATCTTTTATTATTCCAGATCATCACGGGTTTTAAAAATCTAGTCTCCAAAGGGATAGAACAAAGACCTCATGATAAAATCATTTATGTGACACACTTAAAATTTCTTTAGCATTTATTCCTTTCACAACCGAGGGATTGTCTTTTAAGATACAACAAAGAGCATTTTGCATTATGGTGGCTTGGAGCGCGTATGTCAAAGTTTAATTTAGAATATATTCATATTTCCAAAGTCTGATTCCAAAGTTCATATCAGTTGGACATATTGTATGGTGGAGGCGGATTAAATTATCCTATAGTCCGAACTATGTGGGTTAAACCAAAGTCCGATCAAATACATTAAGGTTGGAGCGATGACATATATTTTCGGTTGCAAACCTTATGGTAAGTTTATTAATGGTGGATCGAAATTATTTTTATTATATAGTCAAATGAATATATTAATATTAACTTCTGAATATAAACATATATTAAGGGATATGGGTGCATATACTAAAGTCTGATTCCAAGGTCTGTTATATGGTTTGAATAAGGTTTGTTATATGTTTTGAATAGTTCCCTTGGTAAAATATGGAGGGGCGGAGGTGGGTCGAACCTGTGACCTCCCCCACCATAACCAAGCGCCTTCACCAATAGACCACACTCTTGAGACTTGCAAAACAACGCGCCAGACTTATAGTTGAAGTTGATGCATTTCTCCAATGGCGGAATGGAGGGGGCCAACCTCGCGAGCTAACCCTCCTCCATATGACCCTTTCACATAATTGTGACCAAGTGCCACCATCAAACGTGCTTAGTGTGCATGTATCACTCATTAAGAGTAGTTAAGCCTTAATTAATCCTCAGTTAATATGGCATAAATTTTGGCGGAATCTCCAAATCCGGCGCCACTTCCAGATTTGTCAGAGGTAACTAGCAGTTCTCCAGATTTAGAGGCAAAATCTAGGGGAAAATTTAATGAGGCCTATCTTGAGCAATTTTCAACCAATTTTGGCTCATGAGTAGTCATTCCTAGCAGATTGGCATGCTCTGAATCCATTGGAACAAATTTCAGAGGCAGGGGGGAAATTTTACCGGTGTTTTTGGTCACTTGAAGAATTTTGAAGCCTAAGGCCACCAGGAGAGAAGGCCATGCCCAGATCAGCTGAAGGCCAAATGGAGTGAATGAATAGTCATTTTTAGATGTATTTGATGTCCTGAACATAGTGGTACATTTTTCAGAGGCGTTGGAGCACATCTGAAGGTGATTTTGTCACTTTGGAGATTAAATAAGCCCATGGCCACCAAGATGGGAGGTCAAGCCTAGATCAGCTGTAAGCCAAATTCATAGATTGAATAGT
This sequence comes from Pinus albicaulis, assembly GCA_034641835.2. Classification (NCBI taxonomy): domain Eukaryota; kingdom Viridiplantae; phylum Streptophyta; class Pinopsida; order Pinales; family Pinaceae; genus Pinus; species Pinus albicaulis. Next base: position 138,460,252 of record CM076578.1, on the reverse strand, counting down.
CATTTTTGGGGTATTTGAGTGTTCTAAAGCCAATGGAATAGGCTGAAAATCCATTATAACACCACAAGTGCTTGTAATCATACATTTGACTCATAATCCCAAGAGGTCCTAACTAGTTAAAGCAGGTCCATGGAGATGTAGCCCAGGAGGGGTGAACTCCATTATCATCCATTGTGTTATGTGATTGTTGTGAGTTATGTTTTTGCATTTCATTTTTTGTATATGATTTTTTTAAATTTAATTAACTCATAATTTGATCATCAAAAACACATGAAACTTGACACTTTAACCCCTTCACAAATGGTTAAATTGAGACGATCCTAATCACACATTTTTAATACTGATGAGGGAGCTAGCATAGTAATAACTATTTTTCCCAGATTCAGATCACCTAACATGCTCCTCTCCTTCAAAAAACTATTGTCCTCAATTCTTGGGTAGTTCTTGATGCTTCTATATAAAATTATCATCCTCTTATGTGGAATCTTTAGCGGTTAAGTTCTTTCACTTGATGAGATACACTGAAATTGATCGATTTCATAGCTCTCAATTTCTTGTTTTCATGACTACTTCAGGTTCCAATATGATTTTTCCTTCCTTTTCAAGTTTTTGAAATATTGTTTGAACTGGGATATCATCACCTATAACCTTCTTTAAGCATGAAACATGGAAAATTCGGTGCACTCTGGAAGATGCAGGAAGCTCCAATTTGTATCCCATAGTACCAATATTTTGCAACACCTTATAAGGACCATAATACTTTAGCGATAATTTATTATCCTTCTTAGCTTGCTTGAGGGACATTGGTTTGTATGGTTGTATCCGTAAAAATACCCAGTTGCATATATCAAAACTTCTTTCGTTGCGATGTTGATATGCTTGTGTTTCATTTGTAGAAATTTATATACTATGATGTATTGCCGGATTCTCACAGTGAATTTTCTCAACCATCTATAAATAGACTCCAGCTATAAATAGAATATGCTCACCATTCTAAAAATAGACATACCCCTAAAAATAGCGTGTGGGCCCCACCTAGTGTAGGTGCTTAATTTTCACTAGGATCATCATCTTGTTGAATCTCAACACTCCCTCTCAACAAGAAAGGGATTATCCTTCACCCTGATTCTGTCTCTATGGTATTCGAATTTGCTCCTAGTGAACACCTTCGTCAAGATATCTACATCCTGATCTTCTGTAGGAATGTACTGAAGCAACATGATCTTCCGCTGCACACAATCTCTGATATGATGATACCGAATATCTATATGCTTAGATCTATCATGAAACACAGGATTAATCGAGAGTTTAATGCAACTCTGATTATCAAAATGAATCATTATATGATCTAAATGAGAACCGAACAAACCGACCAGGATCTTCCTCATCCAGATAGCCTCACATGCAGCTTGACTTGCTGCCATGTATTCCGCTTCCGCTGAACTGAGTGCCACAGATCTATGTTTCCTACTGTACCAAGAAACAACTGTAGATCCGACACTGAAAACCCCTCCTGATGTTCTCTTTCTGTCCGTTGGGCTGCCTGCCCAATCTACATCCGTGAAGCCATTCAACTTCACCTCATCTGTCTGTCTGTACCATAAGCCATACTCAAATGTGCCCTTGAGAAATCTCAGGACATGCTTGCCCGCCTTCCAAAAGAGCTTGGTAGGCTTAACCATCGCTTGACTAAGCTGGTTCACCGCATAGCATATGTTTGGTCTTGTATTAACTAAATACATGAGCGAACCCACCAACTGTCGATATACAGTAACATCCACTACCTCTCCAAATGTGGCGTCCTCTTTCCTTCAGTTTCCTAAAAGAGGAGTATCCATGGGTTTGCAGTCCTCCATGTGAAATTTATTGAGTATCTCCCATGCATACTTTCCTTGAGACACAAACATTTCACCTTCTCGCTGCCATATTTCCAATCCAAGGAAATAGTGAAGGAGGCCCATATCCTTCATCTCAAACTCCTTTGCAAGGTCCTCCTTGCATGAGTGTATCAACTGCTCATCACTAGTCAGTATTAAATCATCAACATAAAGAACATTGATTAAAATCTTACCCTCCACCACAATCTGGTATAGGTTTGCATCCACCTCACTCTTGGTGAAGCCAAGTCTAGTGAAATAGCTATCGATCCGAGTGTACCAAGCATGGGGCGCTTGCTTCAGCCCATATAATGCTCTTTTGATTCTGCACACATGCGACTCGCTGCTAAAGATCTAAAATCCTTCAGGCTACTCAATGTACACTTCTTCCTCAATGATCCCATTAAGGAACACAGTCTTCACATCCATCTGATGAATGTGCCAACCCATCTGCACTGAGAGAGCAAGGATGGTCCTTATGGAAGAATACCATGCGACAAGTGCAAAAGTTTCTTCATAATCAATCCCATTGATCTGTGAGAAGCCCCGGGTCACAAATATTGCCTTATACTTCTCAACACTCCCATCAGCAGCTTGCTTTACCTTATAGATCCATATTGAACCTACCACTGATTTATCAACCAGCCTTGGAACAATTTCCCAAGCACTGTTTCTGACAATGGAGTCATACTCCGCCACCATTGCATCTACCCATGTGGGCTCCTACACTGCTTCTTGAAAGGAAGATGGCTCTATCACAATACATTTTCTCATGAGAGCCATGTATCCAGTGAATCTGTCAAGAGACTGTCTCTGTCTGCGCTATGAAGTAGGGACTCCTACATTTTGTGCCACATCAAGCTTCAGCCTCTTATCTTCTGTGGTACACCTTCTGCCAATTCTGATGTTTGGATTTCAAAGAGTGGACTCCTCCACTCCATGAACCTCCTCCTGTGGCTGATCCACATCTAGAGACTCATCTTTGGGAACAAGCAGTTCCTCTTCTACATGCAAGTCTAGCTCCCTCTCAAGCGACAACTTCATGGCTTTCTCCTCATTGAATTTTATATCTCGTCGCACCACAGTCATTCGACTGTTTGGAAAATACACACGATAATTATGGGGTGTTTCTGTGTACCCCAAAAATATCCCAACTTCAGCAGTCGGCTCCAACTTCTTCCTGGCGTTCTTGGTCACATGCACATAAACAGATGAGACAAAAATCTTAAAGTGAGAAACATCTGGTTTCTTACCAGTAAAAGCTTCAGGTGTACTCATGCCAAGTACTCTATGAGGACAACGGTTTTGCACATAAACCACAGTGTTGGATGCTTCTGCCCACAAGTGCATTGGTAGGCCCTGATCATGCATCATAGCTCATGCATCACCCACAATTGTTCTGTTCTTCCTCTCCATGGCCCCATTCTATTATGGGTTATGAGGTGCTATGAGTTCTCTTCGAATTCCTTCTTTGCTACAGAAGTCTTTGAATTCGTTCGAGATATATTCACCACCATTATTGCTCTGCAAATCCTTCACTTGCTTCCCCAACTCTTTCTCCACCAATGCTTTAAACTCATAGAACTTTGAGAATGTTTGATCTTTTTTTTGCATGAAGAATATCCAGCATCTATGAGAATATTCATCAACAAAAATAACATAATACCTGTGTTTTGTTGTTGAAGAAACCGAGAATGGTCCACACACGTCTGTGTGAACTCTCTCCAGGATTACCGAAGCACGATTCTCATTTTCATGAAAGGTGGTATTCACAAACTTACCCATAGTACATCCCTTGCACTGATCTATCTGTGCAAGTTTACCCTTGGGAAGTCCAGTAGAAATCTGTTGCAAAATCTTCAGGGTGCCATGGTGAAGATGGCCCAATCGCCTGTGCCATAATTCGCCCTCATCTTGGCTCACCACTTCTTCTTCTTTTCCCACCATTGCAGTGCAACCATCTACCTCGAGCTTGTATATATTCTTGACTCAAATCCCTATCCTCTTGGTTTGACCCGTTTTTTAATGTCGCAGGAAATCTTGTCCATCACTGGAAACAACGTCATAACCTCTGCCCTCCAACATCGCGACTGAGACCAAGTTCTTCTTTAGACCTGGAACATGCATAACATATTTCAACAGAAATGGTTTACCTGAATCCCTCTCAAACATAATGGTACAAATTCCAGTCACACTGTATCATCCATCATCGCCCATCTCTATATGCATTTGGATATTTTTCTCCTCCAAGTCATTGAAAAGCTCCTTATCTCCCGTCATGTGGAAGGAAGCACCACTATCAAGATACCACATTGATCCCATTGCGCTTGAAACCAATCATGTGATCAAAGAGAAATCAAGTTCAAATTTCAAGGCAAGGGCCTCACGAACTGCAGCTCCAGTAGCCTTCTTGTTCTTCTTTTTCTGTGAGCAGTTAGTGGCGAGATGCCCATGTTCGTGACAGTGAAAACACTTCACCTTGGACAAATCCAGCTTCTTGCCTTTAGCCTCGGATTTTGAATGTAATTTATTCCCCTCCCCTTTCCTTTATTTTGCAGCCAAAGCCCAATCATCTTCATCATCATGCTTTGATGAAGAGCCATCCCTGGTGTTCCGCCTGAACTCCTCCTGCACTAGATCCAACCACAGTCATTCCCAATCCGACAGTTTTTCCCGCTTGTTGACAGAGTCTTGATAACTGTGCCAACTCTTAGGAAGTCCCAAGAGAGCCAAGCTCACCAAATCATCATCATCACCCGTGATTCCCACACTCCCCAGTTCATCTTGACATTGGACAAAATTTGTGAGATACTTAGGAATATTGTCGCCCTTTTCCATTTTGATTTTTCTGAGTTTATCCTTCAGCACCAATTTCCTATGGTCGTTGTTGCTTTGGAAAAGATCTTTCAAAGCATTCCACATTGCAAATGGAGTGGATTTCCCATGAAGGCTTGAGATAATATGGTCTCTCACACCTTCCAACATAATCCTTCTCATCTTCGCTACTTTCTTTTTCCAGGCGTCAAGTAATGCAGCATCCGTCGAAGTGGGCTTAGGAACATCACTGTCGATGAATTCCTTCAAGCCATTATCTTCAAGCACCACCTCCATCCTATCATTCCATGCAATGTAGTTTGAGCTAAACTCTAGTGCATACTCCAACCACAAACCATTGAAAGCCATTTTGATGTTTACTCAACTGTCGCACCAAGAAATTATTACAACAAATTCGAATTGTTTCCACCAACAAAAAAAACCCAACTACTGCATCAATATTGTAATCTTATTTGCTCTGATACCATGTAGAAATTTATATACTGTGATGTATTGCCAGATTCTCATGATCTAACAATTATATGCCACTGTTAAATACAAAATCCTTCTACTTAAATCTTTGCGGAAATTTAATCGCCAATTGCAAACACATGAAGAAAAATCAATCACACATAACACAAATGTTTTTACTGAGAAAGCATAAATCTAAAAACCCAACTATCATATATTATGTATATCATGTATCATGAAACAATCTCATACAAATCTCTACTCCAAGAGCTCTCAGTACAATATACAATCGTCTCACACTGTCATACAAAAATTGGCATAAACATGCACCAATTTACTGCCTCCTGATAGCCTACCTCCACTGCGCAATCCTTGTTGATGAAGATCCTTGAATGAATTCGATCTTGCCTTGCCTTGACTGCACAATCCTCATTGGCATCTCCAATGTGTGTGTAGTTGCATTGAATGCACCACTGTAGTCACAACTGATAGTCAAACAGGCCCTTTCACCTATCTCTCAACTGGGTCTCCACTGGATCTGACATGCATGTAGTTAACAGTAGTATTTCTTCAGTTGCATGTGAGACCACTGCTTGTGAATTAATTAAATAATTAATTCATTGATCTCTCACTAGTGTATCTTTAGTTACAACTAGTTACAACTAGCACAACTGAGTTTAACTCACTTAACTAAGTTAAACTAAATAAAAACTCACATAACTACACATCCAACTCTGTTACAACTTTGTATCACTTAGTTACAACAAAGTCCACTCTGCATGTCCCACCAACCAACCTTAGAACTCGCAATTCCTTCAGTGAACTGGTTTTCCACATCAGTTAACTGAAATCAAGTGCTTCACTAATAATAATTGACATCCGATCTATTTTTAGGCATGTGATCTATAAATAGACTTCGCCCATGCTTCTAAAAATAGAATCTCATCTATAAATAGAATTTTATCAACCATCTATAAATAGACTCCCGCTATAAATAGAATATGCTCACCATTCTAAAAATATACATACACCTAGAAATAGCCTACGGGCCCCACCTAGTGTAGGTGCTTAATTTTTACTAGGATCATCATCTTGTTGAATCTCAACATCATTCGATTCTGCACCAAAGTGAGGTTATCCTTTAAGAGTTGGAGAACTTGTTGTTGATGCTAGATGTTATCTTCCATTCAGCCAGAGGTAACCACTTGACCCATTGTGCATGTTTATCATATATAAAGCAACGAATATATCCTTCCAAAAATTTGTTCACTATCTCAGTTTTCCCATCAGATTGAGGATAATAAGATGAGCTATGAGCTAATTGAGTACCCAGACAAGAAAATAATTTCGTACAAAAAATTCCAGTGAAAATGGGATCTCTGTCGCTTACAATAATCTTTGGGTTTCCATGTATCTTTTAAATTGTTTCCATAAATGCAGTAGCAACTGTACTGGCTTTCAATGGATGACATAATGCACAAAAGTGTGCATACTTGGTAAGTCTATCAACTACCACCATGATGACACTTTTTCCTTCGAACTTGGGTAAACATGTGATAAAATCCATTGAAACCTCCTACCAATGTTGACTTGGAATGGATAAGGGTTGTAACAAACCCAGGGTCTTAATTGTCTCAACTTTATTTTTTTATGAAACCAGCTCAAAAAATAGACTAAAAGTTAGATCAATGACTTAGAAATCAACCTCTTCGAGGGGGAAACCTCCTTTACATTATATAAATGAACAATTCTTGGATGATACAAATGAAAAAACCTACCTTCTATATATAGGAGTCTAAGGGGTCACAATATAACAATATGGGCGCCACATGGGCACAACAATAACAATAATGGGGCTACACCTATGGGACACAATAATAAAAATATGGGGACTACATGGGCACAACAATAAAAATAATGGGGCTACAATAAAAATATTAATAAGGGGATACACTAGTATTATAGGGACCTAACATGCCCCTCTCCTTCACCAAATGTTGTCCTCAACACTTGAGTGGTTTTGGATGCTTTTCTATAAAATTCTCATCTTCCCATGTGGAATCTTCAGCAGGTAAGTTCTTCCGCTTAATGAGATATGTTGAAATTGATCAATTTCGTAGCTGCCAAGTTCTTGTTTCTGTGACTGCTTCAGGTTCCAATATGATTTTTCCTTCCTCGTCAAGTTCTGGAAACATTGTTTGAACTGGGATTTTGTCACCTATAACCTTCTTTAAGCATGAAACATGGAAAACTGGGTGCACTTGGGAAGATGGAGGAAGCTCCAATTTGTATTCCATAGTACCAATATTTTGCAACACCTTGTAAGGACCATAGTACTTTGGCGACAATTTATTATCCATCTTAGCTTGCTTGAGGGACATCTGTTTGTATGGTTGCTTCTGTAAAAATACCCAGTCGTCTACATCAAAACTTCTTTCACCGTGATGTTGATCTGCCTGTTGTTTCATTCGATTTTGCACCAAAGTTAGGTTATCCTTTAAGAGTTGCAGAACTTGTTGATGCTCGATGTGATCTTCTGCTATTTTAACCTTAGAATGTTCTCTTAAAGATGATTTTGATGTTTGAAACTATAGTGAGCATAATTGTGCAATTACACCTCGTTGTTCTTTCTTTAGAAGCATTGCCATGCCATTAGAGTTGATTATCTTTCCTTGTTTCCTTGCGATACCCCTTAATTCAACTTCCTTTCCTTACCAAAAAAATTTCAAGGGAAGTTCTTGAAAATTAGAAGTTATCATACCCAAATATTGTAACCATTGAACTTCTAATACAATATCAACACCACTCATTGGAATGGAAAGCATTGGGCTATTCAATACATATTCCCCCATCATTATCTTGATATTATGGCACTTTTCAGAGCAATTTATTGTTCCTCCATTTGCAACCATCACTTGACAATCTGGTGCTGGATATAGGAAGCAATTCAATTACTTGGCTATCTTACAATGAATAAAATCATGGGTACTGCCTGAATCAATCAAAACTATTACCTTTTTCTTCTTGATATATCCTTTTATCTTGAGAGTTTGAGGAGTGGTAATTCCTGCCAATGCATTACAAGATATGGTCGAATTCATTTCTTCTTTCTCTAAGGTCGGTTTCTGGTGTATATCCTCTTCTTTTGAAGTTTCTTGTTCCTTTTATTCCTCCTCTTCACAATCTATGTAAACTAATTTCTTCTCAGCACACTTATGACCTTTAGTGTATTTGCTATCACAACTGTAACAAATCCCTTTTTCTCTTTTTTCTTCCAATTTTTATGGTGTCAACCTTATAGGTTGTAGAACGATAAGAGCAAAAAAACTTCCATATTTATAGTTGTGAATGGTAGGCTTCCTTGTTCCCATAATTTTGCTTTCAGTTTTTATTGGCAACCTGAATGCCTTCTCTAATGAATCAGGTTCCCAAAGGCGAACCTCATGTTGGATGTTATCCTTTAGATTCCCTACAAAGACATCAATCCTATGCTCCTCTGGAATATTATTTACCCTTATATTCAATTTTTGAAAGTCCTTAATGTGTTCCACCATTGAACCCTTTTGTTTTAGATTTATTAATTGGCTAAAGAAGGTGTTGCTTTTTGTATCCTCAAAATGTGTTATCATTTCTTCCATAAAAATTGATCAAGTGACAAGTGCTTTACAAGAAGAAAGCCATCAATACCATACAAACTGATTTGGTTCTAAATATAAAATTTCAATGTGTACCTTTTGTGTGTTTTTCACATTATGGAGATCAAAATATTGTTCAATCTGTAGTATCCATGTTACTGGATCCTTGCCATCAAACTTCCACATATCGATCTTTGGAATATGGTGGGTCTTCAATCCAACCTAAGAGCCTATGAAATCATGATTAAAATTTATTTTTTTCTCATCATGAGTTTAATCTACTACCTTTTCACCATTAGGAATCATTTCTCGTAGCAACTTTGTCAAACCTTCCATGTCTACTTTTAGACCATTCTTCAAGTATTCCATGTTTCCTTTTAGTTTTTCTTCTATACCATTGATCATAGCTTCAATGTCATTCTTCAAACCATCCACGTATGATATTAAACCATTCTTTAAACCATCCATGTTTGATTTTAAACCATCCATCTTAGCTTCCATTTCATTTTTGGTTAGTCTATGTGAGAGAGAAATTTTTTGCACTTCGTCTCGTAATTTTAATATATCATGTTGCACTTATTCCTCGTCATGTGTCATAGTAAAGTTTTTTGAAGGTTTTTTCTTGCTTTTGAGGAGCTCGATATTGAACCTGATGTATCTTTGTGATTTCATATCTCCAATATTTCAACTTCGGTCTTGTAGTTTTCCTCTGAGTCTTCTTTCCAATGCCATAGGTCAAAGCTAATTTAGATTCTTCAAGGTAAAGTTATGCTCAATATCCTATAATGGCCTAATTATGGACTAGTTCAGTAGAGAGAACTTGTACAACATGCCACGTGTCACTGTTTCGACCTTCAGCTCTAAAATTAATTCACAAGAAACTACAGTCCATGCACTTTCAACTACTTTTTACAAAATTCAAATCTGATGCCTGAAACTAAAGTTATCACAATTTTCCCTTAGTCACTTGATTGAGATGAAATTTTGGAGCTTGCAAAAACCCTAACGTCCTCATATCATATCTCTGAAAATATAATGAACCAAGATCTGAAATTTTTACATAAAGTTCAACGAGATTTCAGCTCCATGTGGTAATTTTTTTAGCTTTTGAATCCTCGTAGAAAATACGTTATAGAGAAAATTCCAAGATGACTTGTTTGAAGAAGAGAAACCCTAGAATCCCAAGCTCTGATACCAAATGTTATGAAACCAGCTTAAAATAGAAAAAAATATAGATCAACAACTTATAAATCAGCCTCTTCGAGGGGCAAACATACTTTACATTAAATAAATGAACAATTCTTTGATGCTACAAATGACAAAACATACCTTCTATATATAGGAGTCTAAGGGCTCACAATATAACAATATGGGGACCACATGGGCACAACAATAACAATAATCGGGATACACCTGTGGGGCACAATAATAACAATATGGGGACTATATGGGCACAACAATAATAATAAAGGGGCTACACTAACAATAACAATAAGTGGATACACTAGTATTATAGGGACCTAACATGCCCCTCTCCTTCAAAAAAGTGTTGTCCTCAATGCTTGAGTAGTTTTGGATGCTTTTGTATAAAATTATCATCCTCCCATGTGAAATATTTAGTGGTTAAGTTCTTCCACTTGATGATATGCTCTGAAATTGATCAATTTCTTAGTTGTCGAGTTCTTGTTTTCGTGACTGCGTCAGGTTGCAATCTGATTTTTCCTTCCTCGCCAAGTTCTAACAATATTGTTTTAACTGAGAGTTCATCACCTATAACCTTATTTAAGCATGAAACATGGAAAACTAGGTGAACTTGGGAAGATGCAGGAAGCTCTAATTTGTTTTCCATAGTACCAATCTTTTGCAACACCTTGTGGACCGTAATAATTTGGTGATCATTTATTATCCTTCTTAGCTTGCTTGAGGGACATTTGTTTTATGGTTGTAGCTGTACAAATACCCAGTTTCCTACATCAAAGCTTCTTTCATTGCGATGTAGATCTTCCTGTTGTGTCATTCGATTCTGCGCCAAAGTGAGTTTATCCTTTAAGAGTTGGAGAACTTGTTGTTGATGCTGGATGTGATCTTCCAATGATTTAACCTTAGATTTTTCTCTTAAATATGATGTGATGGATGGTGGATGATATCCATAAAGTGCCATAAATGGGGTCAGTTTTGTTGTAGTATGGAAGGAAGTGTTATACCACCATTCAGCCAGAGGTAACCACTTGACTCATTGTGCCTGTTTATCAGATACAATGCAACAAAGATATCCTTCCAACATTTGTTCACTATCTCAGTTTTCCCATTAGATTTAGGATGAGAAGATGAGCTATGAAATAATTGAGTACCCAGACAAGAAAATAATTCCATACAAAAATTTATAGTGAAAATGGGATCTCTATCGCTTACAATAATCTTTGGGTTTCTATGTAGCTTTTGAATTGTTTCCATAAATGCAATAGCAACTGTACTAGCTTTAAATGGATGAGATAATGCACACAAGTGTGCATAATCGGTAAGTCTATCAACTACCACCATGATGACACTTTTTCCTTCAAACTTGGGTAAACATGTGATAAAATCCATTTAAACCTCCTCTCAACATTGACTTGGAATGGATAAGGGTTGTAACAAACCCGAGGTCTTAATTGTATCAACTTTATTTTGTTGGAAAACCAAAAATTCTGCCACAAACTTTTGAATATCATATTTAATTACATCCCCAAAAAAAATCTTCTTAACCCTGTGGTAAGTTTTTAAAAATCCTAAGTGCACTCCTAAGGGTGAGGTGTGCAATTCCAGAAGAATATTTTGTTTGATTTGGGAATTCTTACAAAGGTATAAGCGATCTTTGTACCATAATGAATCATTTTTCTAGCTAAATGTATCATATGTACTGGGATCTTGCTGCAAATTTTGAAAGAGTGCCCACACTTCTTCATCATTTTTCCATTCATCCCTTGCTTTTTTTATCCAATCTAGTTGGATAATAGAAATGGCACAAAGCAATGTTTCCACATCCTCGTCCTTTCTTAAGAGTGCATCTGCAACAACATTTTGCTTCCCTTTTTCGTAGATGATTTCAAAGTCATAACCCAACATCTTTGTGACCCATTTTTGTTGCTCTTCTGAAGATAATCTTTGTTCTAAAAAGTATTTAAGAGTAACATGATCCGTTTTTACCTTGAAGTGTCTTCCCATTAGGTATGGTCGTCATTTCTTAAGTGCATGTAGTATTTCCAATATTTCCTTCTCATAAATAGGTTGTGTAAATACTTTCCCTTGATTGGACAACTTTCAAAAGCAATGGGTCTTCCTTCTTGTATTAAAAAAACACCAATTCCATTTCATGAGGCATCACATTCCACAATAAAGGTTTTTTTGAAGTCTGGCATAGCTAAGACCAGTGCTTCGCACATTGCCTCTTTAAGATGTTCAAAGGCCTTAATTGCTTCTGGAGTCTAAGAAAATGCATCTTTCTTTAATAATGTTGTTAGAGGTTCTACTATTCTCCCATAATTCTTAAAAAACTTGCGATAATACCCTGTCCACCCGAGAAATCCTCGCATATGTTTTATGGTTGTGGGGATTTTCCATTCCTTAATGGCTTCAATTTTGTTAGGGTCTACCTTAATACCCTCACGAGATACAATATGACTCTGATATTCAACCTCCTATAATCCAAAGAAACATGTGGAGGTTTTTGCATATAATTGTTTCTCCTACAATAGTTTGAGCACCTTGTCAACATGTTGAACATGATCCTTCCAAGACTTGTTATAGATTAGGACATCATCAAAAAATACTAACACAAATTTTCTAATGAAGGGTTTGAAAATGGAATTCCTCAAGCCTTGAAATGTAGAAGGTGCATTAGTAAGGCCAAAAGGCATGACCAAAAATTCATATTGACCCTCATGAGTTCTAAATCCTGTTTTCGGAATGTCTTCAACCTTCAATCTTATTTGATGATATCCTGAAAAAAGATCCAACTTTGTGAAGTATATTGCTCCATGTAATTCATCCAATAATTCATCAATGACAAGAATGATAAATTTATCTTTAATAGTGACCTTGTTCAGCTCCTTATAATTCAGACACATGCACCATGATCCATCCTTCTTGTGCACCAATACTACTAGAGCCGAAAAAGAATTTTGACTAGGTCGAATTATACCAGCCTCTAGCATTTTTACAACCATACATTCAATTTAACTCTTTTGGGCATACGAATATCTATAAGGCCTGATGTTTGGAGGAACAATTGTTGGAATCAAATGAATAACATGATCATGATCACGAATAGGTGGGAGGCCTTTGGGAGTCTCAAATACCTTGGAATGTTTGTCCAAGAATTTTTGAAGATATGAAGAAATAGATGATTTCGATGTTTAAACATCCAGTGAGCATAATTGTGCAATTACGCCACGTTTATATTTATTTAGAAGATTTTTCATTCCATTAAAGCTAATTATCTTTCTCGGTTTCCCTACAATACCCCTTAATTCAACTTCTTTTCCTTCCCAAAAAAAATTCAAGAAATTTTTTTGAAAATTAAAATCTATTGTACCCAAAGATTGTAATGATTGGACTCCCAGTACAACATCATCACCACCCATTGGAATGGACAGAATTGGACTATTCAATACATATTCCCCCATGGTTAGTTTGATATTATGGCACTTCCTAGAGCAATTTATAGTTCCTCCATTTGCAACCATCACTTGACACTCTAGCGTTGGGTATAGGAAGAAATTTAATTCCTTGTCTACCTTACAATGAATAAAATTATGGGTACTACATGAATCAATCAACACTATTACCTTTTTCTTCTTGACATGTCCTTTTATCTTGAGAGTTTGAGGAGTGGTAATTCCTGCCAATGAATTACAAGATATGGTAGGATTCATTTCTTCTTTCTCTAGGGTAGGTTCCTGGTGTATATCCTCTTATTTTGAAGTTACTTTTTCCTTTTCTTCCTCCTCTTCACAATCTATGTAAAATAATTTCTTCTCAGCACACTTGTGACCTTTAATGTATTTGCTATCACAATTGTAGAAAAGCCCTTTTTCTCTTTTTTCTTCCAATAGTTTTGGTGTCAACCTTGTAGGTTGTGGAAGGCTAGGAGAAACAACACTTACATCTTTATAGTTGTGAGTGGTAGTCTTCCTTGTTTCCATAATTTTACTTTCTTTTTTTTCTAGCCAACCTGAATGCCTTCTCCAATGAATTAGGTTCCCAAAGGTGAATCTCATGTTGGATGCTATCCTTTGAAGCCCCTATGAAGACATCAATCCTATGCTATTCTGGAATATCATTTACCCTTATATTCAATTTTTGCAAGTCCTCAAAATTCTCCGTCATTGATCCCTTTTGTTTGAGATTTATCAATTGGCTAAAGAAGGTTTTGCTCTTTGTATCCTCATAATGTGCTATCATTTCCTCCATAAAAATTGACCAAGTGACAAGTTATTTACCAAAAAAAAGCCATTGATACCATACAAACTGATTGGGTTCAAAATATAAAGTTGCAATGTGTACCTTTTGTGTGTGTTGCACATTATGGAGATCAAAATATTGCTCCATTTGTAGTATCTATGTTACCGGATCCTTGCCATCAAACTTCCTCATATCGGAATATGGTGGGTCTTCAATCCAACGTTAGAGTCTATGAAATCATGATTAAAATTTCTTTGGTTCTCATCATGAGTTTCATCTAATACATTTTCGTCATTATGAAGCATTTATTGTAGCAACTTTGTCAACCTTCCTTCAAACCTTTCATGTCTTCTTTTAAACCATTCTTCAAATATTCCATGTTTCCTTTCATTTTTGCTTCTATACCATCCATATTATATTTAATGTCATCCTTCAAACCTTCCATGTTTGATTTTAGTTCATATTTTGTTGTTCTTTGTGAGAGCGAAGTTTGTTGCACTTGGTCTCGTAATTTTGAGATATCATGCTGCCATTCTTCCTCTTCATGTGTCATAGTAGAGCTTTCTTAGGGCTTAATGGGTGTGGAATTGGAATGATTTTTTTGAGAGGAATTTTATAAAAAAATACTGATATCTATGCCTCAATATGCCTTTATAATCACTTCAAATTTATTTTTCAAACAAAAGTTATGTTAAAAATAAAAAATAAAAAATAAATACATATTTTTTTTTTTTGCTTATAGGATCTTGACCTTGAAACCGTTGTATCTCTGTGATATTGGATCTCCAATATTTGAACTTCGGTCCTGTGGTAGCCCTCTGAGTCTTATTTCCAATTCCACAAGTCAAGCCAAATTTCGATTCTTCAAAATAAATTTATGCCAAATCTTCCACGATGACCTGATTATGGACTATTTTAGTAGATAAAAGTTGTAAGGGATTCCACATGTCACTGTTTAAACATTTGGCTCTGAAATTCATACATGAAAAACTACAGTCTGTGCATTTTTGGCCACTTTTTACAGAATTCAAATTTGATTCCTAAAATGAAATTTATGATGATTTTCCCTTGGTCACTTGTTTGAGATTAAATTATGGAGCCTGCAAAAACCCTAACTTCCTCAGATCATATCTCTGAAAATATAGCAAACCATGATTTGAAATTCATACACGAGGCACTAGTATTTCGACTCCACGTGGTTTCAATTTCAACTTATGAATCTTGGTAGAAAAAATTTATAATAAAAATGCCAAGATGATCTGTTTAAATAAGCGAAACCCTAGAATCCAAAGCTTTGATACCAAATGTTATGCAACTAACTCACAAAATAGAAGAAAAAATAGATCAACGACTTAAAAATTATCATCTTTGAGGGGTAAACCTCCTTTAAATTGCATAAATAAAAAATTCTTGGATGATTCAAATGAAAAAACCTCCTTTCTATATATAGGAGTATAAGGGGTCACAATATAATCAGAGCTGACATAAAAACAATAATGTAAGGGCACAACAATAACAATAGTGGGATTCTATGGGGCAAAATAATAACAATATGTGGACTACATCGACAAAACAATAACAATAGGGGGGCTACACTAACAATAACAATAAGGGGATCCACTAGTATTATAAGGACCTAACATTTAAGGCTAATTTCCAGGGCTAGGGCCCAGTCACTGCCCATAACTCCATGAAACTTCCAAAAATGAAAAGGAACATAGAAATAGTGATACAAACGCAAATACTTGAACAAATAATTGTCTGGACCCCTACTATCCATGACATACATTTCATCAAACATGTCACAAATATGCATTATACAGGTCATAATAACATATCTAAGAATAAGGGCCTCATAATTATATGAGAATCGTTGAGAAGTATTGATGACTTGTCCCATTAGTTGCATTATCATCTATTAGGTCATATATTCATTGTTCATTCATTTATGAATCAAAATATGATGAGAGCCATACATCATCATTGTCACAAAACATACTCATAACCAACATATAAACAACATGAATAATAAGGATACAACAACCATAAATTCCATATATGAACCAGTATGTTTGCACTTGAAATACCAAGGAAAGGAAATCTTATTAATGAATACAAAAGCCAACCAGGTTTGGGACTTTTGTTGAAATTCAACAAGAAAATTTCAGCACCCATGCTTAGTGCATTAAGCACCTACACTAGGGTGGGGCCCACAGGGCTATTTTTGGTGCATGTCTATTTTAGTTATCCCTTAATTAAGATGGACAATAAAATGTAATCTAGTCTCAAAAATAACTTGCAATAGTTAACTGAGAGTGATAAACTCGGTTAGATAATGGATTTAGAGTTAGAGGTAGTTGGTGAGGCATGCAGAGTAATTCTAGTTGTAACAGAGTTCAAAGTGCAATGGTGCATTAGTTAATGCAGGCTGTAATCAGTTTAACTTAGTTAAGTGAGTTAAACTCAGTTGTGTTAGTTGTAATTGTTAGATACACTAGTGTGAGATCAAGTGAATTAAATATTAATTAATTCATAATCAGTGATCTCACATGCAACTGAGGATTTACTATTATTAGCTGCATGCATGTCAGATCCAGTGGAGACCTAGTTGAGATCTAGGTGAAAGGGAAGTTGACTATCAGTTATAGGATTATTGGGTTGCACCCATGCAACCAAAAACCCATTGGAGTGCCCATGATACTTGCGCAGTCAAGGAAGGCCAAAATTCCTATTCTTTAGGGATTGTATTCATCGGGGATTGCGTAAGTAAGGCAAGCTGTCTAGAGGCAGTAAATTGGATAAGTATTGGTCAGTTTTTTGTATGACAGTGTGAGACAATTAACTGAGTACTGGAGGGCTCTTGTGAGAAGAGTTTGTATGTAATTGTTTCATGATCCATGCTGAATATACAATAGAATATAGTGGAGTTTTGAGCAACAAGCTTTCCCCAAGAAATTATCTGTGTTTTGTTTAATTTTATTCTTTTTCACTTCATGTGATTGGTGATTGTGTTTTTAATTCTGCAAAATATTTGTAGAAGCGATTCAGTATTTAACTTTAGTACATTGTTAGATCGGATTGAATCCAAGATATACATGCTTGTTGTATAATTTCTACATGGTATCGGAGCACAGGAGATCACAATTGTGTAGGAGGAGTTGAGTTTGTGACTGGATAGAATTCGAATTTGCAGAAAGACTTTCTTGGTGCTACAGTTGATTCAAGATCGAAATGCCTTTCAATGGCTTGAGGTTGGAGTATGCACTCGAGGGCATCTCAAACTATATTTCCTGGATGGATAGGATGGAGGTAGTACTCAAATACAATGGCTTGAAGAAATTCATTGACAACGATGTTAATAAACCCGTTGTGACAGATGCTGCAAATCTTGATGCATGGCAAAAGAAAGTGGCAAAGGTGAGGAGGATCATGTTGGAGGGAGTACGAGACCACATTGTCTCAAGCCTCCATGGGAAAGCCACACCATATGCAATGTGGAAGGCTTTGACCGATCTATTCCAGAGCAGTAACAACCATAGGAAATTGGCACTCAAAGATAAACTCAGGAAGATCAAGATGGAGAAGGGCGACTCCATACCAAAATATCTAACAAAGTTTGTCCAATGTGGGGATGAAGAGGGGAACGTTGGTATAACAGTTGCTGATGATGATTTGGTTAGTTTGGATCTCCTAGGACTTCCCAAGAGTTGGCACAGTTATCAAGACTCTGTCAATGGAAGGGAAAAAATGCCACATTGGGAATGACTGTGGTCGGATTTGGTGCAAGAGGAGTTCAGACGGAACATCAAAGATGGATCTTCATCTAAGAATGAAGATGAAGAATATTTTTCTTTGGTTGCCAAGGCAAAGAAGGGGAAGGGGAAGAAATTCCATTCCAAATCTGAGTCCAAGAATGGAAAGAAGCAGGACATGTCCAAGGTGAAGTGTTTTCACTGTCACAAGCATGGGAATTTTGCTACTAACTGTCCACAAAAGATGAAGAACAAGAAGATTGGAGGATTTGAAGATGGTGAGGCTTTGGCCTCGCAATTTGAGCTTGACTTCTCATTGATCACATGCATGGTGTCAAGTGCATTGGGATCTGTGTGGTATTTGGATAGTGGCGCTTCCTTTCACATGACAGGAAACAAGGAACTTTTCAGTGACTTGGAGGAGAAGGATCTCCAGATTCATATTGAAATGGGCGATCATGGGTGGTACAGTGCTACCAGGACTGGTACCATTACCT
The DNA here is from genome assembly GCA_034641835.2 of Pinus albicaulis. Taxonomy (NCBI): domain Eukaryota; kingdom Viridiplantae; phylum Streptophyta; class Pinopsida; order Pinales; family Pinaceae; genus Pinus; species Pinus albicaulis. The sequence continues at coordinate 138,441,764 of CM076578.1, read as the reverse complement.
TATAGAGGCAGTCAGGTAAACCCTTTCAATTAAAAGATGTAATTCATGTACCAGGTTTGAAGAAAAATTTAGTCTTAGTCGCAATGTTGGAGGATAGAGGCTATGACGTTGTTTTTAGTGAAGGAAAAGCTTTCCCGCGACACAAAACAACAGGACAAGCCAAGAGGATAGGGATTCGAGTTAAGAATATCTACAAGCTAGAGGCAGATGGCTACGTAATAATGATGGGCAAGGCAGATCAAGTGGTGAGCCGAGATGAGGGCGAATTATGGCATAGGAGATTGGGCCATCTTCACCATGGAGCCTTGAAAGTCATGCATCAGGTTTCTACTAGTCTTCCTAAGGGTACACTTGTGCAGTTAGACACATGCAAGGGATTTACTATGGGAAAATATGTAAAGGCCACCTTTCTTGAGAAGGATAACCGAGCTTCGGGGATCCTTGAGAGAGTTCACACAGATGTGTGTGGACCATTCTCTATTGCTTCGACAACAAAACATAAGTACTATGTAATATTTGTTGATGACTTCTCTCGTAAGTGCTGGATCTTATTCATGCAGAAGAAAGATCAGACATTCTCTAAGTTTCTTGAGTTTAAGGCACTGGTGGAGAAAGAGTCAGGGAAGCAAGTGAAGGCTCTTAGGAGCGATAATGGTGGAGAATACATCTCTAACAAATTCAAGAAATTTTGCAGCAAAGAAGGAATTCGAAGAGAACTGATAGCACCTCATAACCCACGACAGAATGGGGTCGCAAAAAGAAAGAACAGAACGATTGTGGGTGCATCAAGAGCAATGTTGCATGATCAAGGCCTGCCGATGCATCTGTGGGCATAAGCATGCAACACTGTGGTATTTGTGCAAAACTGTTATCCTCATAGGATACTTGGCATGAGTACACTTGAAGAGGATTTCACTGGTAAGAAACATGATGTTTCACACTTTAATATTTATGGCTCATCTGTTTATGGGCATGTGACCAAGGACGCCAGGAAGAAGTTGGAACTGACAACTGAGATCGGGATTTTTGTGGGGTACACTAAAACACCCCATAATTATCGTGTGTATTTGCCAAACAACATAATGACTATTGTGCGACGGGATATAAAATTTGATGAAGATAAATCCATGCGGTTGTCCCTTGAGAGGGAGTTGGACTTGCATGCAGAGGGGGAGTTGTTGGTTCCCAAGGATGAGCCTCAAGATGTGGAGCAACCACATGAGGAGGTTCATGGAGTGGAGGAAAACACTCATGCAGAGCCATCCATCAGAAATGGCAGAAGGTGCACCATGGAAGCTGATAGATTGAGACTTGATGCTGCAGAGAATGTAGGAGCCCCTACTTCACAGCGTAGACAAAGATAGTCTCCTGACCGATTTACTGGATACATGGCTCTTATGAGCAAATGTATTGTGATTGAACCATCTTCCTTTCAGGAAGCAGTTCAACAACCAACTTGGGTTGATGCAATGGTGGAGGAGTATGACTCCATTGTCAAGAACAGTGCATGGGAGATTGTCCCAAGACCGGTTGACAAATTAGTGGTTGGATCGAGATGGATCTACAAGGTAAAGCAAGTTGTTGATGGGAGAGTGGAGAAATACAAGGCCAGATTTGTGGCCCGAAAATTCTCACAGATCGAGGGGATCGATTATGATGAGACATTTGCACCTGTTGCAAGGTACTCTTCTATTAGATCCATCCTTTCACTCTCAGCACAGATGGGCTGGCGCATTCATCAGATGGATGTGAAAACTGCGGTTCTCAATGGGATCATTGAGGAAGAAGTGTACAAAGAGCAACCTAAAGGTTTCGAGATCTTCAATAGTGAGTCGCATGTGTGTCGACTCAAAAGAGCACTGTATGGGCTGAAGCAAGGACCCCGTGCTTGGTACACTCGGATAGACAACTATTTCATCGGATTGGGCTTCACCAAAAGTGAAGCAGATGCAAACATGTACCAGATTGTGGTTGAGGGTAAGCTATTGATTATTGTTCTTTATGTTGATGATCTAATTTTGACTGGTGATGAGCAGTTGATACACTCATGCAAGGAGGATCTTTCAAGGGAGTTTGAAATGAAGGACATGGGACTCCTTCATTATTTCCTTGGCTTGGAAATATGGCAGCGGGATGGTGAAATTTTTGTGTCTCAAGGAAAGTATGCTAAGGAAATACTGGGTAAGTTTCACATGGAGAGATGCAAACCCATGGATACTCCTCTTCCAGGAAATTGGAGGAAAGAGGATGCTACTTATGGAGAGGTAGTGGATGCTATTGTCTACAAGCAGTTAGTTGGTTCACTGATGTATCTAGTGAACACCAGACCAGACATTTGCTACGCAATTAACCAAATGAGTCAAGATATGGTTAAGCCTACCAAACTTTTTTGGAAGGCGGGGAAGCATGTCTTGAGATACCCGAGGGGCACATCAGAGTATGGTCTATGGTACATACAGATGGAGGGAGTGAAGCTTCAAGGCTTGACGGATGTAGATTGGGCAGACAGTCCATCAAACAGAAAGAGCACATCAAGAGGGATCTTCAACATAGGATCGATAACAGTTTCCTGGTACAACAGGAAACAACGATCTGTGGCATTCAATTCAGCAGAAGCAGAACACATGGCAGTAAGTCAAGCTGCATGTGAGGCTATCTGGATGAGAAATATCTTTGTTGGTTTGTTTGGCTCTCAGATGGATCCGACAGTGATTCATTGTGAAAATTAGAGTTGCGTTAAACTATCGATTAATATTGTGTTTCATGATAGGTCCAAGCACATAGATATCCGGTACCATCATCTCAGAGATTGTGTGCAGAGGAGAATAATGTTGCTTCAGTACATTCCACGGAAGATCAGGATGCAGATATTCTGATGAAGGCGCTCACCAGGAGAAATTTCGAAAACCATAGAGACAGGATCAGGGTGAAGGATAATCCCTTTCTTGTTGAATGGGAGTGTTGAAATTCAACAAGAAAATTTCAGCACCCACCCCTAGTGCATTAAGCACCTACATTAGGGTGGGGCCCACAGGGTTATTTTTTGTGCATGTCTATTTTAGTTATCCCTTAATTAAGATGGACAAAAAAATGTAATCTAGTCTCGAAAATAATTTGTAATAGTTAACTGAGAGTGATAAACTCAGTTAGCTCATGGATTTTGAGTTAGAGGTAGTTGGTGAGGCATGTAGAGTAATTCTAGTTGTAACAGAGTTCGAAGTGCAGTGGTGCATTAGTTAATGCAGGTTGTAATCAGTTTTACTCAGTTAAGTGAGTTAAACTCAGTTGTGCTAGTTGTAACTATTAGATACACTAGTGAGAGATCAAGTGAATTAAATATTAATTAATTCTCAATTAGTGATCTCACATGCAACTGAGGATTTACTATTTTAGCTGCATGCATGTCAGATCCAATGGAGACCAAGTTGAGATCTAGGTGAAAGGGAAGTTGACTATCATTTGTAGGATTATTGGGTTGCACCCATGCTACCAAACACCCATTGGAGTGCCCATGAAACTTGCACAGTTAAGGAAAGCCAAAATTCCTATTCTTTAGGGATTACATTCATCAGGGATTGCACAAACAAGGCAGGCTGTCTGGAGGCAGTAAATTGGCTAAGTATTGATTAGTTTTTATATGACAGTGTGAGACAATTAGCTGAGTACTGGAGGGCTCTTGTGAGAAGAGTTTGTATGTAATTGTTTCATGATCCATGCTGAATATACAATAGAAGATAGTGGGGTTTTGAGCAGCAATCTTTCCCTGGGAAATTTCCGTGTTGTGTTTGATTTATTCTTCTTTACTTCATGTGATTGGCGATTGCGTTTTTAATTCCACAAAATATTTGTAGAAGTGATTCAATATTTAACTTTAGTACATTGTTCGATCAGATTGAATCCAAGATATACATGCTTGTTGTATAATTTCTACAACTTCCACATTCCACCTGACCATATATTGGCTAAACAAAATATCTCTTTAGCCAATCACCCCCACGTGATATTCCAAGCATGAATGTGAGACTCAAAACCAAACAAATCAACCAAGGATTCCTGAGGCTAAACCACCTCACCCTCATCAATAAAATCAGGCTTTACCACATTCCTCACCGGATCACTAAGCCACAAACAATCATGGATGCCACCAGATTTCTCCACCTACATCGCGAATAACTTTTTTATCTCCTAGTCTCTATGCTTTACGACAATCCACAGTCTCATCCAGGGATCACTAGGCTATAATCACGACACCACCCTCCAAGATTTTCGTATATCCCACCATTCACTGGCCAAGTATTCCTAAGCTTGATCAAGGGCAACCACCTCTAGGATTTACCATATAACCCGCCATTCACAGGTCAAGGATTCCTAGGCCCACCAAGGCACACAATACCTGGATTTACTGCAATCCACAATCCGATCCAGGGGTTACTAGGCCAATGGATTTACCACAATCCATAGTCTTATTCAAGGATCACTAGGCCATGTGTTCTTTCATTCAGAGATCCACCTCACTTAGTTTCGAATCCATCCGACAATCCAAATCAACCAAAATATGAGAACCCCATCACACCATGGCTATCCAGAAATGGAAAGGCAAGGCTGAAAAACATTATCAAAACCGACAAAACCGATGTTAATGACAACAAGAGAACCAAGAACACATGCATAACCATGCATGCCAAATCAAGTAAGAAAATCACACATGCAAATTGATACCGGCAAGTAAACCCGCTATAGCTGCTTGATCCTACTCTTCCTTGCTTGATATTTGCTTCCTCTTTGCATTCTTTGCCTGTCTTAATCCAATGACAAAGTGCTCCAAGAAAACTCTAAGTGTCCAAGAGTGTGAGAGAGAGAATAGAGAGAGAGCTTCGAAAACTGAACTGACAAAAGGTACCAATTGATCCTCAAAAGCCTTTTTATTAATGAGGCCTCTATTTTAATCATTTTCCATTATTTTCCTTCATTTTCATCCTCACATGCAATCTGTGACCTTTCAGCTTCCTTTTCTCCTAATTTCCAATATTTTCATAAGTAAATTCCTAAAAATGCCATTTGTCTTTCCAAAGCCTTTGCCATTGCATTTGCCAATTTCCTTAGCCATAATAACCGAAATGAACACCCACACTAGGATGTTTTTTGCCAACATTCAACTTGGAATAAGTGTCCCATAACCATGGTTATTGTTTTGCCTTTATTAACTTTTATTACATGGAATTTTCACCAAGGTTGTTACAGTGAACATGTGTGCAAATGACACCTTTCTAATGTGGGAATTTATTGCAATGTAAAAAATACATTTCACCACAATAGAAGATCCTTTAGCCAAGACAACATAACAGGGGGTATTTATTGTACCAAATTCACCTAGGACTTGCATCTGGTCCCAATCACATGAAACAACCCACTTAAATGCGTGAGATGATTGGTGTGGGGCAAAGTTGTCTCTGGGACGATTTAAACCTTAGTAGGAAGAATATCAAATGTCCTAATTTTTCCAACCAACCAAACCTCCACTAACATAATCATTGAAATCATCCTGAGACGTTTTGTTAAATAGATTATGATGTCACAATTACTAAAATTCAAATTAAGAGTTAAGGCTAATAACAACCTAACCTTGCCCCTTTAGTCGATATAAACCAAATTTTGATTCTAAATAAAGATATGATTTACAATTTCTAATCACCTTCCTCCTTAGGGCTTACACTAAGGTCATTAGTCGATCAACTTGTTTGGGTTATGGATTCCTCTTCAATGGTTAAGATGACCAATACATCTACGACTTGCTTTGCTTACCTTTTAACATGAAGAAGCAAACTTTTTGAAAAGATGTTGATGTATCCTGAATACACTTTAAGTATCTTTCCATATACTAGGCTATAACTTTATTTTTCTTGAGAATGAAGTTTGTAACCAACATATATACCTTTGGACCCTGTATTTATTAATTATTGAGAGGGGTTTGAAAAACTACATCCAACCTTATTATTATTATTGTTTATTATTTATTATTTATTATTATTTTTAATTATATATTTTTTAAAATTTTAAAATTTAAAATTTAAAATTTTAATTAATTAATTTTATTTATTTATTATTTATTATTTATAATTATTTTATTTTATTTTTAGGATTAAGATAGATTTACACTAGTTTATTTATTTATTTGTTTGCATTATAATAAATAATAAATAACATTTTTTTCATATCAATTTTATACATCAACCATTTTTCTGTTTTTTTTATTAAGATCCCTTATTTACCTCCCTTTTGATTTATCTCTTCACCTTGGCATGTAGAGTGCACCTTACTTCTCTTGATACTAAGCTTAGAATTTTCCTTGAAGATACATTTTTGTTAATGCAATCTTGGGCACAACTTGACTCTAACCTTTGACCTTTTTAAAGTTGTTAGTTCTCTCACCCAAGAACTTCAAGAAAGTGGCCTTTATGAAACCGTTGTCATCCCTATTTTAAAGCATTTTGTACCTCCCTTACCCACTTTAGCAATTGTACTAAAGTTGAAAAACTTATGCCAAATAAATAGTTCTTGTAATTATTTCTATGACTATAAAAATCTCTTGTATTGGAAGCTAGTTGTTAATTGACATTGAATGTGAAGATTTCTCCAATATGGTAACACATGAGCACCAATATACCATGATCCTATGCTAAAGAACATTTCCATTGAGATAATAATCCTCATCCCAACTTAAAGTTTGTTTGATTGTGGGGTAGTATGCTTGATTTTCATTTTTTATGTTATTGTTGAATGTCCATTAAAACAAAACTTGGATACGGAAAACTAGGGACATATTTGAATTGCATTTGGAACTATAAAGACTTCATATACAAAAAACTACTTGCTATTCGACATTGATTGCAATCCCTATGCTAATGGGGAGCCCATATTAATAATCACAATCTTATTAACATAAGATAGGTCTAGCCACATATGCTTATATGTGTGTTGACGTAGAGCTTGGTAAATGTGTTGACATTTTATGGTGTTAGAATTGTCAAGAACATGCCAACTTCAGGATAATTGTCACAAGGTCAACCCTCTAAGAAAGAAAGGATCCAAGCCAAAGACAAACAATTATCAATAGATTGAGCAACAAAAGTCCAATGAAATAGATGAAAACTAGGAAAATTTACCAAAAGCTTCAAAACTAGAGAAGGATGAAGCTGTTGTTCCAAAAAATTGAACGAAGGAGTTGTCCCTCCTATAGAGAGTCAAGAGAATAAACACACCTTTCAGACAACAATCTTACAGACGCTCTAGTACTAAGGATACTTTGTTAGAAGGAGGGAGGAGAGCTTATGAATTAGAAAATTTCCACATAGACAAGGATTAAGAATACTTGGTGAACAATGAACTTCAAAAGTTAATTGTGCATAGAGGCACTCTCCAACTTAGTATGAAATAGATGTTTTAATGTCTTGTCTAGTTAAACATTTTCACTTGGTCAAATTACATAAAAATAAAAATAAATTAAGAAAATAAAATAAAATAAAATAAAAAAAACAATAATTATAATTAATAACAAAACATTTTCACAGATAAAAATAAAAATAAAATAAAATAAATAATTATAATTAAACCAGTATAAATCCATCTTAATTTCAAATCTATCTCTTAATATATAAACTTTTTTAAAGTAAAAAAAAATATAATCCCTCCTTATAACTCCAAAATTAAACTAAATTTATAAATTTAAACTAAATTTATAAATTCTTTGCGAAGAGGTTTGAAGTAAATGAAAATTATGCCAAGAAAGAAAAAAAAATAAAAAAAATTTAAAATCTTACTTTTTATAAATAATTTTTTTAAAAACATTTTTTACTACTTAACAAACATATTTATATTTATACAATGTACACATTAAAAACGCAATTTTAATTTTTTCACGAATATAAATCCACACTTTTTTAATTAAAAAAAATAATTAATTTATTATAAAGGGAATACATATAAACTATAATTAAATTTTTTTTATTATAAAGTTAATACACTGAATATTTTTAAATGCAAAAGAAACATTCTTTGTCAACCTCACAATTTTTTTTTAACAAAAATCCGAATATGCATCCAATACTGTTAAGACATGACCATCATGCTCTTCCTGAAAGTAAAAATTGATTCAAAGAAAGCTCTTTATGAACATACAAATTTCTTCCTCTTCGTCTGCCTTCGGAGGGGATTCCAGTTGAAGTGGAATGTTGAGCCTGTCGTTGTACGGTAACTAAAAGTACTTTGATTACGTAGACTTGAAGCTATATTTATACAGGTCCCTGAACTCGGCAGCAACCTATGATCATTCCGTTCCAGGGGATGTCTGATTTATGTAGCAAACTTTTCGAACAGTTTTCCTATTTGGATTGCAGAATCTTCCACACAAACCCCATGGCATTATTGGGTCCAGTTGCTGCACGACAATTAGGCCAGATGTTAATAGCTCTGCTATTCTTCCACATCTCCGAGTATGTGTTGGCTGTGATCATCCATGGAGCATCCAGAGTGAATCTAACCTGTAAGTTTACTCAGCCCTTCACTTTTATCTTGAGCATTAATTTAGCTTTATGTGCAAAATCAGTGGTTGACTGAATTTATTGGTTTATCATTATATCGTATACGTTTGATTGCTAAGTGATTTCTATGGCGTCTGGCACGGAATTTTTCATTGAGTTTTCCTCTATAGTCTGTTTCTTATAATTTCTGCGGAGAATTCTGGAAGATTACAAGTCTTCTGTAAGTGTGTTTTGATTTGCAGTTAGAATAATGTAGGTTTCAGTTAAATTGGAATGCTTATAGCTATATAGAAACCCTTTGTTATTGAATCTGTGAGGTCTAGTATGAATTTTACATGGATTGGTCTTTCTCGTGTATGATACCGACATATAGTTATCATATGCTAAACGTCATGGCCAAATTGTCAAAGATTATGAAAGTTGACATTTGCAGAAAATAACCAGGCAGTTGCAATAACGAATACCTGATAGATATGGTGAACTAGGGCATAGACACTGGAAACAGCTAGATGTAATATTTTGGATATAGCAATCCACACCTTCATATTACACCGGTAAGGGTGCCTGTCATGAAAAGTGGGCATGTAGCTTTGTCGAAAAAGCCCACTAGCCTGGGGCAGGTCCTGGGTGACATGGTATCAGAGCCAACTGTCAAGCATCGATATCGATTGATGGTGGGTGGGGGCCGAAGTAAATTGTGGCTTGAGAGGGTTCAGGGGGCACAGGGTTGGCGGTAGCAAACCAACCTCAACGGCAAACCGGTAAAGGTGCATATTATGAAAAGGGCATGTAGCTCAGTCGCAGAGCAGCTCACCAGTTTGACTCCTAAATGGCCAATTTTAAACATAACATGGTTGAGGCCACCTAATTCCTTCCAGATAGAAAATGGCGAGTTTGTGCACAAGAAAGCCTAATAATTAAATTCTCTACGTATAAGGAAACCTAAAATTTGGATTGTCAAAGAAATGGATAACATGCTGATATCTAGCTAACGGTCGCGAACACAAGAAACTGAAGAATTTTAGATGCTTCAGTGATCCCCCCTCCAAAAAAAAATAGCTACATGACTTTTTGTCCTTTGTCTCCACAGACAGGGAATTTGTAATAAGAATACGGGGCATGAAAAACTGCCCCATTTAATGGTTTACATGATGAGGGATTAGTTTTGTAATTCATCAGTTTTCAATCTCAAAGGATGGAATATTTAAAGTTTCCTACTTAAACATGGTGGGTGGAGGACGGACAGTTAACCCATTTCAAGCAATTTAAAATACTTAATACTTGGAGTTATTTGAAGTGAATCTTCACACTAGGAGAATCTCTTCTAATTGTATTCATTCCATGATGCAGGCCCCAGGGACATGTCATAACTTTAATTTACCCTTGTTATTGACATTATTTTTCCAAGATGTCATTGGAATGTTTATTGGGAATTGTTTCCAAATGCATTTACCAATCATGGTTCCATTGCAAGTGATCTCTGCTTATGAGACCGTGCTTGAATATTAGCATCCTTAGTAAAAACTTTGTAATTTCTTGTTTATATTCTAGACCGAAGCTACCTCGTATGTGGATACAAGTGCAGGTACGGGTATACCACTTTTGGAAACAGAGGACGAGGACACGCCAAGGTTTACATATAAAATTTTACATATATGAAAAAAACATAACTAACAAGTTCTGTAATTCAGCAATAATTCATATTCATTTTGAGATAAAATTCATCATTCAAAATTCAAATCATTCAAACTTCAACTTCATAGTCAATTTTCAGTCGTTTGCCAGTCAATGATTCATCAAAATACAATTTCATATTGTTCATTCAATATTGCACAATCATGAACGATTAGAAAAGCAGTAAACTTGTTATTGTTCTCATGAATAGCTCTCGTCTTAAACCAAGTATAGACTGCATCAAAAAATTGCCTAATGGTATTTCCAAAAATGAAATAGAAAAAACAACATAGCTGATTCCTCGAGGCAAGTGGGCTTGCTCTGCTGCATCGTCACCATCATTGGCATCACAAAGGTCCTCAGTTAATAGGGTCCCCAAATAATTGTTGCTCTCAAGCGTAGTCTCCTCTTTGGCCATTGTAACCGGAGTTGTTTCTTGTCAAGGTTGTTGAAGAATCAAACTAGTTTTGATCTTCATAATTGTATTTGAGTCATAATGAAATGTATTTATCAAAAGAAAGAAAAGGAAATTATTATTATTATTATTATTATGACTTATTAAAGCATGCATTTCATGCTTGGGTCATCATATTTTAGGTGAAAGTCCCCATTGAGGACTTCTAGGATTTATATTGAGTCATTAGAGTCATTGTACATTTAATAAGACCCCTCTTGGGCTTTTGTATCGTGTAAAAATAATTATTTTGAGTCAAATATGTAATTTGTCACCTCCACACGAAGTCGGCCTGCATGAAGGTAATTCGAACCCCAGGAAAGGCTATATATACTATGTAGTTCGATTCATTTGGAGCACTCTCTCACACACAAGTTCGATATCCAAGGAGAGGCAACAAAAATTTGCAAAGTTGCAAGAAGAAGGAAAATAATTGCAGGATTGAAGTTTCTAGGGCATCTATTTCGCTCACGTGTGGATTTTCTGGGCTACTGCTACAAGATCGAAATACTGCATCAAGGTCGAAGTTCTGTTGCAGCTTTTAGGTTGAAATACTGCTTCAAAGTCGAAGTGTTGCTTCAAGGTCAAAGTACTGCTTCAAAATCGAAGTGCTACTTTAGGATCAAAGTTGCTAGGTCGAAGCTGCTGCTACTAGTTATTGCTGCAAGGTCGAAGTTGGTGCTACAAGGTCGTAGTTCTAGATTGAAGTTTATTGGAAGGTTATCATCTGTAGGGCTAACTTGTTGATTGGAGAAAGCCTGTGTTTAGGTCAAGGAGTCTTGGATTATCTCATGAAACTATTGAAGGAAAGGTTGTTCGCTGGGTTTTCCCCTAGATAGGGGTTTTGCCTTGGTTGTCCGCCTACATTTGGTGTTCTTGATCTCCAAATTATGGTTTTGGTAATTGCTTGATGAACTAAAAGGAGAACACAAAAAGTTGATAAGTAAATATGAATTTCACAAGTGATTATCAAGATAAAGAAAATTGTTTTGCCTTTCTGATTTTCTAACATGGTATCAGAGCTAAGTTGAAGAAGGAGGAAAAAGGGAACTTCAAGATCTATTGAAAGGAAAATAAGGAATCTCAAGAAGATTAAATAAGGGTCACCAAAAGGGATCATATAAGGAAATAAGCTTACTATCTCCAAGAACAATGTCTAACACAATCAATGGAGAGAACAAATTAGAAGGAACTTCAAATTACGGGGCATGGAAGAAGAGGATAGATCTCATCCTCGAAAAGAATAAAGTCCTGGATCTAGTCAAAGGAAAAGTGAAGAAACTTACAAAAGGATCTAGTGATGTAGATAAAGCAAAGTTTAGAGAGTCAGAAATATTGGCCATGAGCCTAATGGTAGATGGTATAAAGGATAATCTTATCCCATACATTTTCAACATAGACTCCACTCAAGAAATGTATAAAGCCTTATCAAAATTGTTCACTATCAAAAATCTTGGTCAAGTTGCAAGTCTTAAGAATGAACTAAGGACCATGAAATGACAAAGGATGATACTGTGGCTTCCTTCTTTGTAACGATAGCTAGAATTAGAGATGATCTTCAAGCCATAGGTGAGATAGTACCTGAAAAAGAGCTCGTGATTGCTGCATTATTGGGATTGCCACCCTCTTGGAGTGCCTTTGCTTCAAGGATCAACAATTGGAAAGAAAATCCTTCATTCGAGGAATTATAGAATGCATGTAGTCAAGAGGAAATGAGAATTTCATTAGTAACCAACAAAGAGAATGAAGAAGATAAAGTTTCAAATGCGACTTTGCTCATCACAAGAAAGGAAACTTCAAGAAATCTAAAGGACCAAGAAGGAAGGTAAACCTATCCAAGATAGATTGCTATGAGTGTCACAAAATGGGTCTCACTATAAAAGTGACTATCTTGACAATCCTAAGAATAAGAAGAGAAACAAGGATCAAGCAAATGTTGCCGAAGAAGGATCTCCAAAGAAGAACAAAACCGAAGAATCAGAAATAAGGGACCTACACTACTAAGTCCTCGGCTTTAAGTTTTAGTTGTTTTCATTTATAATTTGATTTCTAGTATTTATAGGTTTAACATGATTTGGAAAAACATTTTGAATTGTTTTTATAAAGTTATAGGTATCCCTCGAGATTGGATTAAGAAGGAGCCCTCACCATTTTCCAAAGATAAGTATCTTACTCCTTGTATTACCTTTTCATATTTGGTTTCCCTTTCTTGTCTAAGTGTGTTTGTACGAGATGCTAATTACATTTCTTTTATATTTTTCTTTGTTTAGGAAGGCCTGCCGATTTGCTCAAGGGTTATAAAGAAGACCTCACAAGACAAAGCATTGGAATTACTAGGTTTGTTATGAAACAACTCAAAGGTAAGACTTCAACCATAAGCTTTGTTCTTTTCTTGATATAGGTATATTTATTCAAATTTCATTTTAATGATCTGTTCTACTTTACTAACATTGTTGTGTCTAACTCTTTTGAATTATAAATATTCTTGTCAGGGTGATTAATCATTAGATAAATCTACCCTCCTCATATCTTTGATCATTCTTATGGAACCCTAAAAGGTTCTTTGTAAAACCCTAACTTAATGGTATGTCGATAGCAATGTGAGAAACCTTAGCCTACTAAGGGTTATTGGTGAAGTTTAAGAAAATGCTATTTTTTATGTTTGAAGTTTTTGGTATGGCTATGGAAACCCTAATCTTTTAGGGTTGGATGGTGACGTCCGATATCCTAAACCTTTGAGGTTTTGATAAATTAGGGTTTATGAGCAAAACCCTTATATTATCTAGAGTGAGCTCCTAGGAATGAAACCCTAGGTGTATGTTTGTCTGTCTTATCAAAACACTAGTCTGATCAAGTTTGTTATATGTCTAACTTCAATGTATTGATATTTGTGTCTTGGATATATGTTGTTGTGATATGCTTGTGCATGATCATGAGATCCTAGATATGTATATGTGCTGACCTATTTTTTGATGCTCATTGTTCGAAGGTTTGTAACTAAACCCTAGTAGAAGTTTGACACTCTAGGATATAACGATATTGTTTCAAATGTGATGATGTGATCATGTTGTTGAAACCTGAGAATGTGCTATGATTAGTTTGATTCTTGAGGCTTAGTGTCTCTAAGATGGAATCTAGGGTTTGCATTAAATCCTACATGAATTCTAAAAGTTGTTAAATGCATTATATATCCACACTTGTTTGAATTGCTTCTAGGGTTTGCAAATATGCCATAGTAGAGTCTGTCGTGTCTCTCGAAGGAAATATTAGGACCCTAGATATAGTGAGACTGATATCTTGATTGAGTTACTGATGTGATCTAAGGGTTATAACTAAAAGCAAGAAGTTGAAGTATAGAATTATGTGTCTCTTACTGAGTATGAACCTAACTAAGTAAAGGTATTTGATGGTATTTGATGCTTCAATTTTTATTGTATGATTATGATATGATTAACCTCATGCTTCTATATGTATGTATTTGGTTGTATTTGCTATTTAGTTGTGCAGGTACATAATCTTCAAAATGTTGAAGATATTCGTAAGTAAAGTTGATTTGATTGATAAGCTTGAAGAAGGAAGTTATATAAATGATTATGGTCAAGATGACTTTGATAAGAAGGAATGAAGCCAAGAAAGATCCTCCGACATTATGTATAGAGGTTGATCTCCCCAAGTTATGAGGGAGCCTAGATAGAAGAAATCTCCCAAGTTAAGAGGGAGGGCATACTATTGTCATACCTTGAAGAAGAATTTGGAGAATGTATATTGAGTTGTTGCTGAAAGAAGGAAAGCAGGTTGCTACATGAGAAGTAGGAAAGGAAGCCTTCTATCAAGATTTGTTTGAAGCCCTACTATAAATTGTGAAGCAGCATCAAGATGTCTGAAAGACCCCGAAGGTTTGTGTTTACTTATGAGTATTTGAAAGTTTGTTATTGATTGGGGTTGTGCAGGTAAATCTCTCGGAGTTTTGGTAGCATGTTTCACATGCTTGTAGTTACCGATCTGTTTGATTGGGAGAGATTTATTGTTACCAATCTGTTTGATCGAGAAGGTTTTGCTATCAATTTGAATAATCAGGAGTGTTGAGGCTTTTTGTGTGATACACATTTGCTTGGGAGGACATTTGGTCGACACTATGTGTTGATGTGTTGGTCATAGAGCTCTGACCTTGCATTACGCACCTGGATTCCTGGGTTGATGGTTAGTAAGTAAGCTTGATGGTACCTAAAGTGGTTGAAAGCTTTAGTCCATCTTAGTCCCACCTGGATAGATTGCCCTGGTCAGGAATCTAGTTCGTGGTACCGTGAGTGCCTAAATTGTTCAAGAACCTGGATAGATTACCTTGGTCAGGAATCTAGTCCATAGCATCGTGGTGCCTAAATTCTTCATGGTTTATGTGTTTTGAGATATTCCTTGTACTTGTATATGTATGTATCATTATGAATACCTCCCTAGTTAAGAGGAAGTGTTGAAAAATGTAACTGTGAAAATTTCAAAACAGAAACCCTACTGCAGTATCTAGATCTACTTCACCTACTTGATTAATTAACATTAGCAAGTTATTTTACCGAAGAATCCAGAAAAACATTAAAGTAGACACTAACTGTAGCCTACACATCTACAGATCATTTACTGAACAGTACACACATGTGACAAAATTACACGATTTTTCGAACAAATGTCCTCGGAAAAACCAATGTGGGAAAACCGGTGCAACAACTCTAAAGGGTTTTATAATTATGCAGAATCTGAATACAACATTCTGGGCACCAAAAATGGTTGGCCCTACAGAGAAATTACACAATAGTTTGTACCTTTCACTTTGAGACAGAAGATATGGTTGTATCACACCCTCAAACGGGATTTACAGATCACGAGCCCTTTTTGGTCCACTGAAACCCTCAGCGTTGCCTCTGCAGCCTTTGCGTCAACCCTCACTGGCCAGCGTCCCCACTGGGTCACCTTGATTGGTGCTGCGCTGCCTCTACACTGCCTTGGCCGAACCTACGTCACCTCTGCTGGTGCTGCGCTGCCCCTGCGCTGTGCTGGCTGGGTCTGCGTCACCTTGGATGGGTTTACACAGTCTCTGCGTGGTGCTGGATGAACTGCGTCCTCCAGGCTGGCTTTGCGCTGACTGGTACTCACCGTCCCTCTGTCTTGCTATATCCTTGGCCTTGGATCAGATCATACCTTGCCGATCTCTGCCCCTCATTGCAATGCAAACTCGCTTTGAATTTCTTAGCACACCCCGCCCCAAAAATTCGAATTAGCCTGTGTGTGTGTCTCCAATTGACCCCAAGCCTTTCCTTTATAATTTTCTTGTTGGAAAACCAACCACTGTGATCTAATCTCTAATTGACGACTCAGATTAAAAGACTACTTGACCCACGTCACTTAGAACATTTCATCACACGTGTTTAATTAATTCAATTTAATTTTCTAATTCCCCAAGTTAGACTTAGGGTCCTCATTAAAAAAATTAATTATTAGAATAACTTCAACACCAGATGAAATTTATCCAAACGCTTTCTGGGTTCTGGAGGTCTCGTGTGTCTTAGACCCTCCACAAAATTTCAGGGCTAGAGCACACTCGATGCTACCTCAAAATCTCAACACTCCCTCTTAGCGAGGAGTGTGCTCTAACAATACATCTACACCAAGTATTACCTGATCTCGACATCGGTCTCTGCGCTGTTGATGCTTGGCCTGCTGCCCTCCATCCACTGCACTGCTGCTTTTTGTACTATTGCCCATGTCACTGCCACTGACACTGCTACATCTGTACTGCAACTCCCTCTCAATTTGTTGCATCATGCTGCCCATAGCACTACCACTGCTAATTGCTGCACTGCAACTCAGTTGCTGAGAAGTAAGCCACTGAAGGACCCTTGCCCAATCAATGACAGATAAGTCAGTCGGGTTGCACCTCATCACTGAAGCTCCCTTGGCTGCTGCGCTGCTCTGTCTCCCTGAAGCCATTGCGTTGCTGCTGCTCTACACTGCGTAAGCACTGCCCCTCTGCGCTACTGCTTCCATGCTGCTTCTGCTTCTGCATTGCGCCGCTCCCATCTATAGCGTCCTAGCTCTGCCCTCTGCTTCACTGTGATCTTCTGCACCCACTGCTCCACTTGTCCCGTTACCGTCTTCAGGCTCCCGTAGCTCGTATGTGATCCAAGAGTCTAGGCACCTCAAGCATCCTGCCTCTCTCCATCTGTAGCTGCTCTACAGATCAATATCGCCCCACTTACGTGGCTCATGAGCACTCATGGCTACGTCATCGTCACTACCATCATCCCCCTTTGCTGCTGCTGCCTTGGATTCGGAAGATCCCTTGTCCTTCTTCTTAGGACAATTGCTGGAGAAGTTTCCAAGTTCACCACAATTAAAACATCGAACCTTGGATAGGTCCCTCTTCTCTTCCCTTGCTGCCTCTGTCCCTTTGATTCAAGTGCTGCATCCTCCTCCTCCTTCTTCTTTACTTTGACTGTACCGCAGCTGCTGTTTTGCCTCTTGGTAAACCTCCTGATTTTCTCCTGTCGGAGGATTGCCCACATATCTGCCCAGGATGGTAACGCTGCCCTGCCCAAGATGCTGTGGACAAACGTTTCCCATTCCTCGGTGATTGCATTCAAGGCAGTCCTCACCAAGAGCTCCTCATCCGGAGTCGTACCCATGGCAATCAGTTGATCCCAGATAGTCTGAAGTCTAAAGAGGAAGGGATCTATTTCCTCACCTTTCTGCATCTGGAACAACTGCATCTGATTCTCCAGAAGCATCTTTCTTTGGACGGAGCCTCCCTGATACATCGTGTCCAAAGCTGTCCACATTTCATTTGCCGCGTTATTCCCGACAATATGTGGAACCACGTGATCTTTGACTCCGTCCATGATCAAGCACTTTGCCCTTGCTTGATTCTCCTTGAATTTCTTCAGAGGATCTGCATCTGTTAGAGTGAATTCTAATCGCAAGCGTACGGAAAAAAGCTCACTTTAGCTGTGCATAACAAACAACCCTAACATCAAATGTGTCGGTCAATTTCCTTAGATCTGCAGTAGGTGATTAAAATAAATGCTACAAAAAATCCAGATCTATGCAGTTAAAGACATTAAACAGCGAAAATAAACAAGAGTTGCTCCATACATCTAATAGACAAGACAAGAATTTATAAAGAATTTTTTGTATTATGACACCTGGGAAGGGAACACAGAAAGATGTTAACAGTCTCTCTCAATGGGATGGGTTCTTGTATGTCCTCAGCGCTTCAGATCCAAGATCTCTCTCTCTTGATGGTGCAGAACTGAGAAAACCCAGACAAAATAGAACTCAAAGGGAGCTCACAAGCAAAAGTAGAAAAAATATGACAATGATGGAGGATCAAAGTCAGACCAAAAGTATAGATCAGAAAGTGATAAAAAGGTAGTGAATGAATGGAAAAACCCTTCTATTTATAACAAAATATTGAGTTAGTCTAGACATTGGTGCATAATTAAAATATTATTAACTAAATCTAGATCCAACTTACTTGGAATATTTTATTATTTTTGGTGGAGGGAAAAGGAATTTAGAATTGGTTAAATCCCTTTATTTAGAAATAATAAATAAATAAATGATTTATTTATTATTTCAAGGATGAGGTTAAGGAATAATTAAATAAATAATGATTTATTTAATTATTTCAAAATGATTTAGTCAAATTCAACAAGGAATATTATTAAATAATGATTTAAATAATTATTCCTAGAGAATAATAAGATAAATAATAATCTATCTAATTAATTCTCATGTTTTGGGTTAAATATGACCAGGAATATTAATTAAACAATAGTTTGGTTAATTATCCTTACAGTGAAATCTAACAAATAAGGATTTATTTAATTATTCCTCATGGGGTTTCCTGTTTAGACCAGAAATAATTTAATAAACTATGGGTTATTAAATTATTTCTCATAGTGAAAGCAATTTTACTATGGTAAAATTGGTCTTACCTGGTTTACTTTAGTCCATCTAATAGTAAGAGGTTAGATGGCCAAAAATTGGTGTAACAGCATTAGTAGGCACAACTAGGACATTCTCAGCATGGTCCTTGATGCCGTACTCATCCAAGACTGTTAGGATCTTGGCCCTCCAGATAACGAAGTTGGACATGCCGTCCAACCTATCCTGATCTCTTAGTCCATGAGAAACCATCTCTACTCAAATCTGTCGGAACAGATACTCCTCTCCCTTTTTCTGCTGCAACAGTCAACAAAAAACTGGATCTTGGTTTCTTGGCGATCGAAACCCTCTATAGTAGCTGCTCACTTTGACCACTGATTTCCCTCCCAGAAATCCTCCGCCAAAAACAACGGAATCAGTTCTCTACGATCACCCTCCTGATCGAATCTCAGATGTGTTTGGCGTAGATCTGCTAAGCAACTGTTCTCCTCCCGCTCTTGTCACCTTTGTTAGGCATGATTCTGCACCGACAGAACCTCTGCCACACCAGCAACCTCTGAAGATCCGAAGCTCCGTTTCTAGACTACAGAAAATCTGCACAACAACCTCAAAAAATGGACTGCGTCCCTTTCGCTGGCCTCTGCGTGAGCAAATTGGCTCAACGTAGCCTTTGCACCTAATGATTGACGGCGACGGTACGCCCGTGCGTCACTCTGGAAGGCTCTGCGTTGCATCTGCGTCACTCAACTAGCTCTGCGTCAGCCTCTGTGTGGCCTCTGTGTCAGCCTAGCTGGGTCGCGTCCCTCTTCGTGTTGCGCTGCCCTCTCTGGAACTCTGCTGCTTCAATTGCCATCTCTATAGCAATTTCTTCAGCTGCTCTACTAGTGGATTAACTTGATCTGCAATGCTCTGATACCATGTGAAAGTTTAAAAACAGAAACCCTACTGTAGTATCTAGATCTACTTCACCTACTTGATTAATTAACATTAACAAGTTATTTTACTGAAGAATTCAGAAAAACATTAAGGTAGATACTAACTGTAGTCTACACATCTACAGATCATTTACTGAACAATACACACATGTGAAAAGATTGCACATGATTTTTCGGACAAATGTCCCCGAAAAAATCCAATGCGGGAAAACCGGTGCAACAGCTCTAGAGGGTTTTATTATTATGCATAATCTGAATACAACATTTTGGGCACCATAAATGGTTGGCCCTACAAAGAAACTACACGACAGTTTGTACCTTTCACTCGGAGACAGAAGATATGGCTACATTTGCACCCTCAAACGAGATTTACTGATCACGAGCCCCTTCTGGCCCACTGGAAACCTCAGCGCTGCCTCTACAGCCTCTGCGTCAGCCCTCATTGGCCAGTGTCTCCATTGCGTCACCCTGACTGGTCTTGTGCTGCCTCTACGCTGCCCCGGTTGGGCCTGTGTCACCTCTGCTGGTGTTGCGTTGCCCTTGCGCTGCACTGGTTAGGTCTGTGTCACCCTGGTTGGGCTTACGCAGCCTCTGCGTGGTGTTGGCTGAACTGCGTCCTTCAGGCTGGTTCTGCGCTGACTGGTACTCACTGCCCCTCTGTCTTGCTGTATCGTCGACCTTGGATTAGATCATCCCTTGCTGATTTCTGCCCCTCACTGCACTGCAAACTCGCTTCGAATTTCTCAGCATATCCTGCCCTAGAAATTTGACTTAGCTTTAGTGCTCTACCTGTGTGTGTGTGTCTCCAACTGACCCCAAGCCTTTCGTTTATACTTTTCTTGTTGGAAAACCAACAGCCGTGATCTAATCTCTAATCGATGGCTCAGATTAAAAGATTGCTTGATACACGTCACTTAGAACATTTCATCACATGTGCTTAATTAATTCACTTTAACTTTTCTAATTCCCTAAGTTAGACTTAGGGTCTTCATTAAAAAAATTAATTATTAGAATAACTTCAACACTAGATGAAATTTATCCAAACGCTTTCTGGGTTTTGGAGGTCTCGTGTGTCTTAACCCCTCCACAAAATTTAAGGGCTAGAGCACACCCGATGCTACCTCAAAATCTCAACAGTAACTAGGTTCGGTCTTCATAATTATATTTGAGTCATAATGAAATGTATTTATCAAAAGAAATAAAAATAAATTATTATTATTATTATTATTATTATTACAACTTATTAAAGCATGGGTTTCATGCTTGGGTCATCATAATTTAGGTCAAAGTCCCCATTGAGGACTTCTAGGATTTATATTGAGTCATTAGTCATTGTACAATTAATAAGACCCTTCTTGGGCTTTTGTATCATGCAGAAAGAATTATTTTTGAGTCAAATATGTAATTTGTCCCCTCCACACCAAGTCGGCCCTTACCTGTTCAAGTCGACCTACATGAGGGTAATTCGAACCCCAAGAAAGGCTATATATACAATGCAGTTCGATTCATTTGGAGCACTCTCACACACAAAAGTTTGATATCCAAGAAGAGGCAACAGAAAAGTGCAAAGTTGCGAGAAGGAAAAGAATTACAGGATTGAAGTTTCAAGGGCATCTATTTCTCTCACATGTGGATTTTTTGGGACACTGCTACAAGATCGAAATATTGCATCAAGGTCAAAGTTCTGTTGCAACTTTTAGGTCGAAATACTGCTTCAAAGTCGAAGTGCTACTTCAAGGTCGAAGTACTGCTTCAAAGTCGAAGTGCTAATTCATGATCAAAGTTGCTAGGTCGAAGTTGTTGCTACTAGTTATCGTTGCAAGGTCGAAGTTCTAGATCGAAGTTTATTGGAAGATTGTCATCTGCAAAAGAAGGAAGGGCTGACTTGGTGTTTGGAGAAAGTCTTTGTCTAGGTCAAGGAGTCTTGGATTATCTCGTGAAACTATTGAAGGAAGAGTTGTTGACTGGGTTTTCCCCTAGATAGGGGTTTTTCCCTGGCTGTCTGCCTACATATGGTGTTCTTGATCTTCGTGTTATGGTTTTGGTAATTGCTTGATAAACTAAAAGAAGACCACAAAAAGTTAATAAGTAAATAAGAATTTCACAAGTAACTATCAAGATAAAGAAAATCTTAATGCCTTTCTGATTTTCTAATAAAGGTCGCCTGGCTGTGGTTGGAGGGCTAAGGGACACATTGGATCTTATGCAGGATTGCAGATGGTGTCCATTCTGTGTTTGGTCTCCCTATACGGGGTCCTAACACTCTAGAGAGCTACATTGGCACATGTAGGGTGTGTGTAGAGAGCCATGGGCCTTCACAGTAGTAGACAACACATCATGGATCCCCAGAGATGTTCAGAGATTGCTCGAGATCCACCTTTGGGATGAGGAAGATGCATCTGGTACACCATGCCCAGTTGGCCCCACTGGTGCACCACACACTTGATAGGTGTCCTAGGACTTGTATGTTAGACATGACATCATTCATTCCATCATCTAAGCCCTTACACATGGTCTACAGGCATCTTCGACTTACTTGGAGATCCATGAGGACATTTGTGCCCCCACACCCACTAGGAGCACCACAGGTTTATTGTTTGGGGAACAAGGGACCACCTCCTTACCCATCACTTTTGAGGGTCCTATTCATCATTGTGGGTCATGGTACTTATGGACCTCATCGGGCCTCTTGGAGAGCCCTACGAGATGCATAGATTATCATTTGACCTCTTGAGAGGCTTATTATTTTATTTGTGAGCTAGTTTGGTGGGCTTGTCACCAACAATTAGTTAATTTGCACATTATTTTATTTTAGGGGCTAATGTAGGCCCAAATAGGTAATTCAAACTCCTAATGAGTGTATAAATAGGATTTGGATGAATTCATTTTGTATCATCACTTGATTTGGATCATTCTCTCTTTAGAGAACTTCACACTTTTTCCTTGGTGGATATTCTTGGATAATGGATGAATTTTGATGTATGGATTGTGTTCTTATTTTGGAGCTTCTTATATTGCAAATATGTTGATGGTTGGCTATATTTACTTACATGTAAGTGCAATTTTAACGTTATTTTCTTTCATTTTGCTGCATATATTGGTTATGAGATTTTTTCTATTTTAGGGCTAATCGCTGCATGCATTTATGACATCAATGTGGAATTATGTTTCTATTTAGCTTATCTCCATGTATGGGCCAAGTTTGATGAACAAATTGTTCTAGAGATCGAGTTATCTCAATAAGCCTCTTCCATTTGCAACGAAGTATAAATGCTTTTTAGGTCTAGCCACGCTGGGCCACCTAGGGCATCACTTTCCCGACAAAGTAGCCATAGACAAAGTTCAATCTCCTAGCCTCTACTGTGTTAGTGTGTCCTCAAGGTTTCCTCCAAATTTGAAGAAATTCCGATGGTGGGATTGCGAGATATCCCAAGCCCTAACTCTGAGATCAAACTTTGCCCTGGTGTTCCCAAGGCTAGTACCTCATAAGATCAATTTGACATCTTTAGGTGAAAATTCTTATTGGATTCTTTCCCCTTGCCTTGGTCAAGTTAAGAATACCATCGGTTGCTAAACTCCACCCCCTTACCTAGGCTTTGGTCCACTTGACCTCGTGTGGTCCCATTTCCTATCAAGGACAATTCATCAAGGAAAACTCGTGAATCCAAGTTCTATAAGGATTTTAGGGATTGGGAAACTCCTTTTTAAATCATATTCCTTTAACCTAACCCTCAAATCCTCACCACCTTTTCCTAGAAAATCTTGTACCTTGCTTAAAGAGGAAGCAAGCTCCATTCCTAATCCTATTCTAGAGAAAGGGTGAGGTCACTTCACATCTATTTGTTGATCTATCCTTTATAAGTGACTTCCTCATTACCGGGTCTCCTCCCATCGGTGAAAGTCTGTAAAGAGTAGGGAGTCTTAGATGTGGTGACAGTGGGATAAGTCTAGATCGTTGCCCTTAACCTAGCAATTGCCCTCTTAGGAGTCCCTTTTAGGTACCCTGCTGGTTTGAGTGGTAACATTTCTGGCGCCATTGCCGGTGAAACGAGACGTGTGTTTTGTTCCCCATACGACATATTGACATATCATTATTGGCGACTCCATTGGAAGAACGAAGACCTAGTTCTTCATTGCAAGGTTACGAGGGAGCGACTCCCCCCCTCGAACCTGCTCCCGTAGTGCGCTCCCCTTGAACATATAACAAACCCTAGAAACAATTTAGACAAATATAAAGCATCCAACAACCTTTCAAAATTCACATGTTAGACTTCTCATTAGGGTTTCATACAAATCCTAGAATTCATACAAAGGAATCCATCATGGCTTAGTCATTATCATGATCAACTTCTACTAGGGTTAGTTGTAAACCCTAGATTTCCGATCAACCATCAATCCCAATCAAAACTCAGATTTCAACAATCTTATACAAATCTCAAATTATCATATTGTCATCATACATCAGAGATATTTACTTCTACTAAGGTTCAACCCTAGAATTTCATTTTCACAATCTCAATAATCACAAATAAATTTCAGATTGTTACATCACATATACTAGACAATTTAACTACTACTAGGGTTTAGCTACAAAATCGTAGATTTCCAAATATCATCATCCTAAAATCTCAGATTTTCCAAATATCATCATCCTAGAATCTCAGACAAGGACTTCCATTAAATCCTAAAACTTACGACCATCAATAACCAGGTCAACACACATATCTAGGAATTCATAATCATTCATAAGCATATCATGTGTTAGTAAATCCTGACTTCACAAATATCAATAGAAGTTAGACATATAACAAACTTTCTTGGACTAAGGTTTAATTAGACAAACAAACACATATCAAGGAAATCATTTCTAAGACATTATAAGGGTCTTGCTTAGACATTCCACCAAACCCTAATGAGTTAGGGTTTCAATCATAGGAACATAGCAAACCCAACATTACCAATATTTTCAAGGTTTGGGATTTTAGACCGTATCATTCAACTCTAACAAGTTAGGTTTTCACGATCTTACCAAAATCCCAAACATGACATCATCAATAAAACTTCAAATAACATTTCACAGTATCCCTAAGCAGTTTAGGGTTTCAGACATTCACATTAGCATACCCTTTGGTTAGGGTTTTCCAGAATCTACAAAATCAGTTAAGAATATGAGTGGGGTGGGTAGATTTATCAAGAGATGAATCACCCAAAACAAGAATCACTGTTAGTAATGCAAAAATAAGATGATCATACTTTAATAGAATCCTGTAAGGTGTATGGTTTGAGACATGCCTAGAGATATTTCTTGGCAAACTTGATAGGAATTCCTTGAAGTGTTAAGCCATCAACTTTTATACCTGTAGAACATACTTACAAGTATAACATGTGATACCAAAGACATAATTTAATTTCTTAAGTTAGATCTTCTACATAATCATGGAGGGGATCATTCAAACATCAGAGGGACCTTTTATTTGATATCCTAGGTTGCTTGTAAACCCTGGAGGATAAGGACTAAAGTTCTAGTTTATTTTAGAGTGTACAATCTTTGTCCTAGGCTAGGATCAATTGAAAATCTAAAAGCTTATGTACCTTGTGATTTCATATCTTATGCATCTTGACAATACTTACTTGAGTTCCTAGATCTGGTACCTTGTACTTGTGCTTGATAGATCTCCACAGGAAGACCGAACTTCATACTGGAGCTGCTTCATAAGATTATTTCTGAGATTTATCGAGCTCGACTTACGGTGGTAGATTGAAATCTTGTGACATCCGAATTATGTATCCACACTTGCTTCTTGTGCGAGTTCTTTACTACTGAATTATTTTTTATTCCTTCTTTGTCATATCTGAACTGTATACTGAGATTTATGTCACTGAGTTTGCAACGATACATCATCTCTGCAATGCTACCAAAACTGAGATCCTAGCACTGTGATAGTACTGAGACCTCATCGTCGAGACTTCATTTGTGGTAACACCTAGACCTTCTTGCTCTGAAGACACTCAAACCTTCTTACTGTTGTGAACCCTTATTACTGTAATTACTTTGGGACAGAGATTGCATCAAAACTATGTTAGGCATTGAAATCTTTTCTGTGGTGAAGCCTAATCCTTACTATGTAATCCGAACTATATTTTAGAGATGATAGAATTTTATTTTATGCGTTATAGTGCGAGCTTCTTTGGTCACTGAAATCATCTCTATAAAATATAGCGAAGTAGTATCTTCATTAAACTGTGCCATTACTGAAATGTTTAGACTGTGCCTCCACCGAAATACTAAGAACCCAATCTTTGGAAAGATCCGAATTGTCTCACTGAGAATGCTTCAAAGATGTATGAGTGTTCTTCCAACTGCCTTTGACTTTGACCATAGCTCTGAAACCATGTTGGAAAATCTATATAGGTGGCAGTTAAATGGTTTTCCTCTTAATGAAATTAACTTGTGATGTTTTTCATAATTAGTGTTAGATTTTGTAATTATCTTTTCTGATGATCAAGATTAGTGCCAAGCAACAAAAGAAGAGAACACAAGATATAGGCACGTTGCCAGGGAAAAACCCAGTCATAAATTCTTCCTTCAATAGATTCAAAAGATGAGACGAGCATGACCCTTACAATCTAGACTCAAGACTACCTCCATCCATCATAACATCGAGACACGAACGAACTGCGGAAGCATCACTGTAATAACATCAACGAAGTCATTGTACTAGCACCGAGATGAGGTTACTGTGGTGATTTGAAAGCATCAAACAATGGTCGCTATAATAACCTCTAATCCTGTGAGAGCATACCGAACTGTTGGAAGGCTTGACAGCGATCATAGAGATCATCTTGATGCCCTATCTGAACTCCCTGAAGCAACATTGAAATGTCTGCCGTCATCCAAAATTGAATCACTGAAATGTCTACCCTCATTTGAACCCTGTGATCACTAAACAATGCGAGCTCTGAGATTCTGATCCGAAAAAATGTGTATAAAATGCGAGTTCCTCATCCCTGTATATATAGTTGTTTTTCATATGAAAATAAGCCGACATAAGTTGATGAAGAGTTGCATCATTTAATATTGAGCCGACATGCATATTCATTTATTTGTTTAGGCCGACGTATGATCTTCTTATGGAATACGACTTGATGGAGATCCTTTCAACAACAAGGTGACTTCGATGGATGGAGGAGTCTTCACAAATTTATTTTGACAATAACCTAAAGCCTACAATGGAGGCTTGACCTATACATTTGACCCAAGCTTGAAATCCATGCTTTAATAAGTCGAATCAAATTTATGATAAAAATTCTTTTTATTTTCTTTTGACAAATATATTACATTTGACTCAAGTACAATAATGAATATCGAACCAAGTTACATTTTCCAACATCCCGAACCCAAAGGTATGTCTTGTCATTTGGTAATTGAGTATTGGGTTTACTTATCATGGACACTTTTGGGCATGGATTAATGGGGGGATTTAGCAGAAAGAGTGGGCTTAGTTTGTGCTCTTGTGCCCTTGATCTCTTTTGGATGTTACCCTTAGATTTTAGTCCCGTCGATCTCCTTTATTGACCATTTGGTTTTAGGGTGGTACTACGTGGGAAACCCCGACTTTGGTTGCATGAGCCCGCTCCCTCGTCCACATATACCACTCCCCTTCCACTCACTACAACCCCTTTCACCATATCTCCTACTTGGGTCCACATTTCCTCATTGGGCCCTGTTAAATTGAGATAACCACGGTGTTCTATGCTTGATGCACTTTTACTTCAATCTTTCTTAGGCCCAATACAAAATAGCAATCACATAAACTTGAAAGTAAAATGCTGATAGAACACAATAATAGATCAATAGAAGACAAGCCAAATATAGATCAGATTTACAATTTCTTTTGTTCAACAAAGATACGAGATATTGTGGCATTACGGCGGTCAGCAAGATGCTTCAACTAACATAGTCTTTCTCGGTTAGCCAGCACTTTCATGTGTCACACCCACAGCCCTCAAAGACAGCTCATCACAAGTCAACGCAAGTCAAACCAGGGACAACGCAGAATTTTCAACGCAGGCAGCTTCAGAAAAGTCAACTCAACAAACTAGGGCTTCGGTCAAACAACCCGAAATTCCTCGATTTTAGTGCCCAATTGTACAGTCTCCTAAATCGAAATTTCTGCAGAAGATTGAGGTCAAACGACCAAGGGTTGACCACTGTCAACGCTGGTCAATGCTGTAGCAGAAAAGCCCTAAACAGATCAATGCAGAAAATAGAAAGCCCTAAACAGATCAGCGCAGAAAACAGAAAGCTCTGAACATATTAGCGCAGAAAACAACAGCTTCGCTCCACACGTGTGAGGGAAAAAGGCCTCCAAAGGCTATCGAACCAATCAGATCACAATGAGAGAATGTGTGATGAGATGATGAGTAAATGACCTCCAAGTCTCTCCAATTTATATTCATCAATGAGGGTGTGTGACACATCTCTTAGGCATGTGGGATAAATCTGGGCGACCTTGCACATGTGGAAAATAAATTCAAAATCAATGTTCTGCTCATCCGATCAAGATGATCTTTAGATCAATCTTGCACCTCTCCAAAAGAGGAATCCAACAAAAATATGACCATCGTCATATGAGCAGTGCAACATGGAGTTTGGACCTAGTTGCCCAAAATTAACAGGTCCACATATGGTTAGCCTCCTCATTCCCTTGCCCCCACCTTGGGTGAGGCTTGGAACGATGCCCTGGAGGTTGAAGCAGCTGAAAAGAAAAAGTAAAAACATAAATGGCCACATTCAACAGAGAAATGTACCACAAGATGCAAAATATGGCTGGGACAAACATATTTAGCACGTGGGCAAAAGCCTATGCACGAGCTCTACCCCATACCCATGGCCATCACCCTGGTTCCATAGGCCCTAGACGAGCCTCCTTTATCATTCAGGAACCCATGATTGTCCCAACCCCTGGAGGGAAATGAATCGCCCCACCAAAAAGGGGGTATCCACTGCTATATCTTAAGCATCATGCTCTTATCCTTTGAGACCTGAGCAATTAATCAAAGAAAAATCATAAAAGGCAAAAGACATATAAATAAGGGTGGAAAAATTAAGACCGAGGCATCTCATGTACCACGATTGCTCCCTCCTACGCATTATATACCTAGGTGTGGGCTTCCCTTTTTTTAAGCTACCCTTGTGCCTCGATATGTGGTCCAGGATATCCCCTCTCATTCCCTATTCCATTCACCTCTTTATCACATGCCACCACAATTTGAGGGATGTACTTTGGACATACTATCCCCTCTAAAGGTAGAAACCACCTAATAAGGTACTTGGCTAACCTCCTTTAGAGCTTGGAGACATTAGCACATGCCAAAGCTCACTATGGAATGGCATGCCATTATGAAGTGTCCACTTGTTGTCCATGGTTTGTAAGCTCTTTTATCCGATTACTTTAATGACTTCTTGTGCTGAAGGGCTAGGGGACGCATTGGATCTTATGCAGGATTGCAGATGGTGTCAATTCCGGGTTTGGTCTCTCTATACGGGGTCCTAACCCTCCAGAGGCTACATTGGTACATGTAGGGTGTGTGTAGAGATCCATGGGCCTCCACAGCAGTAGACAACACACCTCAGATCCCCAGAGATGTTTAGAGATTGCTCAAGATCCACCTTTAAGACGAGGAAGATGCATCTGGTACACTATGCCCAGCTGGCTCCACAGGTGCACCACACACTTAACAGGTGTCCCAAGACTTGTATGTTAGACATGGCATCATTCATTCCATCATCTACCTTATAGATCGTTTACAAGCATTTTCGACTTACTTGGAGACCCACGAGGTCATTAGTGTGCCCACACACCCACTAGGAGCACCACCATTTTGTTGTTTGGAGAACAAGGGGCCACCCCCTTGCCCATCACTTTTGAGGGTCCTATTCATCATTATGGCACTTTTTGATCTCATCAGGCCTCTTGAAGATCCCTATGACATGCATAGATTATCATTTGACCTCTTGAGAGGCTTATTATTTTATTTGTGAGCTAGTTTGGTGGGATTGTCACCGAAAGTTGGTTAATTTGCACATGATTTTATTTTAGGGGCTAATGTAGGCCCAAATAGGTTATAAGAACTCCTAATGAGTGTATAAATAGGAGTTGGATGAATTCATTTTGTATCATCACTTGATTTTGATCATGCTCTCTTTAGAGAATTTCACTCTTTTTCCTTGGTGGATATTCTTGGATAATGAATGAATTTTGATGTATGGATTGGGTTCTTCTTATCTTGGATTGTTGGATATATTATCTTACATGTAAGTGCAATTTTAACGTTATTTTCTTTCATTTTGGTGCATACATTAGTTATGAAATTTTCGCTATTTTAGGGCTAATTACTGCATGCATTTATGACATCAATGTGGTATTATGTTTCTATTTAGCTTATCTCCATGTATGGGCCATGTTTGATGAACAAATTGTCCTAGATGTTGAGTTATCTCAATAAGCTTCTTAATTTTCAACGAAGTATAAATGCTTTTAAGGTCACTTTTCTTCTCTAGCCCTTAACATTGGACGAAGTCGACTTTGAGAGCCTCCTTGAGCAAGAAACAAAGTTAATCTTCATAGTTCTCCTTGACTCCATATCCCCAAAAGAAATTAGGCACTGATCCATCAAAAGGTGATCATCTTAAACCGTTTTTTCTTCACCTTTTCCCCTTCTTCTAGGTCTAGCCACGCTGGGCCACCTAGGGCATCACTTTCCTGACAAAGTAGCCATAGAAAAAGTTCGATCTCCTAGCATCTACTGCGCTGGTGTGTCCTCAAAATATTCTCCAAATTTGAAGAAATTCCGATGGTGGGATTGCGAGATATCCCAAGTCCTAGCTCTGAGATCAAACTTTGCCCTGGTGTTCCCAAGGCTAGTACCTCATAGGATCAATTGGACATATTTAGGTGAAAATTCTTGTTTGATCCTTTCCCCTTGACTTGGTCAGGTTAAGAAGCTCATCGGTTTCTAAACTCCACCCCCTTAACCTAGGCTTGGTCCACTTGGCCCCGTGTGGTCCCATTTCCTATCAAAGACAATTCATCAAGGGAAACTCGGGAATCCAAGTTCTATAAGGATTTTAGGGATTGGGAAACTCCTTTTCAAATCATATTCCTTTAACCTAACCCTCAAATCCTCACCACCTTTTCCTAAAAAATCTTGTACCTTGCTTAAAGAGGAAGCAAGCTCCATTCCTAATCCTATTCTAGAGAAAGGGTCTTTGAGGCCACTTCACATTTATTTTTGATCTATCCTTTATAAGTGACTTCCTAAATACCGTGTCTCCTCTTATCGGTGAAGTCCGTAAAGAGCAAGGAGTCTTAGCTGTGGTGACAGTAGGCTAAGTCTCCATCATTGCCCTTAACCTAGCAGTTGCCCTCTTAAGAGTCCCTTTTGGGTCCCCTGCTGGTTTGAGTGGTAACAAGACCCTCCTTATACCTTGGGTCTTTCTTGTTAGAATTTCACTTCATGACATAATACATTGGATCTGCACTTATATATCTTCAGCCCAACAACTGAATCTAAACCTTCTGAAACACCTCTCAAGAGTTCAGATCTGCAAACACAACAACGCTGTAGACAATATTCAGGAGTCTAGACACTGAAAATTAAAATATTGGACCATTCCAACAACAACCATATATGAGATCTAATAAAATGATATGAAAATCAGATCTTGATATTAAATTAGTGCAGCACTAGGCCAACATTGAATATACATAAGATTTGAAAACTATATAATCATGCTAAATCAGCTTGGTTCTAACCTCACTGTTTATTTATCAACATAATTAATTATCTACAACAATAAACAAAAAGCAAGGTCAGATTGATGAAAAGACTGATCAAGATGAAAGATCGAAGAAGATTAAGAATGTTGCAACTCCAAAGAATGTTGCTGAAGCAATCAAGGACAAAGGACAACAAAGGAATACATCACCGCCTCCGAAGAAGAATGAATACAAAAGACCATCCATGTATGCTAATTCATTTAATGGTTATTGTTTTTCATGTACTAACTTTGGACATATGGCTAGGGATTGTGAAGTGTTTGATAGGTACAATTATCGAGGGTACTATCAAAACCCTAGAAGCAGGTTTGCTGAATCACGAGACAAATTTCACAATGACTTTGTTAACATAAAGTACATGTCAGCTAGGCTGAACATTGAATGTTTCAAATGCAATAACTATGGCCATATAGCTCGCGATTGCAGATATAAGATGGGATCTTCCATGAATGACAACCTCAACATTGAATGTTACAAATGTCATAACTATGGGCACATAGCTTGTGATTGCTGGTACAAGATGGAATCTTATCATGATTGACAACCCTAACATTAGGTACAAGAAGGTTTGGAAAAAAAAACAGGTACAAGATGATCAAGCAGATAAGAAAGTCTCAACAATCATGCTTTTAGGATTCGTAATGGCAAAAGGTTATGATGAATCAACATATACATCAGACGATGACACGAGTAAAGATGGTCTAGCTGAAGAGCTGGGTGATACATTATTTTGAAGAAGCCAACTTGTGGACTCCTTGAATTTTGAAGAGGGGGAGTCTATGCAACAGTGTGTGGCTCGTTTTGTTGACAGGTCTACAATCGACAAATATGCAACATTATGGACAAAATAACATTTTCAAGATTTTGATCAGATGTGTCAAGTTCATGATATTATATCAAGTTCAGGGGGAGATAGATTAGTGCTGCTAGCATTAATCAAGGTATTTCGAAGCAGACAAGGTATTTTGAAAGAAGATAGAAGAAGGCTTCACGTAAGGAGGAGCACAGGTGGATTACAAGTTCACTTTGATCTCTTTCAGTTTGGAAAGACAAGAGGAAGCACAAACAGATTATAGGCCCACAGGAAGTAGGCAAATTGTCAGGGGGAGTCACCCTTTGCCATTGATGTCAAAGGGGGAGAGAAATCAGGAGAAGGAGATCAAAGCATGAAGTTAGGGGGAGTTGTGTACTTGCAAAAGGTGTACTTGCGTTGCCATCAATGACAAAGGGGGAGATTGTTGGATGGTGTTGTCATTGATGTCAACCCTTGGGCTTGACTTTGACTAAAACACCAGTCATTGATGTCAAACAGTTAATGAACGCTTCTTATATTTGTTTGGATTACATCAAGTTGGAAGCTCCACCGTTGGATGGTTGAAAAACCTAAGTTCTAGGCTTGGGTTTCCTGGTCAATGGATATACCCCAAACTTGTTGGAGGATTTTGAAGTGGAAAATCAATAAGTTTACCCCGTAGATCATTCCTAATGGTTTCTCCTCGTCAAGATGTTTCTGGTGGTATGTGGCACGCCCCGAGAGGCCCCCGAGAGGCCTCCTTGTTTGAGAGATATTTGCATTTGAAGTTGAAAACCCCAGTTTTTGGGCTAAAACTGCAAGGAGTGGTGACTTGGCATACTCTTATAGGTTGTTTGGTCATTAAATACCAAGCATGAGGGTTACTTGCCATGTTTAGTGGAGATATCATCCTAAGGAAAGGCATTAAGCTTTCTGGCACCCACAAATGGCATGCCTCACTAATTAATAAGCCAAATTCTTCCACCATAAATTCTAGCAGTCCTCTTACTTAGGGATTAAGGTAACCTACTAGTTATGTTTATTAGATATGTCAACATTATTAAAAGATGTTTTAGACCCTAAAGTCTCCTCCAACATTCACCTTAGAAGCTCTCTCCAAATCTATAAAAAGGAGACCTATCCACTCCCAAACACATGATCCAAAACTATTATCATTTGATTAGCTTGCCTCTGAAATTCTTGGACCCCTGAGGAAACCAGCAAAGGAAATTTAAGTGTGTTAAGATTTGTTTGTCACACGTTTGGGTTGTCTCTTGGAGGTTCTTTTTATAGGTCCCTAGCTTGAGGAAGAGCGAAGGTCTAGGTAAGTAACTTGACAAAGTCTTGGCTAAAATTGTGTACATTCTAAACCATTCGGACCTGAGGTCATCCTTCTGAATTACTTTGGATCTGTTGTGGATTGTTTTCCTGTTGAAAAACCTATTGGGTACAGGCTTCATTTATTTCATTTTTGTTTGATAAGGGACTCACATTGCCATTTTTTTATTTTAAGGGTACAAACCTGTGGTTTGGTGGTATGTTTAGATAGTAGGTTCAGTTTTTTTTTACTCATAACTTTTTCGGCCCTCTAGGGCATCAATTGCAGTAAACTTTAGGGTCAATTTGTTTACACCTTTTGGATCAGAGTTTCACTACCTCTTGAAGGGTTATCCATTACACCTTAATCAGTGCTTTTTATTGAAATTTGTTATGGTACTTAGTATTTAGTTTGGGCATTAAGAGTAGGACTTATAACAGTCAATCAATCATCTAGGGCACCCAAAATGCAAAACTGTTTGGGGTATTTGTTACAAGTTTTGTTGGATTTTTGTTTCATTGCATTTGATCACAAGTGAAGGATTATACTTCAATGATTTACCTATGATATAATTTTCCACTACAATTCTGTAGTAAAAGCCCTAACACTCCAGACCAACAAAGGATTAACTAGAGCAGAGTTTTGGTTATACTTTGAAGTTTGGATCTGCTTGATATCTCCTTTTTACAGTGATTGATGCTGCACACATAACACATAATCTTTTAGAAGGCAACTTGAACGCTTGGTTTCTAAAAAAAGTTACAGGTGTCCTCCATAGAAATTGCTTGCAGCCTATAATTTCATTGTAACATCAAACTCTGAGGTTCTGACTTCTGAGTCATCCACTAGAGCATCCTTGAGTCGTCCACTAGCATCCTTGAATAGTGATCTACAACAGTATAGAACTTGATCATCTACTACAGTGAAGCAGTCAGACAGTTGATGCTTCAAGTAAAGGTTTCTCCAAGCAACAACAGTGAAGATTGAGTAGTTGAACCTAACATAAACTTGATATGACACCAATGCTTGTTGATGCACATTGAAACAAGTAACATGTCTAATTGGATTGGTGAAAGTATCCTTGAGCATTGAAAATAACAGTAGTTATGGTTAGTGATATATCACAGTAGCAGTAATAATATTAATGTGACTTGACATGATGAAACAGTGATATGATTGTGACAGTGGTGTAGTATAGACTTGACAGTGACATATAGACTTGACAGTGACACATAGACTTGATAGTGTCTTGACTCTTGACATATAGATTCGAGACATAGATTTGACATATGGGCTTACAGTCTTGACAGTGAATTGACACATAGGTTTGACATTGATACATGGCAGAGATCTAAGTGATCTTGCAGCAACCTTCATGTGCATATTAATATGATGCTTTGACTTTGACTTGACTTGGCATGATTGGGAAGTGAGACAGGGACATCATTATATGACAACAGTTTGGAAGATGCTTCATAGCCATATCTGAGCAAGCTATAAAACGTACGCTGGTAATCTTCCTTGGGCAGAGTTTGAGAGTATTGCAAGAGGGTCATAGGGATGACCTAAGGCATCTTGGTTTGAGTCATCATCAGACATTAATACTGTTGAAGATTAACTAATGCTCTGAAAAAGATTAATAAGTGTTGATTGCTAAGAAATACTGATTCACCCCCTCTTAGTATTTCCAACAATTGGTATCAGAGCGACAGGTCTAGAGTTTGAAACTCACCTAACTCGCACTGGGGGGGAGATTGTTGGACATTGGGTTCATAGCTCCCCGTGTGTTTTGCGACATGGACTAACTGTCTCTCATGGATCCTAACTCTGGCTATTGTAGCAGAGACTAATGCCTGCTGGTTTTGGTTTAACGACAATTTTGATTCCAACAAGTCTTCCTCTATGCTTGAATATACACCCTATATGCCTTTGAAGTCTCACTGTACCTTGTAAAGACACCCTTCTCTGTTGAGGGTTCCAGATTTGTCCTCTTATCTGAAGGTACATGGACATATACTAGACAACCAAAGATGAGAAAATGCCTGATCTCCGGTTTTACTCCTGTGAATGCCTCGTTAGGAGTCTTGTCCCCCAAGACCTTATGAGGATTCTTGTTCTGCACATACATTGACGTATTGCATGCCTCTGCCCAAAGGAACATGGTTAGATCTTGGTCATGAATCATTGCCTTGGAAGCTCCAATAATGGGCTTGTTCTTCCTCTTAGGTTGTCACTGTTATGAACTAGGGCTTGTATAGGCCGAGCCTTCAACATATACAAATTATCTTATTTGCCTCCAATCACTCTCCCTGAGTTAAAGATAGAATCTCTCATCTGAATTAGAAACTGCCCATCCCTAAAATAGATGACATAGCCCCTATCCTCCACGGTTGAGATTGAGAGTAAATTCTTTGTTAGTCGTGGAACATACAATATATTTGTCACCTCTAGAGGACATCCTGACGCCAAATGAAACTAAATGGTCCTAATTCTCTCTACACCATACTTGACATTATTGCCAAGCTCCACATGTAGATCTGAGTCATCCTCTGACAAATTGGTGAACAACTCGCGTGCATCTGCTATGTGTCTAGAAGCACCACTATCCACAAACCAAACACCCTTGGCTATAGTTCCAGAAAGGAAAGACACCAACGAGAACTGCTTCTGGAATCTCGTAGCAAACTCATTTACTTGAGTATCTGTAGAAGTTGCAACATGCTGTATCTTTACCTGACCCTTCTTGTTTGGACACTATGAAGCATAATGGCCACCCTTGTGGTACACAAATCATTTCAATTTGCTCATATCTTTCTTCTTTCTATCCTATGAAGTAGCCTCTCGACCTGTATCCTTTTTGACCTTCCCCTTGCCCTTCGTTGCGTGACTAGCAAGAGCAAAATTCTCATAATCACCCCTCTGCTAGCTTCCTGAGAGAGATTCCTCTCAAATCTTTTCCTGCATGAAATCATCCCACAGTCTGTCCTAATTAGGAAGTTTCTCTCGTCTCACAATGACCTTGATGAAAGGAGAGCCCATGGCTTAGTGAAACCATTCAGGGCTGTCCTTACCATGTCTCCATCTATCACGGTTACCCCAACTCCAGCCAACTCATCACGAGCCTGTGTGATCTTGGTGAATTACAGATAAGATAATCTGGTCACCTTGGTGCTCTTGAGTTTCTCTCTTAGCACCATCTTTCTGTTGGTGTTATCGCTTTGGTATAGCTTCGTCAGGGCCTCCCACATTTCCCTTCTTGTATTCTTCTTGGATAGATGAGGAATCTCATTATCCTTCACTGCATCCAAGATAATCCTTCTGGCTTTTACATCCTTCTGAGTGTGGATGACTAGTTCTGCACCATTCATAAGCAGGGTGAGTTTGGTGTTGGAAAACTTCCATATGCCATTTTCCATGAGAATCAATGAAACCCTTGCCTTCCAAGGGATGAAGTTAGATGCACCCTCCAATCTGTCTTCAAACCTCAATTTGGTTGCAAGTATCTCCCAAATCAGAAGCCCAAAGGAAAATTTGTTACTGGAAATTTAAAAAGGGCTATTGTAACCTGTAATAAATCTGATTTCTTTAGTGTTATTGCTCTGATACCATGTTAATTTCTCAATTCTAGATCTGATTTTAATTCCTAGCAATTTTTTATATCCAGAAAATATTTCTGCATCTACTGAATGGAAATCTTTCACACAACAAATAACCCTCCAATTTCTCTTCACTTTTATTATCTGAATAATGAGGGCTCCCTTACAGGGAATATGGTCCATAATGAAATTACTAGAAAATTTACAGCAATTTAGAATCTGGTTTATTAGCCTCTAAGAAAATTCGATCTGCACCTTTGCTTGCTTCTCTCCCCATGTGGCCATCTAGAAACTCACACATGCGGCCTGCGGACTATATCTCTCGTGCATGTCACCCAAATCTTTCCTTGCTATCACGGGTCCCTTGCGCAAACCCTTCTCTCCTCTGAAGCTGAAGCTCGCTCACATGTGCAGCTCTCTGCAAATCTGGTGCTCAGAAAAATTAGTATGGCCTAGGCGTCCAACCAATCTTCCTTCTTTGGATTTTTCTCCACTGCTGCAACACTCCCTTTCTCTTCAACTCTGAGTATCATATTCTCTCATGTCTTTCTCCTCTCCTTAGCCTTGCTTTTATAATTTTTCATTGAGCTATATCCCTAACCTTAATTTCCAAAGTGATTGATGGCTAGGATTGAATCCTAACCCACATGAGATCAACAGTTGAGATTAAAACAAATTCAGTAAAGTAAATAATATACTTTTCGTTAGTTTCTTTAGCTCAATATCCAATGTAATTAATTATACGCTTTTGCTAAGTTAGTCTTGGGCTAAATTACAAAAGCAACTCACTCAACAAAGTGAAGTATGCTAAGGGGACTTTGGACGAATCTTGCGTGATTGACACTTAGCCAATGCAAAAGTAACTTTTGCCGCTGCTGTATTTTTGACCCTCTTTAGTTGCCATACTTCACCCAACTTGAAAGGGACATTCACTGTAAGAATTCTAATAGCCAAACCTTAACCTGCAAGTTCTAATCCTAATTATCTACTTGGTCCTGAAGGCAAAAAACATGGTAGTGGAATTAGTGTATGCTTGTAAATTTTTGCAGATGTTCTATGCTTGATGCAACTTTACTTTTTATCTCCAATATCAGTCAACAATCACATAAACAAGAAATTAAAATGCAGATAGAACCAATGTTACCAGACTCTAAATCGGCAACTGCAAGGCAAAAGAGTGGAGTTTTAATCGGATAGGGAAAAAATCGGTGATTTCAATAAATAAAAATATACACATATATTGAATTAAAAAAAAAACATTTTTCATTGATATTCAATAAAGGCATATCCAAACAATGCATCTTATCACTAGATGTCCAAAATATCATAGATGAATGAGTATCTCATATATGTTATGAGTCCAAACACGATCCAAAGTACGGAGCCCTGACTCCTAACCAGTGACTACATAGAACCAGAAGCATCTGCTTCTAAAAGTTTACAAAAAACTGCATAATAATCAGTAAAAATCCAGTAACGAAGAGTCTAAGACTCTTAAGAGTGAGAACTAGAAGCGATTCCTCCCACTCCTTCGCTTGCTTGACTCTCAAAGTTCTCCAGGGCATGTAGGCTTAAAAGAGGAGCCTCCCCTAATTGGACCCAATCTGTTGCATTTGTAGTTTGCAGGTCTATCTCTTCAAGGTCGATTGGTGAATGATCCAAACCTGTCATTATCATGAGACATTGAAATGTAAATTAAATTTTGAACTTTGAACTTTAAAGTGCAAATCAGATTATGAAACCTTCAAATTCAGGCTCTCACCTAGTTTTTGCTTGTTGCAAAGTCGTAGATTGTAATGGAGAAGTACAAGGTCATTTAAGCACTTTTGTGTCAATCGGTTGCGCTTCTTAGAATGTATTTTCTCAAACATGCTCCAATTGCACTCACAACCAGAAGCACTGCATGGTTGGTTTAAGATTCGAATGGTGAATCTCTTCAAATCTGGTGTATCACTACCAAAGTTTTGCCACCAAAGACCTAGCAAGTGGCAAGGGTTCGTGTCATCGTGAGTAGAAGTACTAAATAGTAAAAACTTAAAAAGACAAAATAAAGTTTGAAGTTTGAACAAATTTAATGAATTAATGAAGCCTTCAAGCCTCAAAGGGTACCTGGCAACATCTTGGACCTTTCTTGTATAACACTGTTATAAGAAAATAATTTAGCTGGCGCCCTATAATCCCGTAGTTGGGAAAAGACACGGCTTTGAAATTCTGGATTAGGGAAGCACCTTTCAATGCATGTCATAAGTCCTCTGCCAACCTCTCCATCCTCGTTAAATTTGCTCTTATCATAAAAATACTGTGGGTTTAAGAAGTACCCAGCAGCATGTAAGGGGGAATGCAATTGCCTATCCCAACGTGCATCAATAATGTCCCAAAGAGGCATATACTTTGCCTCCTCATCCCCATATCTACTTTTGATGGCCTCCTTTGCGAGATCCATTGCCTCATAAATGTAACCCATAGCAGCTTTGTCACCATCAACCATCTTGAAAGTTCAAGCTTTCAAATTTAAAGAAATATGAAACAATGAAAATAAAACAAAGTTTGAAATGAAATTTTAAAAATGAAAAAGTTAAAAGACTTGAATTCCCTGAATACTCTAACAAGGGACTCCGTCACAGCAATAATCTCTTCGACATCTTTCCAGGAACTGTCATTAAACACAACTGCAACAATTTCAATGCCTTAAAGGGTCTTGGAATGTTTAGATGCCATCCACTCAGGTCCCAAGAACATCCTCTTCAGATTTATCTTTTTCTCAACCACAGATTGCAAAGATATGAAATTTGTTGCAAATCTAGTAACTGCAGGTCGAACAATTTCTTTACCTTTAGTGTATTTTCTCATGGTGGTTAGGACAATAGTGTGGGTGTATAGGTATTTGGTTACGGATTTTGCCTTCTCCACCACTTCATGTATCCAATGAAGCTTACCAATGTCCTCAAGCATTAAATCTATGCAATGGGCAACACAAGAGGTCCAAAAAATAGTGGGGTGCCTAATCTCAAAAAGTCTACCAGCAAACATATAATTCGTTGCATTGTCGGTGACAATTTGTACAACATGTTCTTCTCCCACTTCTTGAACAACTTCCTCCATCATTTCACAAATAAGTTGGGTAGTCTTAACCTTGTCTGATGTATCCACTGATTTGAGAAACATTGTGCCTGTTGGACAAGATACAAGGAAATTTAGTAAAGTTCTATTCCTCTGATCTTTCCATCCATCACTCATGATGGTGCACCCTGTTTCTACCCATGATGAACGAAACTCAGATAGGACAAGCATGACATCTTCAACACTCTCTAATAGCAAATCTGTCCTAAGGCTCTCTAATGTAGGGGCTTTGAACCCTGGACCTACAACAACAACTGCATCAATCATAGCTTGCCAATAAGGACTTCTGGCACAGTGGAAAGGTATGTCAGAACAGTACCAAAAGTTAGCAATGGCCTTCCTTGCTTGACTATGGATATTTTTTTTCCAACTAGTTGCATCCAAGGTAGGTTGGGAACCAAGTTTTGTGCGGGGAGCAAAAAGAAGTGTTTATGTTTCCACCTCCAGTGTTGAATGAAGGAGGATTCATTTGGCCTTGAGTTTGTCCTGGACTTGGAGGCATGTGTAGGAAACTTGGGAATGGCATTGAGGATTCAACAGAGGGAGATGACAATGGGCATGGGGCATTGGAAGAAAATTCATCAACTCCAAGAGTTCCTATTTCTTTATTTTGCTTTGCTTTCTTGGCATTATGCTGACTCAGCATTTCAATGGCCAAGGTTGTTTGGTGTTTGACATTATCGTCAACATCTTTGCAGAGACCTATATCATGGCTGGGTATCTATGCAAGGTGGTACTTGAATCTATAAATGCCTCCGCTACATTTCACTTTGCAAAATTTACAATGGAGTTTGGGGTCTCCCGGAATCTTGTCACAATAAGTCCAAGCAAAGTCCTTCTCCCTCGACATTGTAGTTGTTTTGGACTTGTGCTTAAATTGTGGCTTCTGTTAAGATTGAAGAATCGAGATTTGAAGTTGTGGCTTTGCTGCTTTTGTTTAATTTATGGCTCTTGCAAGACAAAAAAAATAAAAAATAAAAAATGCAGATAAGTGGGAGAGAGGGTTTTGCAGCTTGCTGCCAAGTACTCAATAAAGATATCTATTTAAAAATTAATCCTAAAATAAAGATATCTGAAATCTGAATTTGATATCTATTTAATATTTAAGTTTTATACAGGAAAAGTTTTAAATTTTAATAATAAATTTTTAATGGAATAGGTGACATCACTTGGCTCAGAACTAGGTGATAGTGCCATTGCCATCGATAAATATTAAATAGACAATCTCCGCTGTAGTTTAGGAAGTTGGTTTCAAATTTCAATACCAACAGAATTTGACTTAATAATAAATATAATAATGCAGATTCCACCCACCTATTTTGTTGTTCCCAACTACTACTATGGAGAGATTGATTTCCGAGTGACATTATATTTTATTACTGGTTAAAAACTTAAAAGTATAATTTAAAAAAAATAATATTCATTTTTCTTAAATATTTATATCGATTCTACAGGCATTTATTTATAGATATCAACTATGCAGAGATTGATTTCCGATCGACATTATATTTTATCACTAGTTAAAATCTTATAAGTATAATTAAAAAAAATTAATATTCATTTTCTTAAATATTTATATCGATTCTACAGGCATTATAGATATCGATTTTCTTAAACCGTTTAAGTTTTAACATCTATACTATATAGTATATAGGCATAAATATTAAATATATATCGGATATCTATAAATTTATATCTATAATATATATGAGAGGGCCGGGTCACAGAAGGCTCACAGAAATTTTCGTAAGTTGAGTCTTGACAACTTGACAGTTTGGAACTTTGGAGCAAATGCCAGATGGCTTTGGCTCACAACGATGGCTCACCGGATGGATCACAGTGATGGCTCACCGAATTGCTCACAGTGATGGCTCACAGCGATGGCTCACCAGATGGCTTCGCTGCTCCCACGGTGATGTGGTGATGTGGCACTGCCGCACTGGTGACTTCAAACTTCAAACTTCAGCGAGCGGGTGATGCGGCGACGAGAGTGTAAAATTGTTCATCGGTTAAGCAAACAACGAGAGTGAAAGATTGTTCAGCAAGTGGACGACGACAGTTAAATACAAAGCTAAAACCCTAAAAATTCTCGATTCACTCGTAAAAATCGCCAATAATCGCCGCCGATCGTAATTGCCGAGTGCAAATCGCATTGACTACAAATCAAACTTGGTCAACACGAGTTTGACTCGTGCAAATTCGAATCTGTTCGTTTAGCCACCAATCAGAGTATAACTCGCGAGTAATCGACAAACTCAACGGGTCCTGTTTCACTGGATAGAACATACCAGTAGATCGACAGAAGACAAGCCAAAAATATGTGTTGGTGCGTTACGACCATTAGCAGGATGCTTCAACCAACAAGGTCTCAATACGGTCAGCCAACCAGAAGTGTCACACAACCCTCTCGGACAACCAGACCAGTCAATCAAAAGTCAACGCTGTCACAGTCAATGGTCAACGCAAATAGCAGCAGCAAAAAGTCAATGTAGCCCAGTCAACGGTCAACGTCCAACCTCGATTTCTGTGCCAATAAATGCGGATTGCAGAAATCGAAATTCCGAGACAGATTTGGGTCAGTTTGACCAAGCGTTGACCAAAGCCAATGCTGGTCAACTCTGTGCTGAAAAACCCTAGGTCAAAAAACATAAATCTTCTTGCTGCATTTCCCACGTGTGGATGAAGAAGAGCCTCCAAGGTGATCGAACCAATCATATGAGGAGAGAGAATGTGATGTGATGGATGAGTGAAAATGACCTCCAACGTTGACCTATTTATATCCATCAATGAGGATGTGTGACACAACTGCTGGGGCTTCAAGCCTACATTTCATTTCAGGCCGACTTGCACATATTTTGAATAAATACAAAATAAATTTTCTGCTCATCAGATCAAGATGATATTTAGATCGATCTTGCACCTCTCCGAAAGAGGAATCCAATAAAAATATTGGCTTCTTCATCTGAGCATCACAACATGGAGTTTGGAACTAGTTGTCCAAAATTAACACTACCTCTCACCTAGGGAGAACTCCATCCACCTGTGCCATCCAAACATCGTGCGTCATCCTGCCGTAACTTGCTTTGCTGGCTTCTTTATTTCAGAACAAAAGTGGGTTAGTCACAAAGACATCATTCCCGACTGACAGATTCAACCCAGAGGTCTGAAACCTCTATAGGACTCAAAAAGAGTCTCATACCAACCCGAAGTTGGTTTCCCTGACTCGAAGTCAGTTGGAGGTCCGAAAACTCACTATACTTTATCCCAGATCAAGTGTTTAGACACGTGCCATCCTAGACAT
Source organism: Pinus albicaulis (assembly GCA_034641835.2). NCBI lineage: Eukaryota > Viridiplantae > Streptophyta > Pinopsida > Pinales > Pinaceae > Pinus > Pinus albicaulis. The sequence goes on along the minus strand of CM076578.1, from coordinate 138,398,258 downwards.
AGAGAGTATGACAATCTCTGATGCGTCTATCAGTATTTGCTACTGGTCTCTAGCTTTCCCACCTCGCTGGCCAAATGAGAGGTACTTCCCATGAGTCCGGGACTCAATGGGTAGGATGCATATGGGGCACAGATCATGAGAGGTGAACCAACTCAACATCATAACGGTGGGGCAGAAGCATCACATGGTTCGGCAAGCCTAACCCCGTGTGTGCTTATAGGTCTGAGAAGCTATCCCAAAAGCTCCCCAGAGCTCCAAGAGCTCATCGTCCAACAGGACCCTTAGCATAGGGTTGTTCCACGATTCCAAGATTCTCACAGAAGGTTAGGAACTTGACCTTCCCCAAGGGCTTTGTGAGAATATCCTCGACCTGCTCATCAGTTCCTATATGATCGAGCCTTTCGGCGCTTCGCTGTACCATATCCCGGATAATGTGGTACCTGATATCAATATGCTTGGTTCGATTGTGGAACACTAGATTCTCGGACAACCGAATCCCACTTTGGTTATCACAAAGTATCACGATGGTATCTAGCACATGCCCGAACAACTCACTAAAGAGCTTTCGTAACCAAATTGCTTCACAACAGGCCATACTTGCTGCAATGTATTCGGCCTCCGTGGTGCTTAAAGCCACCAAATTTTGCTTCTTGCTCATCCATGATATCGAAGCAGATCCAAGTGTAAAGCAGCATCTCGATGTGCTCTTACGATCCACCACACTGTCAGCCCAATCGGCATCAGTATATCCATGGAGTGTCACTCTCTCGGCAGTGTATCTCAACGCATGGTTTATCGTGCCCCGAAGATATCTCAACAGATTCTTGGCACCAACCCAGTGAATGTGATGAGGTTCAACCATATGTTGACACAAAGTGTTCACTGCAAAACATACGTTCGGATGGGTGTTCACTAAGAACATCAGGGCCCCTACGAGTTGACGATACTCGCAGGGATTTGCTAGCACAGCCCAGTCAGCCGCCGCCATTCGATCGCTTAAATTTGAGCTCCACGAGCCGACACGGATCTCATGCCCACCATTCCAAATCTTTCCGTGTTTCACAATATATTTTCCTCGAGAAAGGAAAATCTCGCCAGGTCTCGCCGACCTCCGTGCCCAAGAAGTAATTCATTAGTCCTAGGTCCTTCATCTCAAACTCGCGTCGAGCTCCCCACCGATGAATTCGTCGTAAAGAGGTCGCTCACATACAACACCGAATGAGACTTTTCTTCTATCAACTCAAATAAAGGTTTGGATCGCATTACTTCGAGTGTAGGCTCAGCCTTTATCAGTATCTATCTATCCTCTCGTACCAAGCTCGGGTGCTTGCTTCAACCCATAGAGGGCTTTCTTCAACTCCGGCAAACAGCGGGGTTTCCCCAATCCTGGACTTCGAACCCCAGAGGTTGCTCCACATACACCTCTTCCTTTATCGCACCATGCAGAAATGCGGTCTTCACATCCATCTGATGAAGATTCCATCCTTGCATAGCAACAAGGGCTATGATAGATCAAATGGTGGTATATCGGGCCACAGGTGCAAATATATCATCATAGTCTACGCCTTCCTTTTGAGAGAAGCCTCAGGCAACGAATCTTGCCTTGAACTTTTCAGCACTTCCATCAGATCCATGCTTGATCTTATAGAGCCATTTCGAGGTGAAAACTGCTTTGTCCTCCGGTCTTGGAACCACATCCCAAACATCATTATTCATAATGGACTCATATTCTTCGTGCATAGCATCCTTCCAGACTTGATGCTTTACGACTTCTTCAAAAGATCCAGGCTCAGATTGTACAATTGTACTTGTTGTCGCACAGATTGTCAAGGCACCGCGACAACGGCTCAGATTGGGGGCTGTCACCTTTATCCCCAATCTCTCTATTTAAGCTGTCTCCTTGCAAGCTAAGGGAGGTAGACCCTAATATAAATGAAGAAAACAAATCCAGGAGACATAGCTAAAACATCAAATACTTGATAGGATAAACGAGATTCCACAGATCTAAATTAGATTTCACTTTTAAGACCAGTGCCTTATGGAGTCAAATAAAATCCCGTTATGCAATTGTAAGTAAGTGACGATTAACTGCTGCTTATTAAAACACGATTGATCAATGATATTCAATTGAAAACAATACGATGAAAATGCCAGGATTTAAAATGTTACAATTAATTTCGACCCAGACAAATCAACGATTTTATATAGTCACTTTTAAGATAAAATTTCAAAAGCTCATTTGACCATAGAAAATTTAAATTTTTTTTTTTTTTTAAAATATTTTTGTATTATTTTATATTTTAAATCAAAATCTCAAAAATCTAAAATGAATAAAAGTTCTAATCTAAAAACTAAATTAAATCTAAAATTGACATAAACCAAAGTCCAAAAAGATTAATCTAATTAACAAAATTAAAAAATCTAACTAGATTAACATTAAACTTAAAAGTTAAATCTAAACAAATAAACAAAAGCTGACTACCCTAAAATCCAACTACGCTATTGAAATGGACTAAAATCGAATATTAAATAACAAGCCTAACTCCTAAAAAACAACTAATGCTAACCCTTGTCGAATTTAAATGAAATTAGTAACGCTAAAAGAAATAACTATTGAAATCTGAAACTAAAGCCGACTCAAAAATTTCGAAATTTGAAACCACTTTAAAAAAGAAAAACGCGTATGAATAATTTCGTTTGATTTAGTCTGCGTTTGTTTTTTTTTTTTGTGTGCGTTGTTTGTGTTATCTGCAGGTGGACGTGAGGAGCGAGGACGACGTTCGAATGTGCAGAGTCTGGCAAGAGATTGCAGAAGATTGAACGCTGAGAAATGGAGGTTGATGAAGGAGAGCAAGCGGACGGGAAAGTGACGGCTTCAGTAAGGGTGCAGGACAGCGTGGAAAGCTAGACGAAATTGATGCAAACGGACGTGTAAAAGCCAGACGGTGAGATTTATGCAGATCGATGAGGATCTGTAGGCAGATTTGAAATGAACGGCCAAGGAAAAATGCTGGTAGAACAAATGGAGAACGGACGGGGTAAGAAAGGTTAACAGTTTGCAAGATGGAGAAGAAAATGGCGTGAAGAAGGTAAGCTGCAGGATAGTGAAATCGAAGATGAAAGGGAGCAGCTTGGAATCGATGGAGGGCAAACAAAAAAAAAAAATTTCAAAATCTTAAAAAAAAATAGAAAATACAAAAATATTAAAAAAAAAAAAAAAATTAAATTTTCTATGGTCAAGTGAGCTTTTGAAATTTTATCTTAAAAGTGACTATATAAAATCGTTGATTTGTCTGGATCGAAATTAATTGTAACATTTTAAGTCCTGGCATTTTCATCGTATTGTTTTCAATTGAATATCATTGATCAATCGTGTTTTAATAAGCAGCAGTTAATCGTCACTTACTTACAATTGCATAACGAGATTTTATTTGACTCCATAAGGCACTGGTCTTAAAAGTGAAATCTAATTTAGATTTGTGGAATCTCGTTTATCCTATCAAGTATTCGATGTTTTAGCTGTGTCTCCTGGATTTGTTATCTTCATTTATAAAAGGGTCTACCTCCCTTAGCTTGCAAGGAGACAGTTTAAATAGAGAGATTGGGGATAAAGGTGATAGCCCCCAATCTGAGCCGTTGTAGCGGTGCCTTGACAATCTGTGCGACAACAGTACTCATGGCTGCTAGATACTCTTGGTATCTATTCGGCTTTTTGCTTTCACGGAATGTCCCCCTTGGGGCCATATGTCGCTCGGCATTCTCGAGAGTGTCCTTGAGCCATGATGGTCTCTTCCTCATTGAAGGAGGTGGATTAATAGGGTCCATCGATCGTTCAACATCAAGCATCGTCTCATCCTTTGGTTCTTCTTGATTTCTAGGCCTTGCTTCATAATCTTCCTCAGATCTTGGAAGATTGATTACTTTCCGCAGGGAAGCATCTTCATCAATGGTAAAATCGTGGCATATCTCCACTTCCCTTTGACTAGGCACATAGACTCTATAGGCCTTCGAAGTTCCGCTGTAGCCCACAAACATTCCCTTCTTTCCAGAAGCATCTAACTTGCTCCTCTTCTCCTTCGGTACATGAAAATAAACAGGACATCCAAAAACTCTAAAATGTGAGACGTCAGGTTTCTTACCAGAGAAAACCTCTTCGGGAGTTTTGGAGCCCAGAGCGAAATGCGGGCATCGGTTTTGTATGTACACAGCAGTGTTCGTAGCTTCTCCCCACAGAAACTTCGAAAGACCTTGGTCACATAGCATGGCACGGGAAGCTTCCACAATGGTCCCGTTCTTTCTTTCAGTAACGCCATTATGCTCAGGAGTATAGACAGGTGTGGTCTCCCTCTCGATGCCAGCTTCTCTGCAAAAGTTTTTGAACTTGTTCGTCTCATATTCAGTGCCATTATCGGTCCTCAATATCTTGATCTTCTTCCCTATTGAATTTTCCACCAAGGCTTTGAAGGTACGGAACCACATGAAAGCCTCATCCTTCTTTTTCAAGAAGTATATCTAGGTTTTGCGAGAGAAGTCATCTATGAATGTCATATAATAAGAACATCCTCCCAAGGATGTCACGGGCAACATACCAGACAGATCAGAATGTACCAATTGCAAGACATCAGATGTCTTTGTGACGCTTGAGGGGAAAGGTCCCCTTGTATGCTTTCCTTCGGCACAACCCTGACATACACCTTCATGATCATTTGTGAACTCGGGCATCCCCGTCACCACCTTCCTTGCTTCGGGAAGGGCTTTGTAGTGAAGGTGTCCAAACCTCCGGTGTCATAGTTCAGTCTATCAGATAGTATCACATGTCATCGCTCCCAGTGGACTTCCTCCAACCTGGTAGAGTGTATCAACTCTAAACCCAATCATGATAGCTTCCTTGAAACTCTTCTTCCAGATACGCACCTTCCCATCAATAAATGCCACATTGAAACCTGTCTTCCATTGCCGAAATAGACACAAGGTTCTTCTTCAAATCAGGTACTTAGAGTACATCTTGCAAGCGGAGGACTTGACCTTGAGACAAGTGGAGGGTCACAGTCCCTGTCCCTTTCACGGGATATGTGGCATTATCTCCAAGGATAATTTTCAGATTAACATCCTTCTCAACCATCTCAGAAAGTGCTTCCTTGAACCCAGTGACGTGCCTTGAGGCACCACTATCTATCAACCAGACATCCATAGTGTTGGGTGGAGATGCAACAGAGAGGGCAGATACAAAAATGAATTTAATTCTTTTATCATCAACAACATTTGATTCCTCATACTTGGAATTTCTCGACCTTTTGTAAGGTTGCCCATCTCCACCAGAGGGAGCCTTCCTCTTTCCTTTGAACCTGTTGTTCCTTTGATTGTTGTCATCATCATCAGGGGAATCTTTCTTGAAAGGGCATTCTCTAGCATAGTGGCCGGTCTTGTGACATGTGTAACATTTTCCTTTCTTCCCTTGGGCCCCTGCTCTTCCTTTGTTCCTCGGACCACCAAAGTTCTTCTTCTTAACACGAGTAATGAAGGCAACATTTCCTTCATCCTTGTCTCTTCTTGTACGCATCTCGATAGTACTTCGTCAAAATCAGGTATCATATTGTTATTGAGAATGGTAGTGTTGAATACATACCATTCGGATGAGAGACCTCCAACTGCGGTGAGAACCATCTCTCGATCAGCTATTGTTTCCCCAATAGCCAGAAGATTATTCTTGATTTTGGTCAGCTTCAAAAAATATGATTGGACGGACTCATCCCTGCCTTTCTTCAGATTCTTTAGTTGATTCTTAAAGAATAGGACTTGATTTGCATTGTTGGCTTTGAACATGTTGACCAACTTATCATACATTTCCTTAGATGTGCCCAGCTCAGAGATGTAGGCAACCAGACTCTTATGAATTGAGTCCCTGATCATCAACTTTGCTTTGATTTCCCCCTTCTTATACTTTGACTTGGTGGCAACAGGTGCAGAGGATGGAGGCTCTTGGATTTTAGCTTGCACATAGTCCATGACATCTTGGTCTTCCAACATAAGATCCAATGTCATCTTCTAGGCATGGAAGTCTTCCTTCCTAGTCAATTTGTCATCAGCGTTAAAGCCATTGTAGTTTGAGGTACCCATGCTCTTCTTCGGTGATTTCTACAAACTTGGGCTTTGTCTTCACCTCAGCTCTGATACCATGTAAATTTTTGTAGATGTTCTATGCTTGATGCAACTTTACTTTTATCCCCAATATCAGTCAGTAATCACATAAATAAGAAAGTAAAATGCAGATAGAACATACTAGTAGATCGACATAAGACAAACCAAAAATATATCTGTTGGTGCATTACGGCGGTCAGCAGGATGCTTCAACCAGCAAAGTCTCAATACAGTCAGCCAACCAGAAGTGTCACACAAGCCTCTCGGACAGCCAGATCAGTCAACCAAAAGTCAATGAAAGTCAACGCTGTCACAGTCAATGCAAACAGCAGCAGCAAAAAGTCAACGCAGCCCAGTCAACGGTCAACATCCAGCCTCGATTTCTGTGCCAATAAATGCGGACTGCAGAAATCGGAATTCTGGGACAGATTTGGGTCAGTTTGACCAAGCATTGACCAAAGTCAACGCTGGTCAACTCTGCGCTGAAAAACCCTAGGTCAGAAAACAGAAATCTTCTTGCTGCGTTTCCCATGTGTGGATGAAGAAGAGCCTCCAAGGTGATTGAACCAATCAGATGAGGAGAGAGAATGTGGTGTGATGGGCGAGTGAAAGTGACCTCCAACGTTGACCTATTTATATCCATCAATGAGGGTGTGTGACACAACTGCTGGAGCTTCAAGCCTACATTTCATTTCAGGTCGACCTGCACATATTTTGAATAAATTCAAAATAAATGTTCTGCTCATCGGATCAAGATGATCTTTGGATCAATCTTGCATCTCCGAAAGAGGAATCCAATAAAAATATTGGCATCTTCATCTGAGCATCACAACATGGAGTTTGGACCTAGTTGTCCAAAATTAACAATATTCCTGGTTTGTTATTTACCATTAGTACTACGCTAGAAAATTTCTTTCCAATCATGTCAATTTTTTATAGAAAAGAAGGGAAAAATAGCCTAAATGGTAGGAGGGAGCATGTTTGTGAGGCAGGAAAATTATATCTCAGAAATGCTCAGCTAAAATGATGTTGTTAAGGTTCTTGATGCAGACAAGATAACCTAGAACCAATAAAAGAGTGAGGCACAAGCTATAATTGGTCAAATCACATGCTGAACAGCAAGTTGCAAATTTTGAAAATTTCCATGACTATCCTGACATACTTAATCAAAGAAAGTTAGCCATTTTGAACCTGAATAGGTACATGTGTGTTTGGTATCCAACATTTAGTGCTAATTGTGCTACAAAAACATTTCACGTATACAGTTTTGATGGTTGTAGCAAATTCTTTATATAATTAAAGACAAGTTTAAGGAAGTGGGCATTCACAAGTTATGACATGTAAAGGTTTGGTGGTTGTAACTGGTGTGTTAAGAAGGCTTGTAAACTATGCAAGCCTTCTCTTTTTACTTTTTCTGATTTGGTACATATTGGGACCAGCTAGGGGATTGCTTAGCTGCAATAATTTATGGAATATAATAATTACCTAACCCACTTGGTAGAAGTTCTGGTGTCCTTTCATGTTGAAGAACTGAAGTCTATTCCTATTGTCTGTAGGTGTCTAGAGCAGTTTTGTTCCTCAGGTTATTGAATGCTGCATCCTTCTGTTTTGATTAATATCCATCTAAAACTTTTGGCATCTTCTATTTTTCATTTTATATTGCCTTGGTTTCTGCCTATACCCGAATAGAAGTTCTGGTGTCCTTTCATGTTGAAGAACTGAAGTCTATTCCTATTGTCTGTAGGTGTCTAGAGCAGTTTTGTTCCTCAGGTTATTGAATGCTGCACCCTTCTGTTTTGATTAATATCCATCTAAAACTTTTGGCATCTTCTATTTTTCATTTTATATTGCCTTGGTTTCTGCCTATACCTGAATAACAGTTTGTGTTATTTTCTGTTTTAATTCCTCGCTCTAAAGTTTAATGTTATTCTGACTCAAATATCTATGTAGACAACGCTGACTGCTGCTGTAACATCCTATCCGAATTCCAGATTATGGTAGTAGATGCCTTGTTGCTGAACTCCAACTTAGTTTTGCAAACTTACAGCTGATGTTTTCTGTATTTTGTTTGCAGCATTACTTATCAGCAAGCAATATATTCTTGCTATGGTCTGTGGGTTGATAGAATATGCCATAGAATTTACTTTTGTTCCGGAGTTGAAGATGCAGTGGTGGTTAAGCAACATAGGACTTGTAATGGTTGTGGCTGGAGAATTGTTACGCAAAGCTGGTATACTTACTGCTCGCCGCGGCTTTACACATGATATCAAAATGTACCTCCGAGATGACCATGAGTTGGTCACTCATGGCATTTACAGGTAAATTGGCATTTAGAAAACATCTGTATTCCAATTATTTTCAAGTGTGTGCACATAATTTAGCTTTAGATGAAATAAAATATGCCTAATTATATTAATAGGAAAAGTAGAGAACCAACCAATTCATCTTAGGTTGGGATCTTATTTGAGTCATCAGAATTGGGCTAGGTTTAGCAGTGATGTAGGCAGAAGGGTGATAGTTTTATCTTAATATTTTCATAGAAATACATGTTTTTCAATTCTTAGAATTTTGTACAAATTATAATGATCGAGTCCAATGTTTTAGATATACGAGAGGGTCAAAGTAACGAAAGGACCTTGAAAGGAAAATATATCAGCAAGACAGAATTTTGTATTTCATGTAACTAAAGCGTCCTACTCCTCTTTAGCAAGCTTTGGGTTGATTATGAACAACTGCAGTGCAGGTCTCACCTTCTGTTAGTGTGAAAAGTTGTGCACAAACCTATAAAAGGTTGTACTTCCTTGGAAAGGTTACATTTGGTTCATCCTTAGGCAGATCTTTAGAACAGGGCTGAAAAATGCTTGAAAGTGTAGCACTAGCCAAAATAACCTTGGCAACAAATATGCAAGTGGAACCTCTGTAGTGAAACAATCAAACTTGAAACTTAATATAAAGGCTAAAAGAACAATGATGGCCATGGTAGAAGCTGATATACAAAGACATTCTGTAGATTGCATCCTTGTAGGCTAAACTGCCCTTTACCTCGGTGAAACATGCTATGAGTTAAAATTTACTGAGTTTTATCTAACTATGTGTTGGCTTGTAACTGAGCTGACATCCCCAACTCTGCTTCCACACTCACTCATTGAAGTAGTTCAGCAAAACTTCTATTGGTGCTAAATATGCAAGTTGAAACTCTCTAGGCAAAAGGTAAAACTTGCTTCATAAAAAGGTTAAAAGAGCAATGATGGGCACAGTGAAAGCTGAGATACAGAGACATGTAGAATACATTTTTGTAGGCCAAATTGCCCTTTACAGAGGTAATACATGCTTTTAGTTAAATTTTACTGAGCCTTACCTAACTCTGTGTGGGCCTCTAACTGAGCTGACCTCCCCAATTATGTGGGAACACTCACTCATTGAAGTAGTTCCGCTGCCTTTGCTCTCGTCTTTAATTTTTTACTGTGAACTGCCTTAGCAGGGTTTCTTCTTATAGGTTCCAGTGTCAAGATTATGCTTTTCCTTTTTGTAGGCTCAGGTTTTTATTTATGCCCAATAGAAGGTCCATTAATAAACTAACATGCCACCTAATTGTACACGAGGCATGGAGAATCTGATGGTAGTTGATCTTTTTTTATTTTGTCTTTCCAGATAAGTACATAGTCGTAAAAGAGTTCCAAGAACACTCCATTTGTTTTTCCACTGTGTAGCTACTTTTGTTACTTTTTATGTTTATTTTTATCTAGGATGAAAACTTATCCTATTTTCCCAATTATGGGAAGCATTGCTTGTTACTTTTTGGTTGCTCTGAGTTGTTTTCCTAGGAAATTGGTGCACTATTGAAGGAAGGAACATGAGTGTTGCAGATGATTCCTTACAGCATGGGTGTGCCACATGGGAGAGATTACTCTACATCCCATTGCCGCAAAATCTAGCAGGCCTCGTGAGGGGACTCACAAGGTGAGGGCCAGACCCTATAGCAACAATGACGAAGTAGCAACAATGACGAAGGATTGCTACTGTCACCTCAATCTTCCTCCCGCTGTTTAGTGGAGTTTCAGCACAAGGGAGGCTTCCCTGTATCGATGTATAATGATATTCGAATTACAGGGCTTCAGGTGGTATAAGTAGGCTAGGGAGATATAACTTAATGATGGAACAAACTCAATTCTTGTTTATCAAGGGACAAGTATTCTAACCCTAGACTAGACATGGGCATTCACAGGATAGGGCTTATTGATATACAATGATAAAGGAATACTTAGGCATGTAGAAGTTAGAAAAAGGGTTTATTGTAATGATTGGATAAAGAAAAGAACATAAACCCTCAAATAGGTGTCAAATTAAAGCTTGGCTAGGGTTTCTAGGGCACGAATAGACAAGGAAGGGTGATGTCAGCTCTATTTGGGGAGAATTCACCACAACAAAAGTTATACTTTGCATTTAAACAGTATAAGAAGGCAAACCCTAAATTCTAATCCTCAAACATCCATCCAAAATTGATCTTAGAAGCAAATTGGCCCTAGAAAAGCCATAGTGGCTTGCCTTAAAAAGCCTAGGAGATATTAAAGAAGTGAGTTTTAATGATTTTTGATCAACAGGTGTTAAATTTGGGACAGCCCACTAAACGTTAGGTCCAAACTCCATGTTATGATGCTCAGATTAAGAGGCTAATATTTTTGTTGGATTCCTCTTTCGGAGAGGTGTAAAATCCATACATAATATGTCTTAATCCGATGAGCAGAACATTTATTTTGAATTTATTATTCATAATAAATTATATGTGCAGGTCGGCCTTAAGGTTTCACACCCCCAGCAGATGTGTCACATGCCCCAATGATGGATATAAATACAGGCAAAGTTGGAGAGCATTTCACAACAACTCAACTCACATCTTCTTCTCTCATCTGATTTAGTACGAGCTCCTTGGAGGACGAGTTCAGCCCACACGTGTGAAGGAGAAGAAGGACAAAATCTGTACGGCTGAGCTGAAGGACGAATTTCTGCAGTTAGGGTTTTGCAGAAAGTTTGACCAGCGTTGACTTTGGTCAACGTATGGTCCGAATGGGCTGAAATTACAGAGAAGTTCGATTTTGGAAGGTTACACTGCTTGGTGGCTATAAATCGAGGTCAAAGGGTTGAATTTAATCACGTCAAGGCTGATTTTTAGCTTGATATTCGTATTGACTTTTCTCGACAGCGTTGATTTTTTTTTTGGAGTTGATTGCTGACTTTTGGGTTATTTATCGAGGATCGGTGTGATACATTCGGTTAATACTCAAGGAGACTTTATTGTTGAAGCATCCTTGTTGACCGCCGTAAACCCCCCACATTTTTCCCGTTTCGATTTGTCTTCATAAGATCCACTTATATGTTCGGACCGTATTTGCTTAACTATTTGTATGATTGGTGTGAGAAAAGTAAAATTGCTCCCAGCATAGAACATCTACAACAATTTACATGGTTTCAGAGCTGAGGTGAAGACAAACTCTATCTTTAGCAATCATCACCGGAAGAAATGGGTTCCACAAGTCTTGAATTCAAGGAGAAATGACATCCAAAGGTAAGAGAAGGCTCACTTTGGTGAAAACAATCAAACCTTCTAAAAGGTCTAAATACCAGGTATGAGGAGTCTAATGTTGTTGACAAAAGAAATGAGTATATTCTTGTATTTGCTCTCTCAGCTGCATCTCCGCCCGACACTATGGATGTCTGGCTAATCGATAGTGGTGCCTCAAGACACATCACCGGATTCAAGGAAGCACTTTCTGACATGGTTGAAAGGGATACTAATTTAGAAATTATCCTTGGGGATAATGCCACTAAATGGGTTCCACAAGTCTTGAATTCAAGGAGAATGACAAGCTGACTGGAAGGGATGACTTCCATGCCTGGAAGATGATATTAGATCTCAAATTGGAAGACCATGATCTCTTGGATCATGTGCTGGGTAAGATTCAAGAACCTCCATCCAATGCTACCGCTGCTATTAGAAACAAGTATAAGAAGGGAGAGATCAAAGCAAAGCTGATGATCAGGGAATCCATACATAAGAGCCTGGTTGCCTATATATCTGAACTAGGCACATCCAAGGAGATGTATGACAAATTGATCCTTATGTTCAAGGTAAACAATGTGAACCAAGTGCTATTCCTCAAGAACAAGTTGAAGAATATGAAGAAAGGCCGGGATGAATCTATTCAAACCTTCTTTCTGAAATTGACCGAAACAAGGAACAATCTGCTAGCTATTGGAGAGACAATAGCTGATCGTGAAATGGTTCTCACCGCACTTGGAGGACTCCCATATGAATGGCAAGTATTCACAACTACCATTCTCAACAATAATACCATTCCTAACTTTGATGAGCTTCTGTCTAGATGTATGCAAGAAGAAACAAGGATGAAGGAATTCGATAATGACAGAAATGCTACCTATGGTGCTCATTCTCGAAAGAAGAACTCTGGTGGTCCTAAGGACAAAGGAAGAACGAAGACTCAAGAAAAGAAGGGCAAGTGTTTCACTTGCCATAGGCCTGGTCACTATGCTAGAGAATGCCCCTTCAAGAAGGATTCTCCCGATAGTGATGATAACAACAACAACCGAAGGAATGGGAATCAAAGAAATGACAAATCCAAAGGAAAGAGGAAGGCTCACTTTGGTGGAAACAATCAACCTTCTAAAAGGTCTAGAAATACCAGGTATGAGGAGTCTAATGCTGTTGATAAAAGAAATGAGTATATTCTTGTATCTGCTCTCTCTGCTACATCTCCGCCCGACACTATGGATGTCTGGCTAATCGATAGTGGTGCCTCAAGACACATCATTGGATTCAAGGAAGCACTCTCTGACATGGTTGAAAGGGATACTAATCTAGAAATTATCCTTGGAGATAATGCCACATACCCCGTGAAAGGGACAGGGACTGTGACCCTCCACTTGTCTCAAGGACAAGTCCTACGTTTGCAAGATGTACTCTATGTACCTAAATTGAAAAAGAACCTTGTGTCTGTATCTGCCATGGAAGACAAAGGATTCAATGTAACTTTCTCTGATGGAAAGGTGCTCATGTGGAAGGAGAGCTTCAAGGAAGCTATCTCAATTGGTTTTAGAGTTGGTACACTCTACCAAGTTGGAGGGAGTCCGTTGGGAGCTATGACTTGTGATACTATCCGTCAAACCGAACTATGGCACCGAAGATTTGGACACCTTCATTACAAGGCCCTTCCCGAAGCAAGGAAGGTGGTGACAGGGATGCCTGACTTTGGAAATAATCATGAAGGCGTATGTAAGGGCTGTGTTGAAGGAAAACATACAAGGGGACCTTTCCCCGCAAGTGTCACAAAGACATCTGATATATTGCAACTGGTCCATTCTTATCTATCTGGTATGTTGCCCGTGACATCCCTGGGGGGATGTTCTTACTACATGACATTTACTGATGACTTCTCTCGCAAAACCTGGATATACTTCTTGAAGAAGAAGGATGAGGCTTTCATGTGGTTCCGTACATTCAAAGCCTTGGTGGAAAATATGACCGGAAAGAAGATCAAGATTTTGAGGACCGACAATGGCACTAAATATGAGTCAAATGAGTTCAAAGACTTTTGCAGAGAAGCTGGCATTAAGAGGGAGACTACCACTGCATATACTCCTGAGCAGAATGGTGTTGCTGAACGCAAGAATAGGACTATTGTGGAAGCTGCCCGTGCCATGCTATGTGACCGGGGTCTACCAAAGTTTCTGTGGGGAGAAGCTGCAAATACTGCTGTGTACATTCAAAACCGATGCCCTCATTCCGCTTTGGACTCCAAAACTCCCGAAGAGGTTTTCTCTGGTAAGAAACTTGATGTCTCACATTTTAGAATTTTTGGATGTCTTGTCTATTTTCATGTGCCGAAAGAAAAGAGAAGTAAGCTGGATGCTACTGGGAAGAAAGGAATGTTTGTGGGCTACAGTGAGACTTCTAAGGCCTATAGAGTCTATGTACCTGGTCAAAGGGAAGTATAGATAAGCCATGATGTCACTTTTGACGAAGATGCTTCCCTGAAGAAAGTAGTAGATCTTCCAAGATCTGGAGAAAATCATGAAGAAAGGCCTGGAAATCAAGAAGAACCGCAGGATGAGACAATGCCTGATATTGAAGGACCAATGGACCCTATCGATCCATCTCCTTCACTGGGAAAGAGACCATCATGGCTCGGGGACACCCTCGAAGATGCTGAGGGTCATGCTGCCCCAAGGGGGACATTCCGAGAAAGCAAGAAGCCGTGTAGATACCAAGGGTATCTAGCTGCCATGAGTACTATTGTACAATCTGAACCTGGATCCTTTGAGGAAGCCGTAAAGCATCAAGTCTGGAAGGATGCTATGCACGAAGAATATGAGTCCATAATGAAGAATGATGTCTGGGATGTGGTTCCAAGACCGAAGGACAAATCAATTGTCACAGCAAAATGGCTCTACAATATCAAGCATGGTTCTGATGGAAGTGCTGAAAAGTTCAAGGCAAGATTTTTTGCCTGTGGCTTCTCTCAAAAGGAAGGAGTAGATTATGTTGACATATTTGCACCTGTGGCATGATATACCACCATTCGATCAATCATAGCCCTTGCTGCTACGCAAGGATGGAGTCTTCATCGGATGGATGTCAAGACCGCCTTTCTGCATGGTACAATAAAAGAAGAGGTGTATGTAGAACAACCTCTGGGATTTGAAGTTCAGGATCGAGACACTCATGTCTGCAGGTTGAAGAAAGCCCTCTATGGGTTAAAGCAAGCACCCAGAGCTTGGTATGAGAGGATGGATAGTTACTTGATGAAGCTGGGCTTCACTCGAAGTAATGCTGATCCGAACCTTTACTTCAAGGTTGTGCAGGGGAAGCCTCTCATTCTAGTGCTGTATGTGGATGACCTCTTCCTGACAGGTGCTGACCCTCTCATTCATCAATGTAAGAGGGAGCTCGCTGCTGAGTTCGAGATGAAGGACCTAGAACTGATGCACTACTTCCTAGGCCTGGAGGTCTGGCAGAGACCTGGAGAGATTTTCCTTTCTCAAGGAAAATACATTGTGAAGCTTCTGGAAAGATTTGGGATGGTGGATTGTAAGTCCGTGTCGACACCGATGGAACTCAACTTTAAGAAGTTGAGTGGCAGCGCTGCGGGGCCTATCTTGGCCAATCCTACTGAGTATCGTCAACTCATAGGAGCTTTGATGTTCTTAGTGAACACCCGTCCGGACATATGTTTTGCAGTGAACACTTTGAGTCAACGGATGGTTGAGCCTCATCATTTTCACTGGGTTGGTGCCAAGAATCTTTTGAGGTATCTTCGGGGCACGATAAACCATGGGGGTTCGAGATACCTTTGAGTGTGACACTCAGTGGATATGATGCCGGTGGGGCAGCGTGTGGTGGATCGTTTTGTTTGTCCGGAATCTTTGCTTCAATCTACTTACGCCGATCCTCATGGATGAAGGGGAAGCGGGAAGTCGGTGGCAGGCACAGCGGGGGACGAATGCGTTCTTGCTAGTATGGCTTTTTGTTGTGGAAGCTGGATTTGGTTGCGGAAGCTCTTTAGTGAGTTTGTTTGGACAAGTGCTAGATACCAGCTGTGATACTCTGTGATGTCAATTGGGATTCGTATGGCGAGAATCCTGTGTTCCACGACCGATCAAGCATATTGATATCAGGTACCACTTTATCCGGGATATGGTACAGCGAGGCGCCGTAAGGCTCGATCATATAGGAACTGATGAGCAGGTCGCGGATATTCTCACTAAGCCCCTGGGGAAGGTCAAGTTCCTAACCTTCGGTGAGAGTCTTGGTGTCGTGGAAAGACCCTATGATGTGGGTCCTGTTGGACGATGAGCTCTGGGAGCTCTGGGGGGCTTTGGGGATAGCTTCTCGGAGCTATAAGCACTCATAATGCCTCTGCCCCACCCTTGTGATTATTGAGCTGGTTCGCCTCTCATTTATCTGTGCCCCGTATGCATCCTACCCATTGAGTTCAGGGCTCATGGGAAGTACCTCTCATTTGACCAATGAGGTGGGAAAAGCTAGAGACTATTAGCAAAGACTGATGGACGCATCAGAGATTGCCGTACTCTCTATCTAGGATGGCACGGTCCAACCACTTGATCTGGGATCAAGTTTAGTGAGGTTTGGGACCTCTGCCTGATTTCGGGTCAGATGAACCAACTTTGGGTTGGTTGGATACTCTTTATGAGTTTGATAGAGGTTTCGAACCTCTGGACTGATTATGTCAGTCGGGGGATGATGTCTTTGTGACTGACCCACTTCTGTTCTGAAATAAAGAGGCCAGCAAAGCAAGTTACGGCGGGATGACACACGATGTTTGATTGCACTGATGGATGGAGTTCTCCCTAGTTGAGAGGGAGTGTTAAATTTGGACAACTGGGTCCAAACTCCATGTTATGATGCTCAGATTAAGAGGCTAATATTTTTGTTGGATTCCTCTTTCGGAGAGGTGTAAAATCCATATATAATATGTCTTAATCCGATGAGCAGAACATTTATTTTGAATTTATTATTCATAATAAATTATATGTACAGGTCGGCCTTAAGGTTTCACACCCCCAGCAGATGTGTCACACACCCCAATGATGGATATAAATACAGGCAAAGTTGGAGAGCATTTCACAACAACTCAACTCACATCTTCTTCTCTCATCTGATTTAGTACGAGCTCCTTGGAGGACGAATTCAGCCCACACGTGTGAAGGAGAAGAAGGACAAATCTGTACGGTTGAGCTAAAGGACGAATTTCTGCAGTTAGGGTTTTGCAGAAAGTTTGACCAGCATTGACTTTGGTCAACGCATGGTCCGAATGGGCTAAAATTTGGTGAGAAGTTCGATTTTGGAAGGCCGTACTGTTTGGCACAGAAATCGAGGTCAAAGGGTTGACCAATCTGCTGCTGCGTTGACTTTTAGCTTGCTGCCCTGCGTTGACTTTTTCAGGACAACGTTGACTTTTTGGAGTTGACTTGGGTTGACTCGTTTGCTGATTGGAGGACTGTTGTGACACATTCTGGGTTGGCTGACCAAGGAGACTTTGCTGGTTGAAGCATCCTGTTGACCGCCGTAACGCACCACCAAAATTTTCTGTTTCTGGTTTGTCTTCTATAAGATCCACTTATATGTTCTATCTGCATTTTGCTTAACTATTTGTGTGATTGCTGTAAGAAAAGTAAAGTTGCTCC
>CM076578.1:138229526-138380800 GCA_034641835.2 Pinus albicaulis | reverse complement strand
GGCACAATTAAACTGGTTTTTTTTTGTCCAAGTGATACTCTTATAGATGTATTAGATGCATCAGTAGATATGTAAAATGGAAATGACCAGTTTGGTCCTCGAAGAATGGGTGCTATTGAAAATTTTTCTTTCATTATTTCAAATGCATTTTGAAATTTTTTTGTCCATTTAAAGTCAATGTATTTTGCAAGTAACTTGAGTAGGGGTAGAGCTATTTTACTAAAATTTTCAATGAATCTTCTGTAATAACCTGCACATCCCAAGAAACTTCTTACTTCTTTCTGTGTTTTTGGTGGCATTAAGTTTACAATGACTTGTATCTTTGTTGGGTCCACCTTTATTCCTGAAGAATAAATGTGGTGTCCCAACACTATCCCTTAAGTTAACATCATAAAGCATTTCTCATTGCTAACGGATAAGTGTGTATCTATGCATCTCTTTAAATATTTTTCAAGGTTGTTCAAACAATCATCAAATGTACCTCCATAGACCATAAAGTCATCCATGTAGACCTCTACACATTCATGAATTAAATCAGAAAAGATGGCTAGGATTGCTCTTTGAAAAGTAGCAGGCGCATTACATAATCCAAAAGGAAAAACATTATACGCATATGTTCCCCACGGACAAGTAAATGTGGTTTTATCATGATCCTCCAATGCTATCTTAATCTGATCGTATCCACTCAATCCATCTAAAAATTAAAAGAATTTCTTTCCAGCTAGTGAATATAGTACTTGGTCAATAAATGGTAATGGGAAATGATATTTCAATGTGGCTTTATTCAGTTCCCTATAGGCTACACATATTCTCCATTTTCCATTTTTCTTTGGTACCACAACTAAGGGAGAAACCCATTGACTATCAGAAATAGGATAGATGAATCCTACCTGTAACAATTTTTGCAATTCTTCTTTGATTATTTCTTTCATCATAGGATTCATTCTTCTTTGTGGTTGTCTAACTGGTTTGATATGATCATCAGTATATATATGGTGAATACTGTCTTTGGATAAATTCCTTGCATGTCTGTATAATCCCAGGAAAAAGCTTTTGAACATTTCTGTAATAATGAAATTACTTGTTGTTCTTGTGATGATTGTAGATTATTACCAATATTTAGACTCTTTCCATGATTTATTTAAATGATTTTGATTTGTGAATTGGTAATTGAGCTAACAGGAAAAACGCTTTCAAATGAATTTTTCAATGATTGAATAGTACAATTTTCCTGAAAACATTGATTCAAAAGATTATTTGCAGCTTCATATTGTGTTATTCTTAGTTTCTCATAAATATTAAGTTCTGGGATGAAAAGGTCTATTAGATCCTCATTTTCTTCCTCTTCTCTAAATAAAATACTTGATTAATACTTAGAAGAGATTGAGTTTCTTGTTGTTGTTGGTCATCAAGCCATGACAATAAATAAGGAGATTGTGTTGGAGGATAGATTGTAGCATGTTTCCTTTCATCTCCATATGCTATGATCATACTTCCTTATCTACATCCAATGAAGGCATCTGTTGTGGCTAACCATGGTCTGCCTAGAATTAAAGGATGGCCTCCTAGATTTGTTTTTGGTTGCAAGATTAAAAAGTATATAGGATATTCCCATGAATCCAAAGAAACAATGATGTCTTCTTATATTCCCTCTGGTACAACTTTAGATCTATCTACTAGCTCTAAAATTGTAGTAGTAGGTCGAATATTGGGAAATTTTAAATATTTCGTAGTCTCTCTTGTCATGACATTTATAGCAGCTCCCAAATCTATTAAAGTGTTTGAAAATGAAAAATCATTGATTGAAGTGGTAACCATAGGTATCCCGGGATCAATATAATTTTCAATTGTTGTTTTTGCAGACATGAGACTAGCTAATTTTCCAATGACTTGGATTGTAAGCGGATCTCTTTTCTTTCTGCCAGTTTTCTTAATACATAATTCCATTATTTTTTTTGCATAGATTGGAATATTTGTGATAGCTTGCAGCCAAGGAATTTTGACATAATAATTCTTTAATTCATCCACAATATTGAATTCAGGAAGGGAAATTGGATTTTTTTTCTCTACTAACCTCTCTGGATAAGGTGGTGTTTGAGTCATAATAGTTTTTCCTTTCTGAATTTGATTTTCTAGATTAGATTTTTTAGATTGTTCTTCTTTTTCAGTTTTTTATTTTATTATTGGTGAAGAATATTTATGTAATAATTTCCCAGAACTTAAGTTGACATCTTGTATAGGAAGAATAGAATATGTAGGAAAATATGTTGCTTCTTCCACATTATATGTTGGTCTTTCCACCTTGTTACTCGGATTTGCTACTAGCTGAGCTCGTAATAGAGTTGGTCTAGGTGGGGGTTGGTTAGAAGGCATTTGACGCTGTTGTGGTTGAGTTAGTAAGGGTGCAGGATTTTTTTGTGGAAATGGCATTGGTTGAGGATGTTGCTAGAATTGTTTATATTGAAATGATTCTTGAGGATATGGTTGTCGATATTGCAGTTGGTATTGTTGTTGAGGATAGATTTGTTGAGGTGGCTGGGTCCCATAACTATATCCTTGCTAGCCTTGTCCAGTTTAGTTTTGGTATTTTTGTGGAGGCCAAGCCTGTCATTACATCAGAGTATTCCATGAAGTTTGAGGACGATATTGATAATTCTGATGTATTTGTTGAGAAAATTGTTGAGGAATCCTTGGCTTCCAAGGTCTCCTTGGTGCCATATAATAAATAGAATCAATATTGTGTACTTCTTCCATTGAATTTAATTGCAATTCTTTAATATTTGGACAACTTTCAGTTGAATGATTTTTTGTACAAATTCCACACACCTAAATATTATCCAAAGGAAATTCTCTTAGTGGATGCTTCTTTCTACACTTAGGACAAAAGATTGATAAGATATGATCTTGTTCATCTTTCTTTTCCTTGGCTTTCAAAACATCAACTTGTGTTCCTAAAGTGCTCAAAATATCAATTTTAAAGTTTTCTAACAGACTCCCTATTTCTTCTCTTGTTACTTCTCCTGCTGCTGATTTAGAAGCTCTTGAATTAACATCTCTTTTTCCACTCTTTGCTTTTCCCCTAGAATATTTTTGACATAGTTCAGCAATCTCATCAAATAGAAAATTTGAGATGTCTCCTTTTCCCATTACATTGATAATATCAAGGTATTCATCTCTTTTGTAACTTTGAGAAAAAGTGTGCGAATGGTATCAAGATTCAAAGAGTGTTGTTTGGATTTTTGTAGATTGTAAAGGAGTATTTCTAATTATTCTTCCAAAATCTCATCTTCTTATTGATACATCCTAAAACTATCTTCTTTTGAATCTCTAGGCCTGCAATAGGCTTGATACTTCTTAAGAAAAATTATCTTCATGTCATCCCAAGAGGCAATAGTGTATTCTCTGAATCCCATAAACCATTTTAATGCAACTGCTTTAAGAGTAGAAGGAAAGAGACGAAGTTCATGTGTGTCATATGTGTATCCATAATTACGACATAAGATATCAAACTCAAACATAAATGAATCAAGATCTTTAGTAGACATTCCATAAAAATTGGGCAAAACAGAAGGTGGAATATTCTTCATTTTTACCTCCTCTCCAAGAATTGCTCGTGTCTAGAATTGGGAAGCCAAAGGTAGCTTCCTAATAATTGTTTGGTTATATATCATTATGTCTCTTATTCTCATATTCTCTTTTTCCATATTCTTCTCTTTTTCTCTCTGCTTCTATTCTCCTTTCTTCCTCTCTTTTTCTCTGTCAGTATTTTTGTTGCCTCCCATACTGAATTCTTTGTTCTCGAGTCATTATTGGTATATTAGATCCTTCTCCTTCCTCCGTCATTTTATTTTCAGTTGTTTTTAATGTTTCAATAAGAGGTTGAATTGGTGTTTCCTCAACTTCCTCTATTTGTTCAAGAACTGGTTGCTTTAATTGTTTAACAATTGATTTCCTTGTCTCCTTTTGTTTTTCTATGAAAGGTGTTTCTTTTGGTGTTTTTTTTCTTTTCACTTCATCGGCTAACAAGGTTTGTCTTTCAATAAGAGTCAATCTTTGTCATGATATTTTTTTTCTTCCAATTCCTCTAAATTTGGTCTCCCAACAACTGATGTAATTAGTCTTGATGGTCCTGCTCCTATGGGTGGTTGAATTGTTGGGGGGTTTTGTTTAGTTAAGCTACCTTTTTTATCTATTTCTCTAGGAATAAAGAAACATAATTGAAAACAAAATAAAACAAAAACAAACAAACAAAAAACAAACAAAACAAAAGCAAAAACAAAAACAAAACAAAAAAGCGAAAAAAAACAAAAAACAAAAACAAAACTAAATTTTGTTGTTGTTTTTGTTGCATTGTGTTTTTTTTTTTTTTAGAATCTTCTTAATTGACTATATTGAAGTATTCTTCCCCAGCAATGCCACCAAAAATGTGGGGTCAATTTACTAAGTAAACTAACACATATATTTTACTTGTCAATTTGGGTTTGTAAACTTGGAAGCATGTCCAAAATATATGGATTTCAGATGAAGTCAATTTTAGAAGACAAAGTGTAAAAGTTGAAAGAAATGCATATTACAAATATATTCTAAATTCTAAGATTTATGGAAATACATATTACAAATATACATTTTAACTAAGAAGTTTTTTATTCAATATGTAGTAAGTGAAGGAAGAGGCTCCTAACTTAGGAGAACCTGATGTCCTTCCCTACAGTACTACCTTCATGAAGAGAATCTGAAAAAAAAAAAAAAAAAAAAAAAAAAAAAGAAGAAGAAGAAGAAGAAGAAGTTTATGATGTATAGAAAGTAGGAGAATAGGCTCTTAACTTAGGAGGTCCAAATTTACCTTCTTTACATTTCTATTCCACTATTGTTACCAATGCATCAAAACAGGAAATTCAGGAAATAACTCAAGAAAGGAAAAGAGGATGAATTTTAGTAGTTGTTCATGATTAGATACAAGAATAATTTAACTTAAATTCTTGTTTGTCCCTTCATATGCAAATTAGAATTAAACCAATAATCATCCAGCAACCATAATAAATATTCAAAAATCTAAATGACTGAATAATAAATCTAAAAACTGTTGCATGAAAATTATGCTAATTTAACCAAAGTGTACTTAGCTTGGTGTGGGGGCCCTCCACCCTTGCCTTGCACACTTGAAGAACTTCTCACCTATAAAAAACTTAATCAATCATCCACAGCATGAACAAAAAATAGAAATTGGAACTGGTTCTTCAACTTATCTCAAATTCTTCGAAATTCTCAATACAAAATTACACAAATTCTCCTATGCTTGAATGGTCCATAAGCTTGGTTTAAATAGACAAATAATAAATAAATTGAGCAATAATTTCTTTAATAGACCTATCCATCCTAATCCCAACCATATAGGTCAAAATCATCCATTCAGTTTCAAAAAATCAGGAAAATCCCAAAAAATACTAATTCTGCCCTTTTTCCTAGGGATTTCTGAAAAACAAGTCATGTTTGACCAACGTTGACCGGTCCTGTTTTCACTTAGTTTGTCCGAGCCAATAGGTATTTTTCCATACATGGTTCCCAAGCTTTCCAAACATATGCTCATATTGCACCCAGGTGTCCTCAACATATGACTTCCATGAAGCTATTACGGGAATTTTCAGAGCAGTGCAAAAATACTCTTAAAACCCATTTTTTATAAAAATCTCTAAAAATTGAAAAACTTAATTTAATTACCTGAATATGCATAATAAGATTAAAATGAGCCATATATGGATGATATAAGGTGGAATATGATGGTAAATAGGTGGATTTATGATAAAAAAAAATTGACCAAAATTAAGGACTAATAGTAGGCTTGCCCACTTTAACTGCACAAAGTGCGATTCTGGAGGGATATTTGGCCACTGAATTGCATATTTGAAAATTTAAGGGAGACATGGAGACAGGATGCTAATTGAAAGTGTGCAGTGCGCAAAAATAGGTTGGATGGGAGGAAAGATTGTGTAGTTTTGGGGAGCAAGAGGTTGTTCTTAAGCACTGTGACTGCAAAATGCACAGTCCTTGGGGATAATGAATGTGCATTGCGTAGTTCCAGGAGGCAGGGATGAAAATTGAGGATTTCTACTATGTAATGCACAGTTCATAAAGGAAAAGTGAGTTAGGTCGGTCAGGCATGAAACTTTTTGGAATTTGGCTAAGTGTGGGATCAATGAAGTAGAGATGCAATCAAGATAGAAGTTTAACATTATCACACACTCAGAGAAATAGATGACACAACAATGAACACTCATCCCATAGAATCAACATAATCCCTTTGATGTGATATAAAAACAACACTTTCCCCCAAGTGCGACTCTTAAGGTACACTTTTTGATGTCAGTGAAAACACTAACAAGATAGTGCATAAGACTTTGGGAATGAGTCTAATACATGTTTATATGGTAAATAGGACCAATTAGTACCAAATTTTTCTCTTACAATGAACCATAACTCTTATTTTACAATGTGCGACACTTGCTGTGCCAAAAGACGACACTTAGGTTTTCTTCAAAAAGGGACTAGAAAACTTAAAGGATTTGCATGGAAAATCTCCTGCTACTAGAAACGATATCTCACAAGGTCAAAATTGGCTCCAGAATTTGGATATAGGCTAAATTTTTAGAGGTTTTTGTAGCAAAGACAACAAGTACATAATTTTTCTAATAGGGAAAATATTACTTTTTCACTCCTTAAAGCCACTCCCCATGTCAGGGACAAGTGGGAAACTTACTGTGAGTAAAGGGACGAGGAGGAACCCTTACTACTTCCTACCTCGCCCTCTTATAATTATTTATGAGATGCCATCAAGGAAAAATATTACTATATCGAGAGCTATGAATATAAGTACATAAAATGGACCACACTATGGCAGGATAGGGACCAAGACGTGTCGTATTTTATGAATATTTTTCATACCTTATGCACAAATTTTGGTATCAAGGATTTTGAGCAGCACCTGGTACTTAATTATCGTGGTTGTATGCATAAATACATCTAGGAAGAAATGGATTTCTTTTACATCTCCTCATTTGGCGTAGCGTACCAATATCTTGTCAAGATCGAGCATAAATTTAAATAGAAGAAGCGAGAGTTTGGATCTTTGAATACGAAGCAGGGAAAAGGCACCTCCAAACTACAAAACAAGGTACATAGCCAAGGTGGAGTGAACTAGGAAAACTCATCGGAGCCAAAAGAAAATAATTGAACCACAAAGACAAAGAAGGACACAACAAAGTGGTGTGAGTTCCAAAAGAGCCCCACCCACAAAATAAAAGAGTGTTGTGCCAAGTAGTCACTACTGTTTGAGCTAAAAGCTTAAAAGTAAGATGTATGTTATGAATTTGAGCCAGAACCTGACAAGGGGAATGACAAAGGGAAACAGATTATTAATGCAGAACTTAGTTCCAACGTTGACACCCCTAAGGTATAGAATACTAAGCTCGAAGATCGAAAGGAGGGGACATTTTACTTCCTCTTAGAGATGTGGGTGAAGGGTTCTCCACTGCAATTCATTGTTGACAATGGAAGCCAAAATAACCTCATCTCAATAGAGTTCGTTAAGAAATTGGGTTTTCCAACTACACCACACCTGCACCCATACACCATCGAGTGGCTCCACCAAGGGCGATATCTTTGTGTCAGCTAGTAGTGTTTCCTTCCCTACAACATCAATCCCTTCATGGACGAGATACTATGTGTTGTTTATCCCCTTGAATTTTGTGATGCTTTATTAGGAAAACCATACTTTTGGAAGCATCATGTTTTGTATGAGTCCAAACCTGGTACTCTTATTATTAATTTGGGTAGAAATATTATAGGATACAAGAGGCAGCCCTGCCTACCGCCATTTCTTTTATCTTTGCTAAGAAATGCAGTAAGATCATCTCCCAAACTGAGAAACATGTTTTATCTTTTATTCACTCTCAAAGTAAGGAGAAGATCATGGCCACATCCATGGACCCTAGAAGCAGAAGCAAGTTTATAAGGTCATGGAAGAGTAAAGGTACAACTTCTTCTTACCCACGAGGGTACCCTTACACTGTAAGTTCAAGCATTCGATCAATCTAAATCTCGGAGCATCTCTACCCAATGGGCCAATATACTGCCACTTTCTTCTGGAAAATGAGGAAAGAAGCGACATATCTAGTTGTTTCTACAAAAATGGTACATCCAACCAATTTCCTCACCTTGTGGGATCCAAATTGTACTCATATAGAAGAAATATGGGACCTAGAGACTCTGCATTGATTATCAATCATTGAATAAAATCATTTTCAGGAACAGATACCCGATCCCACAGATTGATGACCTTCTTGACCATATCAAAGGGGAAAATTACTTTAGCAAGATTGATTTGAATTTTGACTATCACCAAGTTCCAATAGAACCCATAGATGTATGGAAGACTACCTTCGAGTCCATGGAGGGCCTCTTTGAGTGTTTAGGCATGACCTTTAGGTTGAAAAATTCCCCTGCGACTTTTATGAGGTTGATGGATGACATCTTGTACCCCTTCACCAAATTGCTCATAATTGTATATCTGGACAACATCCTCATCTTCAGGAAGATTTTGGCAAAGCACTTGCAATATATTCTACATGTCCTTCAAACCCTGCGGTAGCACAAGGCTATGTGCCAACTTGGAGAAATTTTCCTTTGGCATGAACTAGGTCAAATATTTGGGATACATAATTGATGACCAAGGTGTGCATGTGGATCCAGCTAAGATCCAATTCATTTGGGATTGGCCATCCCTAACAAATCTAACACATCTTCACAGCGTTTTGGGCCTCGCCAGTTTCTATCAAAGGTTCGTGTTGGGGTTCTCTCATATCACTTGGCCTTTGATTCAAGTTACCAACGACAAATCGAATGAAAGAAAAAAATGGTATGAATCACAACAAAAGGTATTCGTTGAGCTGAAACATCATATTTTCTCTATGCCAGTACTCACATTGTCAGTCCTGCAACAACCATTTGAAATTGAGACAAATGTATCTAACTATGCTATTGGTGAATTTCTCACCCAGAAAGGGCATCTGGTGTCCTATCATAGTGAGACACTCTCTGATACTATTCATAAATACCCCACCTATGATAAGGAGATGTATTCCATTGTGAAGGCTTTTCGAAAATGGAAACATTTCATACGGGGGAAGGAGATGATCATCCACACGGATCACCAACCTCTTTAGGTTATGCAAACACAAGGGAAGTTGTAGAATAATTTCCATTTGAAATGGTCCACATATTTGCAAAAAATCCATTTGAAAATTAAATATAAGAAGGGTAGCACAATAGCATTGCATATTGCCTCGGTCGACCCCTAATTGTGGCACTGGACCTTTGTTCTCAACTCTTGTGGGAATTAGACTTTTGTATGGTTGCAACTATAAAAAAATGATCCAAAATTCACCACCAAATACCATATGTTAATGGATGGAAAGCAAGTACCAAAATTCCAACTCTAGGACACATTGTTATGCTACCTAGGTCACCTTTGTGTTCCTTCAAGTGAGCATGCCAAGCTAATTTGGGAGGCGCACTATAGTCGATTTTCTCGACACTTTGGCTTGGAGAAAATAGTGATAATAATATAGAACTATTTTTATTGGCCAAAACTTCGACGGGATGTTGGAAAATATACCAGATCCATCATTATTTGTGCCATCGTCAAGCCAACCATTAAGAAGCAAGGTTTGTACACTCCTCTGTCCACTCCTAGCCAGCCTTGAGAATCCATCTCCATGGACTATATGTCTGGTCTTACTTCTACCAAGCATGGTAATGATTGTATATTTTTGGTCATTGATATATTTTCTAAGATAGCTATATTTTTTGCCTACAAAAAGAGTATCACAATAGAAGACACTTCCAAAATCTTCTTCGAACAAGTGTGGGCACATTTTGGGATCCCGCGGACCATTATATCATATCGAGATAGCAGGTTCTTGAGCGCATTTTGGTTGAAACTATGATCATTGTTGGACACCAAGCTCACCGAGTTAACCTCATTACATCCCCAGACTGTTGGCCAGATAGTGGTCGTCAAAAGGATGATAGTGCACATACACGCATGTACAACTCCAAGAATCCACGAACATGGGATGAAATTCTTTCCTGTGTGCAACACAAATATAGCATATCTCTCCATAGCTAGACTGGACCCAACCCCTTTCAAGTGGGCCTAATATTTCAACCATTGTGCCCCATTGATGTTGCAATGCCTCTTGAAACTACACAGGCAGAAGCTACACATGTTCAGTCTGAAGTTGATAAAGCCACTGGGTTTATTGGATGCATTCAGCACATCTACTAGCAATTTCATGATATCCTAAATAAATCCAATGCCAAGTACAAAAAACTTAATGTTCAGCATTGTGTGCCACATAAGTTTCAAGTGGGTGATAAGGTGTGGTTGCATTTGCAGAAGGAACGCTTTTCTGAAACCCATCGGAAGCTTTGACCACTTCGATGCAGGCCTTACACCATCACCAAGGTTTTTGGTAACAATGATTTCGGTCTAATTATCCCCTATTCCTTGGCTTTCACCCTGTATTCAATGTGGACCACCTTCGGCCATACTTTTTACCATTGTTGGACACATATGACATTATTGAGTAGCTGACACGAACATAGATCAATCCAAACTACATTGAACAGGCCAGAACTGATCAGATCATGGAAAGATAGATTAAGAACATGCGCCAGTAGAGGATTCAACTGTATCATGTTGTCAAAGTTTTCCAACTCCTGCACCAAGGCAAGCGGCTCACCAGGGACCAAGTTTAGCAGAAGTTTCCTCACCTCATGGAGGCACTCAACACAGTGGGGACCATTACTTCCTAAGGGGGGAGGAATGATTTAGGTGGATATTGGTGACGACGTTCCTATTCCACTTGGACCCCCGGTGTTGTTTTCTATCATTTTCCTATTTTTCAACATAGTTTCCTATTTCAACAGCTTTTTATTGTCTTTTTCGGGCCTTGAACTTCTAAATCCGTTTTGAGGCCCTAAACATCGTTTTTTGGGTAAACGGGAAAACAAGTCTTCATCTAATGTTTGCAGTCGAATTTTTTTGTCCTTACATAGAAATTCTAATGGGCTATTGTCACACCAAATGGAGATCATATGCCAAAGTTACGACCCCGGGAAGATGACGTTCCAACTAACTCCATCCAGGCCCATACCTTTTGGCACGCTTCATCTACTAGGGTTAGATTTTTGGATGTTTAAGGTTTCTCAATGTTTCTTCATGATAAAATGCCTCTAAGCCTCATTGTAATAGATTTCAAAAGGCCTATATTCATCATATCTCTTCTCATATATGAGCTACCATCGCTCAATATAGTTTTTTTCCTTTTTGTATGTAAACAATTTTTAGCTGTTGTTATTTATTAATTGAAGTTTTGTTTTGTTGTATCTCTATGTTATTTAAAAATATATATTTCATTTATTTCCTTCATAAATATGAATCACACAGTGAATCATGTGATCCACAAAATGCAAGCCATAGAAAAATACAATGTGTGCTATAGGGTATGCAAGTCACGTAAATTACAATGCATGGCACAGGGTATACAAGATACAGATTGGATGAGTCACAAGGGTAAGTGTAAGCCTCAGAGAAACAAAAGCGAGCCACATAAAATTATGAGATTCGGAGATATAAATGTGAGCTACAGGATTACAAATAAAATCTTAGAGATAGTGATCCTGATATCAACGCGAGCTACAGGACTACAAAGTAAATATCAGAGATAGAGAGCCTCAAAAATATACATAGTTCGAGCCAAAATTATTAGTGTGATCCATAGATAATATTGCAAGCCATAGATCATGATGTGAACCTCAAAAGAGAGCGATAAATAGGAAAATAAGAGTAGGCCACAATTAAGAGTGATCTAGAGATATATACAATACAATTTTCCACAGGCATAGCAGAACAAAGCTAATCCATAAAGATGAAAAATATCGACCATTATAAAGTGAATCCATAGAGATGAAAAATATGATCCATGGGTATATAGATCGAACCATAGAAATATATAGAATCAAAATCCACAACATAAATTCAATGAGCCACAAAGAGTTAATACAATCCACCACATAATTTATGAAATCCAACAATTTGTGCCAGAAAAACAATGTGATCCATGAAGTGTGATTCATAAACAAAAGTGAGAATCACAGAGATAGAAAATTGCATGAGCCATAGTTAGAGCCACAAATTAATGCAAACCATAAATGTGAACTAATGTGATCAAGGAGATGCGTGTTAATATTAGGCACAAAGGAATCAAATATATAAGCTTCTATATAATCCAAATGGGCACCTCTATTTCAGGATCCAACTTGAGTTTGAGTTTAATATTTTCCACTTGATTATTTTTCTTAATAATTGCTTGCCCAAATTTTGTGCCATATTAATAAGAGTGCCCCAAACATAACAATATTTTCCTTTAACCAATTCAAATTCTTCCTCAGGGAGAGATGGGCTTTCCTTTGGATAGATGGGTTCCTATGGGAAATTTGTCCCATATCTGCCCCAATTTCCACAGCCTAGACTCCTCTAGGGAACAAGAGTTATATATTTGATCAAACTTTGGAATGTATGTTTTTTCACAAATGTTTGATACAAAAGAATCCCATGAATCCGACAAACCATTAAGAGTTGTAGTCATAAGTTTTGATTCATCAATGTTTTCCCCAATGGCCTTGAGTTGATCTATTAACTAAGAGACCCTCATGAAGTAGGATTCCACAGTATCTAATCTAGTCATCTAAATATCATTAATTTGATTCCTTAAGGTCAATTTCTGTTCAATGTTGTTGACAGAAAACAGCCCTACAAGGGTATCATACATTTCCATTGAAGTCTTCAGCTTAGAAGAAAATGGAATCAAATGGTCTTAAATGTATTCAACAAGAATCCTCTTGGCCTTAATTTCCATTTTCTTGTATTGTATCTTTTCCTCATTATCCTGAGGATGAGAAAACTTTCCTTTCACATATTTCATAACATCATTTTCTTCAATAATGAGATATATTCTTGTCTTCCAAGCCCTGAAATTTGATGCACCTTTCGTCTCATGTTCAAGCTTGATAGAGGGGGCCATCTAATCAAATATCTAGTCACAGATATGATTGCAAAATAGGAGTCTTCAAGTAATGATCTCAATGCCCTTTCTTCACCAAATCTCTGATACCATGTTGATTTTCTAGTGCTAATTTAGATAAGAAAAATTTTCCACCACTAATAATTAATTCTAATGATATATAATCTTATTTTAGCATATTTCATAACATAATTAAGAAATTACACTTATAAAGTTCAATATTAAATGCAATGAAAATATAAAATATCACAGTAGAAATACCATGCAAAGTAGACACCAAAATTTTCACCTGATAAACCAAAAATTGGGAGAAAACCAAACAATATTTTCTAGGAGAAATAGTTTTATTCAGTAAAAGTATAATTTGATTTTCCAATAAACTTGTTCAAACAGAACACAGAATCCAATGTTGGTCAAACTTGCCTAAATTCGGCCTCTCTACAATTCTGGTCAACTATGGTCAAATATACTGCATTTCGACCTCATGTTGTTATCTATAAGTTCGGTCAAGTTGCGCACAAACTTGGTCAAACTTCCAATCAAAATGTGGTCAAAATTGCACAGAAAGTGCTTGGTTAACAAATCAGAATCTCAGTCAAACTTGTATTCAAATATACCGCCCAGAGCTCGGTTGATTTTTCCCATTATTCTCAATCATCTGCGCAAAAAATATTTGTCAAATTCCCTAAAGATTCGATCAAACAGAGCCTCCAAAGACTCACTCAAATTCCTCATAAATTTACTCAAGCATCAGCTCAAATTCAATCAAATGAAATAAAAGGATTCTTGGTCAATGTTGGTCAAATACACTTCAAGGATACTCAGTTAAACTTAAAAATACTCCTCTCTTTCTTGCACATGTGAACGAAAGAATAGATACTTCTGTGCGATCTGAATTGGTTTCCATATGAGTGAGGTCGAATGTCAATATATAGTGGTCAAATCAAGTGAATTTTAACCAAGGGTCAAACCCATTCAGCTAGTGGGGTCAACCTCTGTTTTGGAGCCTACATGAGCTTAAAAATTAATAATTTCATTTCATTTTGTTAAACTCAGCAATAAAATAGGGAAGAATAGACAACATAGGGAAGGATAAGCATGAGATGCATTATAATTCACAAAGATGCATATATATATAATACATTAGGTGACCCTTGGTTTCCCATTCCAAGTGGTTTCTTGGACTCCTTTTGTCCATTTTCCTCCCACACCTACCCATTGAGGATTAGGTGTCCAACATTACCCCCCTTTAATCCGAAGGGGTATGTGTGAGTCCAAGAAGAGAATTGTAATACAAATCTACAAAGTATGCATGGCAGAACTTAGGTTGAATGAGGTCTCTGAGATGTTGGCATAAAGAGGTGGTTTAAGGATGACCACCAACATTGTAACACTTAGTGCATTTCCCGGAACTCTTCCAAATCTAGAAAGAAGCTGAGGTGTTATGCTAGAGGAAGTGCTCCTCATATTTTGAAGAGGGAGACCTTCAACCTAGAATAAGGGAGATCTACAACCTGCGATGGTTTAAGTATGACCACCAACTCTGGAATGCTTGATGCATTTCCTGGAACTCTACCAAAACTGGCAAGAAGTTGAAGTCTTCTGCTAGAGGAAGTGTCCTGAATTCTTTGAAGAGGAATAATATCAGCCTCGCATAGATGGTTTAAGGTTGACCACCAACCAAAGGCATTCTCATGGGCATTCGTGTCTCTGGATAGGAATTGCAAGTTGTGGCTCAGGCTCACTTGAACTGTTGTGTCTCTAGCTACAACTCTGAATCTAGAATGAAAAGTTGTGGCTCAGGCTCGCTTGATGTGGCTTCGAAGTTTGTAGATGACCATCATTTTCCCCCTGTCAAGTACAAGGTGAGATGATGACGAAAACTCAACTGCAAGAGTGTTCAATATTCTAGAGAAATATCTGACATATGTGTTAAACATGTTCTTGGTTGTTGATGCCCATTGCCAAAAAGCGATCCATCCAAGATGAATCTTTGTTCTTGAAGGAGGTTTGTTTTTGAAGCATCTGTGTCAAGAATGGGTGTCCATACCACAGTACTTGCATGGCTGAAGATCGAAATAGTGATCTTGCATATGGCTAACTCGATCACAGTGTTGGTATTTTTCAATATCTTGTTGCTTCTTTGGGAGAGGAGAAGGATCTGGTACAGCTGAAGGTGAACTATCATAAAGAAATTCGGCACTCTGAAATTTTATGTGTAGGAATTTACAGGGTAATTTCCATAGATCAAGAACCAAAGGTCATCGCTCACAAACAGATGACAAATCAGTACACCAGTATAATCACGTGGTTAAAACCCTCAAAGAGGGAAACAGTCCACGCCCTGAGCCAACGCAGCCACTTCAGGGAATTTATTAACATAAAATAAAAGTTACATATGTTTCTCTCATAAACGGTTACCAGAAAAATGACCCTCCATGCCCTTTAAATAGAGATGATGGACCAATCGGGTGTTAAGCCACGGATCAAGTGTCATTAATACCGAGGTGAGAGATAACATTCAGATCACTACAAATCGTGACCGTCGAATTATAAGTTACAAATGTACATGGTAAATAAACACACTTTACCTATCTCTACACTAGACTAAGTTATTCTTAACTATTTCCTATGTGTCGGAATATCCTAACATCCCCCCTTAAGAACAACTTGGGATAGGATTGAAGGATTTACAAAGGTGACACAAAAAGAGCCTATTTCCTATGTGTCAAAATATCCTAACATCCCCCCTTAAGAACAAATTGGGATAGGATTGAAGGATTTACAAAAGTGACACAATAGGAGAAGGAAGGAGGCATTAGAGCCTATCCCCCCTTAATGACAACTTTCTTGAACTCCAAGCATGGATTGAAGTTTGGTAAACTTCGCTTCTTTGAGAGCCTTCGTAAAGATATCGACTACTTGATCATTGGTTGGACAATACTGCACTTCAAGAACACGATCATGAATGAGCTTTCTAATGAAGTGTATGTGGAGTTCAATGTGTTTCATACGCTGATGCTAAACTGGATCTTTACATAGCTGAATGGCACTCTGATTATCACACCAAAGTGTAGTTGGATGCTGCTGATGAAGACCAAATTCAGACAGGATCTGACGAAGCCACATGGCTTCCTTGCTGGCTTCAACTACACCACGATACTCGGCTTCTGTTGAAGAAAGGGAGATGGCACTTTGTTTCTTACAAGACCAAGTAATAGGTCCTAAACCAAGAGTGAATACATATCCTGTAGTCGACTTCTGATCATCAGGGTCACTAGCCCAATCAGAATCAATGAAACCAATCAACAAGGGAGATGCTCCTGTACTGTAATTAATCCCGAACTGAACTGTACCTCGAATATATCGAAGTATTATTTTAGTTGCTTTCCAGTGACTTTCATGAGGTTGGTGCATAAACCGAGCGACAAGACCAACGGCAAAGGAAAGGTCAGGACGGGTATGGGTTAGATACAAAAGTTTACCAACAAGTTGATGGTATAAGGTAGCATCAACTTCAGGGATAGTACAGTTGACTGAAAGCTTGACTCCAGACTGAAAGGGAGAAGGGGCAAGCTTACAGTCTTCCATGTGAAAGTGGTGTAGAATATCACAGGTATACTTGGACTGAGAGAGGGTAATGCCTTCCTTGGATTGCAAGACTTGAATACCAAGGAAATAATGCAAGTGTCCTAAGTCTGTCATTTCAAACTTCTTTTTGAGGCTAGACTTCACATGGTTTATATGGTTTGGATCACTACCAGTAAGGATAATATCATCAACATAAAGAACAACGATGGTGAAGCAATTACCCACTTTCTTGGTGTAGACAGTATTTTCAGAATGATACCTAGAAAAGCCATTATCTAAGAGAAATCTATCTATTTTGGCATACCAAGCCTGAGGAGCTTGTTTGAGACCATAGAGATACTTCCTAAGGCGACAAACAAGGCTAGAGTCTTTTTGGATAAATCCAGGGGGTTGTTCCATGTAGATTTCTTCATGCAAATCCCCATGTAAGAAGGAGGATTTAACATCCATCTGATGGACTTCCCATTTAAAGGAGGCAGCAAGGGAAAGAACAAGGCAGATAGAATTCATTTTGGCAACAGGGGAGCAGGTTTCAGTATATTCAATGCCTTCAACTTGTGAAAATCCTTTAGCAACAAGATGAGCTTTATGTCTATCCACTTTTCCATCGAGTCCAAACTTTGTTTTGTAAACCCATCTACATCTGACAATTTTTCTTCCTTTTGGAAGAGGAACAAGATCCCAAGCATTGTTTTCCAATAAGGAATGATACTCTTCATTCATAGCTTCATCCCAATCTAGATGACTGGAGGCTTCTTCAAAGGTTTCTAGATCAAGTTTTTCTGAAACTTGAGCCAATAAGAAAGAGGCTCTTTCGAACTGAGAATGTGCATGTCGTCGATCGGCAAGGTCACCTGCAAGACAACCTACTACATCCCAAGTAGAGCAGACCTATCTTGGAAGCGATGGAGTATAAGGAACAATTTCACGAGCTGGAGGAAGATTGTCATCCTCGTTGTCATCATCTAAACTAGAAGGAATGCTATTAAAAATAGAAGAGAGAGAGAGAGAGGTGGCACATATGCCGAATCAGGCTCATAGGCCAAAGGTGGCACACTTGCCGAACTAGGCCCGCAGGCCAATATATTTTCATCAAATTTTACATCTCTTCTAATGATAATATTTTTGGATTTTGGTTGAAGAAGTCTATATCCTTTGATATCTTCAGAATATCCAACAAAAATACATTTTTCACTCTTAGGTTCTAAGGCTTTATGTTTCGCATCTGGAATATGGGCCCAGGCATCACTTCCAAAAACACGAAAGTGACTTACATCTGGTTTGATTGAGCTCCAAGCTTCTTCTGGAGTTATATTCTTTAAAACCTTAGTAGGAGTGTGATTTACTATGTAATTGGCATAGTTAATGGCTTCTTCCCAAAAATTGAGACCAAGTCCTTTAGATTGAAGCATACAATTAGCCATTTCTTTTAAGGTGTGATTCTTCGTTTCAACTACACCATTTTGTTGTGGAGTATATGGAACAGTATGTTGCAATTGAATGCCATGCTTAGTGCAGAAGTTGATAAATTTGTTGTTAACATATTCTTCGCCATTGTCTGATCTTAACTTAAGAATTGGATGTCCAGATTGTTTCTCAACAAAGGCCTTCAAGGCCAAGAACATGTTAAAAAAATCACTCTTGAGTTTTAAAAAATATACCCAAGAGCGTCTGGAAAAATCATCAATGAAAGTTAAGAAGTACTTGCAACCAGAGAAAGAAACAACAGGAAGAGGACCACATAAATCATTGTGCACAAGTTACAAAGGGGTTGAAGCGTGCCAAGAGGCACGTTTGTCAAAACTGTTCTGATGATGTTTTCCGAGTACATATCCGGAGAAAACACCATCTCGGCAAGATACCATAAGAAGGCTCGTTACCATATTTTCCTTACATAGAGTTTGAAGAGAGCGATAGTTTAAGTGACCAAATCACTCATGCCAAAGTTTGCTCACATCATCATTATGAGCAACAAAAACCGAGGGAAGAGATGATGACCCAAAGTTGTCAAACTTATACAACCTTGTGGAATCATCAACAATGCCAGTAGCTAAAATATGTTTAGGATATTTGAAGTCCTTGATTACAACATCATGAGGTGAGAATTCTACTATTTTCCCTTCCCCTGAATGAGTTATCTGATAAATAGATAGAAGGTTGCATGACAAGGTAGAAACACATAGTACATCATTAAACTGACCATTATCTAGATGAATGGTTCCAGATCCTACAACACTAAGAGATCTATCATCACCAGCATAAATATGTTTGGTGTTACAATCATTTAAAGAAGAAAACATGGATTTATTTTTAGGCATGTGGTAAGAAGCTCTAGAATCAATGAGCCACTCATGAGAAGGAGAAGAAGAAGATACATTTAATGCATAGCCATATCTAGATGCTTGACAACCACAAGCAGAAAGTGCCATGCCTGAAGATGAAGGTGAAGAGTGCTCCAAATTGATGTTGTGCTTCTTTATTGCTGCTTCTAAGGCTTCCATCTTCTTAAAACATTTGGACTCTATATGGTCATCTCGATTGCAAAAGTTGCAATGTCTATCTGCCTTCTTCCCTTTGTTTTGATTTGCCTTGTTATTTTGGTGATTTGATTTTTCAGTTTGCGGCTGAAATTGCTTCGGGCCCTTGTTTGTTTTAGGACCATATTTTTTAGGATACTACTTCTTGGGATTCTTTTGATATGGTTTTTGTTGAGCTGCTAAAGCTTTCTTAGAAGCGTTTCCAGCAGTGATAAGACCAAGGTGTAAAATTTTTTCTTGTTCTCTTATCAAAGAATCACAAAAGGAATCAAAAGAGGGATTCTTGTAGGTGGTTCCTGAAAAAATGATGGCTTCTCTGGTGGAATGGAAGGCAGAAACAAATACAGAGTATGCAGGACCAAGCTTAGCAAGAATGCAATATATGAGGCTACCATCTTCCTTTTTGACCTTACACCCTTCTAAAAGAAATCTAAGGGTCTTGAATTTGGACAAAAAGTCTTCAATAGAAGAGAAACTATTAGGATCCAAATTAAGCAACTCATTTTCAAGCTGGTGGGCCCTGATTTGATTTTGAATGCCAAAAACAGAATTTAGCTTTTCCAGGGCTTTATCAGGGGTGTCAATGTCAAGGATGTGAAATCAAAGATCTTGAGCAATGGACATTCCTATCAACCCTTGTGCTTGGTCTTGTCCATTTTCCCATTTAGGAACTTTATCATCATTGGAAGGTTTAGTTTCTTGACCTGTGGCTATTCTATAAAGCCCTTTACTTCTAATTATATCTACCATATGAGGTAGCCATTGCAAATGATTGGTGCTGTTAAGAATAATCGGGCATGCATTTTCCATTTTTTTTAAACTAAAGCTGAAACTAACTACTCCAATGGAAATATATCGAAAAATTAGGCCATTTCAAAAAAAACGGCTCGAAAAACGGCTTCCAGATGAAGAAGTTATGCCTTTTGAAAAAACGAAGTTGTAGATGCCGAATAGTTACGGGAACAGGATGAAGTGCGGCTTTTTTTAAAAACAATTCCATCCCTTTGAACAAAAAATTTTTACAAAAGAAGCTTGAGCAGGATACTTGAACCCAAGACCTCTATTCTCATAAACTAACCCCTCACCAAGTGAGATAGTAAAATAATCATGTTATTTTAGAAAGGAGGAAGGGGGGATGATTATTATTATTATTATTATTATTAAAGGAGGAAGGGGGGATTATTATTATTATTCGGTGTGTGTGTCTTTTCCTGCACAAAAAACACAAAAAACGAGTCAAAAAAAACGAAATGCAACACCTTACGGCAGAATGTTAGATTCTCGGTTAGTCTTACCGAC
This sequence comes from Pinus albicaulis, assembly GCA_034641835.2. Lineage (NCBI taxonomy): Eukaryota > Viridiplantae > Streptophyta > Pinopsida > Pinales > Pinaceae > Pinus > Pinus albicaulis. Next base: position 138,360,231 of record CM076578.1, on the reverse strand, counting down.
AACTATCACTTTTTCACTGTTTCTGATTTCCCGAAATCCCACAAAGACTTGGGGAAAAAGCATACGTAGCAAAAAAAATCTCTTTTCCTTGTTTCTGATTTGCCGAGATCACACGGAGCGCACAGAAAAGAGCATACACATAGAAGAGGGTATAGATCCAGCAAATAAATAAAACCTTTAAAAAATAAAAAATAAGAAAACCAAAATAAGAAAAACTATTAACAAATATAACTGCAAAATAGATGCTTTATACCTCTAGATCTAAACTGACATAACTTGGGCAGCCGGAAAATTTTTCGCATGAAACAAAAGGCGTTCCTCACTGTAACAGATGCTCCAGACACAACCAAGTAGTTCTCCAAGCCCAAAAATGTTCAGAAATAGTAGATCTACAAAACGGCATTCGCATGCAATCAAACCGACTTCGGATTTTGATCAACAACAGACGCGGCCCTCAAAATAGCTCTGATACCATGTAGGAATTTATAGGGTAAGTTCCGTAAATCAAGAACCAAAGGTAACCACTCACAAACACATCACAAATCAGTACACCACTATAATCACGTGTTTAAAACCCTCAAAGAGGGAAACAGTCCACGCCCTGAGCCAACGCGACCACTTCAGGGAATTTATTAATATAAAAGAAAAGTTACATATGTTTCTCTCATAAACAGTTACCGAACAAATGACCCTCCATGCCCTTTAAATAGAGATCATGGACCAATCGAGTGTTAATCCACGGATCAAGTGTCGTTAATATCGAGGTGAGAGATAACCGTCAGATCACTACAAATCGTGACCGTCGGATTATAAGTTACAAATGTACATGGTAAAGAAACACACTTTACCTAACTCTACACTAGACTAAGTTATTATTAACTATTTCCTATGTGTCAGAATATCCTAACATTATGGGCTTGGAATTGTCCAGAATATGAAAGGACAAATCCTTTTCATATCCAATACATGTTTTGTACTTGTTGTTAACAAGCTCTTCCCAAGGTTTGATGATGGGCTTGGGAAGTGGAGGCTGAATTTTGAGACCTGCATGCAAATTTTCTCTCAAACTAGACACTGAATGTGAATCGTTTGCAACATTATTGACTTGCTGCTTATAGGAGTTTGTTTCAATGTTCTGAACAGAAACAGGTTCAGAATGATGACTCCACTACTATAATTCTTCTCGCTGAAGTTGAGATTCAAGCTGCAAAAAATCAATCTTTTCCTGTGTATTATGCAGACAGGTTTGAATGTCAAAGAAAGTGTCTTTGCTAATGTGTATTGTCCCATCAATAATGGAATTTATTAAATTATTTAATAACTCTATTGCATCATCAATCCTAGCCATTTTCTCCAATTAATACCTTTGCACAAAATGTTGGACTATCTAGTCGGAGAGACTCAAATTTGTTGGACTATTGCATAGAGAATAGTGATACCCACATCGTTACCTTGTTGTAATATTCTTCAAAACTGGAGAAAGTGACTTAAATTCGTTGCTTCTTTTACAGTTCCATATATAATCATCATCATGCCACATAAACAAAATTTGCATACTAATACAATTGTTTGACCTTTATTGAAGTTCTGAACTTTGAGGCAGTTGCACTGTTGGATTATGCAGCAGATTTTGTTATCAGTTGTGTTGTGTCCAAGACTAATATTGTTAAGCAACCACTTGGAAATGAAGACCCTGTTGTTCTTGTTATGCCAAAATAGCTCGAGACGGATGAGAAGCACAATTGACAAATTTCTCAAGAAGAAAAATTTGAATACTTTCTTATGCAGATTGATAATTGACTCTCCAAAAAGTGCTCCAAATTAGTTTCATCTCTCCATCAACCGAAACACCTATCACCTCCAAACACAACACCAAACAAATATTCAAAGAAATAGATTGCCATTTCTAATTTCTAGTGAGGGTTTACTACATTTCCTGTTTTTTTTTACCAAAAATAATACGACAATCTTAGGATTACATAAATTACACAAACTTTCTCTTGATTTACACAAAAAGATACACCAACCAGAATGACTAAATCTCCACAGTTTAGACACATCGACTTCACATCCACATCAAATAAATATCACATGTATGGTTCAACAACGTTTTCAGCTTCTACATTGAATGATTATGCTTCCAAAAAATCTGGAATCCTGGTTTTCAATGACTCTCATGCCAAGAGGAGACCGACTGTGAAGGCCATGGTGGAGGCAATGCTTGGAGTGCAAGTGGGGAAGACAAGGAGGTTAGAAGTTGAAACACTAAAGTGGAAACCTCGTCATTACCGGTATCTCCTGGCAATATTCTTATCTAGCTATATGTCAAACCATCTAAATTTCCTGGAGAAGCACATGTTCTTTGTCGCACTGCTATTGCATTGGCGTGGCCCATAAACTAGGTATGGAGACTTCTAGTGGGATGTAATGCTGATATGGTTGAGTGTGTATGGAGGAGCCAACTAAGACTGTGTGGGTATGGTGTGAGGACTTGGCTATCACACGAGGTCGATACCTGTGGGCTCTCTTATTTAGAGTTGTAAAGATGTTGGCGGCATCTAGTAAGGATGAAAAGAATGAGCAGGATTTGAAAAATCACGTGGGTCATCCCCAAACAGGCTGATATTACGCATTACACTTCAGGAATTTACACTAGAGGTGGAGGTATGTATTTGAAAACAGCGTTGTCAATATATGTGGATGCCCCCATCGTTTTCTCTTTGGAGTAAGGTTTCGAACTCGGCGAATATTTGAAGTGGTCGTAGTCGCTCTATGACAAAGATGCAGGGCGACGCAATGTCCGAGCGCTGCAGAAAATTTTGTGGGGGGGGGGGGACTGGTAACACCTTTGTTTTGAATCTATTTTCTATTGAAATTTTCAAAGGCAGGTTCGTTCTCGGGTCCAATACTGAAAGGTGGAAGGTTGCTCCTTCATCGTGCGTTTTGGAACAGGGGATATGAACATGTTGTTTAGATTTCTGTGCTGCTTTATGATTGAACTCATATATTGAACATCTCCTTTGGTTCTTTATGTGGCCAATATGTATGTTGATGCAACCTATGGAGCTGGTGGTGTACAGGACTGATGGTTATTTTTATCCTAACGGTTTTCTCTTTGGTGTATATGGGTAGAATTCTTTATTGTGTCAAGGCCATGGGAAAATTTTGGATGCAGATTATGGTTTAGCTGGTGGAGCTGCCCTGGTTGATTATGTTGCTGTAGCTGCCATATCTGGGCCAACATTTCTCACTGGACTGGTTTTTCCGTGAGATCTGACTTCACCAACTTTTTTCCGGTCAATAATCTTTGCCGGTATTTTTGAATTTGATTTTCCTACTGGCCGTTGGACACGATGTTTGTCCGGCATGGGGATATCATGAATTCTCTTGTTGTGTAAGTACAATAGGTTACCTGATAATGCGTTCTCTGCAAGGGCGTATTTCCCCGAGATTGGCTTAATACAGGCTGGTGCTCTATTGCTGACGGCGCCCATTTATGGATGGATTTAAGATGTTGTCATTGTCGTGTGTTTCTTTCTTTTGGATCTCACTCTTATCAAGGTTCTTTCAATTATTTCTTTGACCATATCGATCCATAGGACAGGGGTTGTTGGGATTTATTCTGCTGAATCCTAGTGGGTTCCTATATCATTGACTACCTTATCCTCTATCCTCTAACTCACCTTTGCACGTAACCATGAATGCTGCCACGAGGGATGCCGAACAATCTAAACAAAAGGAATTCGAGTTGGACGCTTCTATTATTACATAGTCCATTTTTGCGCCTCCAGATTTTCATGTGCGTAATCAATTAAATCCTACTGGGAGGATTTTGAATGGGCCCAAGGTTGGCTCAACCCGCAGAGGTAGACGCAAACATCATAAGGATCGACTTGCCTACTTCAAGCCAGTTGTGGATATTAAAGAAGTGGTGCTGGAACATGAGGATCTATGGGGGCGGGTCATTAGTTTGCAGAAGCGTGCATTAATCGGGCGCTAGATGTTTTCCAATGGACAGGAGATCGATATGATGGAATGGGCAAAGAAAGTGTGGAGTCCCATTGTTGGATATGCCCTGAAATTCAGCTTGCTCCTAAATAATTGGTATAGTATTCACCTTATGAACGAAAAAGATGTTTCCTTGATTGTTAACAAGCCATGGGTTCGTGGAAAGAGTTTCTTGCAACTTCTGCCCTGGTACCTCGGTTTTAATCCAATAATGGAGGCTCCTAAGAATAGGACAGTGAGGGTAAAGCTCCCAGGCCTTCCGTTGGAGTTATGGATGGATAAAGCTATAAGGGCCATTGGAAATTCCATTGGGTGCACCAAATACATCGACTCTAATATGCTTGGTGCCAGCGACAAACGCATTGCCTGGTTATTAGTCGAATTGGTCTTCTCAGGAGGCTTGCCCAGGGATGTTGATCTCGTCTGGGGTTCGAGAAGACACAGGCAAAGGGTGGATTATTGGGGCATACCTTTCCGCTGCTTGGTTTGTCACCGCACTGGCCATTTGAAGGGAAACTGCCCCCGGTGGCATTGGGGGCCTCGTAGGGGCAATCAAAGGTCTGATGGTGTAAATAGGGCGCTGACTTCCAATGTACAACGGTATGCCTCCCCATCAGGTATTCCTCCTTTCGCAGTTTCTGGTTTTGATTTATCTGCTAATGATAGTGCAAAATGTGGGGAGTTATCTCCACCATACAAGGATTTTATCCTGCCTGATGAATCTGGACTGCCGACGGCACCTTCTGATTCTAAAGACGAAAATGTTTTTACTCCCCCGGTGAATCTCGGCTCGCCCACTCATTTAGAATCCGAAGTAAACCTTGGATCCACTATCATAACGAGGGATAAAATGCCTTATGTCTCTACTACTCTTGTTGACTATCATCAAACCTGCCCCATCTCTGAGCCATTATATACCTCCCCATCCATGTCGCCCCTTGAATGCGCATCCCCTTCCCCCTCTCCACATTATATTGAGAATGGGGACTTATCCGACTCACCTGATGTCTCTACTGCTCTTACTGAACACCATTAAACCTGCCCCACACCTGCTCCATTATCCCCCCCCCCCCCCCCCCCCCCCCCCCCGTCCATGCCTCCCCTTGAATGTGCATCCCCTCCCCCCTCTCCTCCCTCTCCACATTATTTTGAGAATGCGGACCTATCGGACTCACCCATAAAATCTGTTGGATGTGATATTGAATCCCTATTAAATAACCCGCACCTTGACTTGGTTGCCCTCACTATTTTTGATAATATCCCTAGGAACCCTAATATTGTCATCTCGCCAGCTTCGGGTTGCAATATTACGATGAGAAAAAAAATGAAGTCTGCATCCAGACACTTCAGAGGGAGGCCGAAAACAATATCCCTTTTCCAGGATGAACTCCTGGACCTCAGGGAGGTTCCTATTTTTTCAGCAGCTGAGCTCAGGGTGATTGGTGCTGGCGACCCGCCAGGGGTCTCCAAATGACTATCATTCTCTCCTTCTTCTTAAGGGGCATATTGGGCGAATCCTCTATACTCCTTGGCCTTTATGTTTTGCGGAGGGAAACGATGTTGGAGTTCTTTTTATTGCATGAGACTTTATATGAATATATCATGCCCATTTTTTTTGTCTCATCTATATACCCCGGTTCGTTTTGCCGCTACGGTAAATACCATGGGCCATCACAACTTGGATAATATCTTCCTCCTCCAGGCAAGCCAGATTTTATATTCTTTCTTTTACAGGTGCAAGCGTGCCAGTTTTTGGTTGATACATTATATGCAAGCGAGGTTGTTCTCCTCACGTACTCCCCTCCCTGTATGTATACTTCGGATGGGGTATACGAGTCGGTTTTTCCATCTCATATCATGCACGGCCGTTTATGTTTCTCTTCTCTTGCTAGACGGAGGTGGCCTTTGTTTTCGGGCTGAGGTCGAGGTACAGGTTTACTCTGGCTCCTTGATTAAATAGTGGCATCATGATGATGCACTGTTGTTTTTATGGTGCCAATCTTTTTGATATAATTTTTGGACACATCATAATATTTTTGCCTTCGTTTGCTAAATGCCACCAGCAGAGAGTAAACCCCATATACCCCATCAGAGGACAACCGACGAAGGCAAAAAGATTATGATGTGTCCACAAATTATATCAAAAATATTGGTACCATAAAAACAACAGTGCATCATCATGATGCCACTATTTAATCAAGGAGCCAGAGTAAACCTGTACCTCGACCTCAGCCCGAAAACAAAGGCCACCTCCGTCTAGCAAAATTCCACTGCATACGTAAAAGGAGAGTGGTGGCAGAGTATGAGTTCCGCGGGTACTATGAGAAGAAACCAGACAAGGAATAGTTTGAGGATTTAACAAGACTCGATGTTATAATTCAAATCGGTTGCTACACCACGACTCCACTGCACCAGTTCTAGCTCTCTGTATGTCTTTTCCGTTACAACCAAATGTTAAATACAACCATCGGATATATATATCTGCTTATGTAAATATCCAAAAACAAAAAATCGATTTCTTGTAAAAACAATCACAACGTGCCCTTGATTTGGTGATTTCTAGAAAAATAATTGAAATGTGATCTTAAAAAAAGTGTGGACATTGCTATTTATTCTTGTTGATGTCGTTTAACAACATTGTGGCACTCATGGTGCTCAATACCACAATTCACACACACCAGATATTAAATTTTTCAACAACACAATAAAAATAAACCAGAGGACTGAGATTCAACGCATAGAGACATTCAACTCCCGAGGATTTCAAACATCACACAATTCAACCAATCAACACACACATATACCAAACTCCAATACCTGCAAGGTTGTAGGTGTCTTATGCAGCGATTGCAGTGGTACACAACATTTGCAGGTTTGAATGGCAAAGGAGTGGCAGACAAAATGATAGGCTAGCACATAGACCAGCTAAAATTAGGCTGATTGGAGCCGCGCCAGCAATCCCCTGCCCTAATACCATGTTAAACTTAGCAATAAACTAGGGAAGAATAGACAACATAGGGAAGGATAAGTGTGAGATGTATTATAATTAAAAAAGATGCATATATATAATACATTAGGTGACCCTTCATTTCCCATTCCAAGTGGTCTCTTGGACTCCTTTTGTCCATTCGCCTCCCACACCTACCCATTGAGGATTCGTTGTCCAACACCTTTAATTAGGATGACTTGAATATCGACCGTAGCTGCCAAAAACAACAGGCTTCACTAAAATTAATGTGAATTCATTCTTATTTTGTCAATTATCATTTTTTTTCTATAGGCTTGCAATATTATCAAAGTAGGAAGGATTATCAAGTTTAGGGATCATGATATTTTTATAACAACATTGTTTTATTTTTTCTTTTATATTTTCATCACTCGATAGGAATTTAGATTCTTTATTTTCAATTTTGAGTTTTTACCATTAGAGAAATTTATATCAATTGGTACTAGTCAATTTTATCCAACTTTCATTTGTAAAATAAACATTTTAGGGCTTTACATTAAAATGGGGGCATAGTAGCATCCATGGGGAGAATGGGGAAATGGGTATTTCTTTTAATTTTGAAGTTGTAAGAAGTGAATTAATTCTATTACAAATTTATTGGTATATGTTTTCACTCCCACCACACAAACATAGAGGATCCCTAATATTATGAGGCTAGATAAGAGAGAAACATTTTTATCCCACAACCAACTTTTTGCATAATTGTAGTGGTTTTCCAAGCTTTAATACGCTTTCCATTGTGCATAAGTTCTCAATACTAACATTTTGATTAAGCTTAGATCAAAAACTAAGTATTTATGGGACTGGACCATCTCTAAAGTTCAAGATTTGTCAAAATCACACTTAAATTGATAGACAAAGGTAAGATAAATTATGGAATACAATTTTATTCACAATGATGTACATAAAAATACGTTGTGTCACCCTTGGTTTCATATTTGAAGAGGTCTCTTAGACTTCTGTGTTTGTTCAGATTCATCCACACCAACCCTTAGTGGATTAGATGTTTGACTTCCCCCCAACCCCCCTTAATCCGAAGGGGTGTACATGAGTCCAAGAAGAGAGCTGCAATATAAAAATACAAAAATGCATTACAACGAATGGTTGGATGTGTTCTCTGGAATGTTGGTTTTTAAGGAAGACCATAAACCCAATGAGGTGGGAGAACTTGAGGCCTCAACTGGTGGTGTTTGAGGATGACCACCAACTCTAGAACTAAAGCTTGATACAGTGCCTGGAAGAGTTCCAAATCTAGCTAGAAGTTGAAGTCTACCGCAGAATTTCTCCCTAATGTCGGTTTGAAGATGACTGCAAATTTATGTAGCAGAAATTGAAGCTTAATGCAGGTGAATCATTACTATGTCTCTGACTACAACTTTAAATCTAGGTATGGCTAACTATGGCTCTAAGCTCAAACAATAGGCTCAGGTTGTGGCTTAGGTTCGCTTTATTTTTCTTTGAATCTGGTAATTAACCATCAGTTCCCCCCATGTCAGGTACAAGGTGAGAAGATAAAGAAATATCAATTGTAATACGTGTCAATACTAAAAAATGAACTTTGAAGTATGACTGAAATATCTTCTTGGCTATTGAAACCTGCTTCCAAGAAGTGATCCATCCAAGGTGAATCTTCATTCTTGTAAGAGTCTTACTTCTGGAACATTTGTTTGAATGATGAGTGTTTTTACCACAATGCTCACATGAGTGAAGATCAAAACATTGATATTTCACTTGGCCAACTTGATTACAATGTTGGTATCTAACAATATGAGGTTGTTGTGCAAGAGAAGCGGTCGGTGAAGATGAACAGTCATGAAGAAACTATTGAATTTTTCTTTAACTTATAGAATCGTCTAATATGATTATTATTTTCCAATGATTTCCAATCAATTTATCGTATTCCACATATATCATCAAGCAATTATACATAGAAAATCTCAACAGTGGTGCAATGATAATGGTAGGATCATAAAGAGACATCCAAGCACAAAAGAGACACAAATTTACCCTAGGGAAGACCTAGCCTTACAAAAAAAACCAACAAACTTTTCTTCTTAGGATAAATTGTTCTTCAACAATAATTAAAATTCTAAAATATTTCTAGGAATATATGCCAAAATCGGGTCAAAGATACCTTTGCCTCCTTAACTCACAGGGAATGTCTCCTTTCAAGACCATGTATACTCAGCAGCTTATAATGGATAATTCCCTTCAGTCAATTATATGTTTTCCAATCCTCTTTTACCAACTAGACTTCAAAATATCAACTCAACAGACCATTCTCCAACAAATAGAAGCCTTTTTCCACCTTCTTTGGCCTCTTCTTCAACCTTGAGGCACCTTGGTCTTTCTCTCCAAGGCTCTCCTTCTAGGCCTGCATCCTAGCCTTATATAGGTTGAAACCTTGTTTGTTCATATCTTGAGGCCTTTTAGCCATATTTTCTTACTATACTGAGGCATTTCAACCATGTTCTAGGGCTTCTACCCTCCTCTTGATCTCAAGTAGAATATCGGTCAGATATTTCACCTTAAACAAAAAACAGAACACTTATCTTTGCAGCCTTTCCTCCTCATCCAACAGACACATAAGTTGTTATTCTTGAAGACAAACTCGACCTAGTCACTAGAATAGAAATCATCCTTTATTTCACATAGAGCAAGCCTCCTCCTCAGATCCTCAGATAACTAATTCAAGTGAAGGGAAAACCATAGAATTCTCACCTCATGATTTTTTAATTTAGCTATTGGCATTGAAATCCTAGACATATTTTAGCTATTGGCATTGATGATGATTCCACAAGGTTGTATAAGTTTGACAACTTTGGGTCATCGTGTCTTCCCTCCATTTTTGTTGCTCATAATGATGAAGTGAGCAAACTTTTGCATGAGTGATTTGGTCACTTAAACTATCTCTCTCTTCAAACTCTATGTAAATAAAATATGGTGACAAGTCTTCCTATGGTATCTTGCCAAGATGGTGTTTGTTCTCGTTGTGTACTTGGAAAACATCATCGGGATAGTTTTGACAAACATGCCTCTTCGCATGCATCAGCCCCTTTGCAGCCTGTACACAGTGATTTATGTAGTCCACTTCCAGTTGTTTCTTTCTCTGGCTACAAGTACTTCTTAACTTTCATTGATGATTTCTCCAGACGCACTTGGGTATACTTCTTAAAACTCAAGAATGAAGTTTTTAACATGTTCTTGGCCTTTAAGACCTTTGTTAAGAAACAATCTAGACATCAAATTCTGAAGTTAAGATCCGACAATGGAGGAGAATATGTTAAAAACAAATTTATCAACTTGTTCACTGAGCATGGCATTCAATTGCAACATATTGTTCTGTATACTCCTCAACAAAATGGTGTAGTTGAAAGGAATAATCGCACTCTAAAAGAATTGGCTAATTGTATGCTTCAATCTAAAGGACTTCGTCCGAATTTTTGGGTAGAAGCAATTAACCGTTCAAATTACATAGTAATAGAAATCCTACTAAGGTTTTAAGGAATATCACTCCAGAATAAGACTAGAGCTCAATCAAACTAGATGTAAGTCACTTTCGTGTTTTTGGAAGTGAAGCTTGGGCCCATATTCTAGATGAGAAACATAAAGCCTTAGAAACTAAGAGTGAAAAATGCATTTTTTTTGGATATTCTGAAGATGCCAAAGGATATAGACTTCTTCAACCCAAATCCAAAAATGTAATCATTAGAAGAGATGTAAAATTTGATGAAAATATATCAGCCTGCGAGCCTAGCTCGGCGGGTGTGCCACCTTTGGCCTGCGAGCCTGATTCGGCATATGTGCCACCTCTCTCTATCTCGTCTACTTCTGACAACATTCCTTCTACTTTGGATGATGACAGCGAGGATGACAATCCTCCTCCACCTCCTCAAGATCTTCCTTCAGCTCCATAATTTCCAAAATGGGTCCACTCTACTCGGGATGCGGCTAGTTCTCTTGCAAGTGACCCTGCAGATCAACGTCGTACACATTCTCAGTTTGACAGAGCCTCTTCCTTATTGGCTCAAGTTCCAGAAAATGTTGATCCAGATACCTTTGAAGAAGCTTCAAGTCATCCAGATTTGGATGCATCTATGAATGAAGAATATCATTCCTTATTGGCAAACGATACTTGGGATCTTGTTCCTCTTCCAAAAGGAAGAAAACTTGTCAGATGCAAATGGGTTTACAAAACAAATTTTGGACCAGATGGAAAAGCGAATAAACATAAAGCTCATCTTGTTGCTAAAGGATTTTCACAAGTTGAAGGCATTGACTATACTAAAACCTTCTCCCATGTTGCCAAAATGAATTCTATATGCCTTGTTCTTTCCCTTGATGCCTCCTTTAAATGGGAAGTCCATCAAATGGATGTTAAATCTATCTTCTTACATGGGGACTTGCGTGAAGAAATCTACATGGAAAAACACCCTGGTTTGATCCAAAATGACTCTAGCCTTGTGTGACGCCTTAAGAAGTCTCTCTATGGTCTCAAACAAGCCCCTCGGGCTTGGTATGCCAAAATGGATAGCTTTCTCTTAGATAATGGATTTTCTAGATATCATTCCGACAACACTGTCTACACCAAGAAAGTGGGTAAGTCCTTAATCATCCTTGTTCTTTATGTTGATGATCTTATCCTTATTGGTAGTGATCCCAACCATATAAACCATGTGAAGTCTAGCCTTAAAAAAAAGTTTGAAATGACAGACTTAGGACACTTACATTATTTCCTTGGTCTTCAAGTCTTGCAATCCAAAGAAGGTTTTACCCTTTCTCAGTCCAAGTATGCATGTGATCTTCTATGCCACTTTCACATGGAATACTATAAGTCAACCCCTTCTCCCTTTCAGTCTAGATTCAAGCTTTCAGTCACTTGTACTTCCCCTGAAGTTGATGCTACCTTATACCGTCAACATGTTGGAAAAATTTTGTATCTAACTCATAATCGTCCCGACCTTTCCTTTGTTGTTGGTATTGTTGCTTGGTTTATGCAAAAACCTCATGAAAGTCACTGGAAAGCAACTAAAAGAATACTTCGATATATTTGAGGTACAGTTCAGTTCGAGATTCATTACAGTGCAGAAGCATCTCCATTTTTGATTGGTTTCACTGATTCTAATTGGGTTGGTGACCCTGATGATCGAAAGTCTATTGCAGGCTATGTATTCACTCTTGGTTTGAGACCTATTAGATGGTCTTGTAAGAAACAAAGTGCCATCTCTCTTTCTTCAGCAGAAGCATAGTATCGTGGTGATGTTGAAGCCAGCAAGGAAGCCTTGTGGCTTCGTTAGATCCTATCTGAATTTTTTCTTCATCAGTAGCATCCAACTACACTTTGGTGTGATAATCAAAGTTCCATTCAGCTATGCAAAGATCCAATTTAGCATCAGTGCATGAAACACATTGAGCTACACATACACTTCATCAGAAAGCTCATTCATGATCATGTTCTTGAAGTGCACTATTGTTCAACCAATGATCAAGTTGTTGATATCTTTACAAAGGCTCTCACAGAAGCGAAGTTTACCAAACTTCGATCTATGCTTGGAGTTTAGGAAATTTATCATTAAGGGGGGATAGGCTCTAATGCCTCCTTCCTTCTTCTATTGTGTCACCTTTGTAAATCCTTAAATCCTATCCCAAGTTGTTCTTAAGGGGGGGGGTGTTAGGATATTCCGACACATAGGAAATAGTTAAGTATAGTTTGGTCTAGCGTAGAGTTAGGTAAAGTGTGTTTCTTTACTATGTACTTTTGTAACTTATAATTCGACGATCACCCATTAAGGGAATTTTGAGATCTAAAATGGGCCTCCTAAAGAAATTATAAAATAATAAAGGAAATAATAAAATCATATTTGATTACATCATCAAATTTTAGAGGGAAAAAAGAAAAAACTATTTTATATTTTTTTAATATTTTTACCTTTTTACTTAAAAAATGGTGAATCATCCCCCATGGTTGACATCATCATCTTAAATCCTATTGGTTCTTATAAATTTTATTTTGGTTGTACATTTTTCTTAGGAGGCCCATTTTAGACATCAAAATTCTCCTAATGATATGTAGTGATATGACGGTTCATTCTCTCCTAGGTATTACCGACACTTGATTCATGGCTTAACACCCGATTGGTCCATGATCTCTATTTAAAGAGCATGGAGGGTCATTTGTCTCGTGATCGTTTATGAGAGAAGCTTATGTAAATTGTCTTTCTTTATATTAATAAATTGTCTGAAGTGGTCACGTTGGCTCAGGTCTTGGAATGTTTCCCTCTTTAAGGGTTTTAACCATGTCAAATATTGGTGTACTGATCTGTGATCTATTTGTGAGCGATGACCTTTGGTGTTTGATCTAAGGGACTTACCCTGTAAATTCCTATAGTACATACTCATATTTTCTTGGAGATCTATGACTTAATATTGTCCTGATATTCTTCACAAGGATGATGAATCGAATGGGTTAAAGTGGAGGAGGTCATCTTGTATATATATTAGTTAGATGGGGTGACTTTTGACCAAAATTCACACCCGTCACTAATGGGGCCAAATTTCTACTTTAGGCCTACATGAATCCCAAAATTAATAAATTAAACTTTAAATTTGTATAGTTTTCTTTACGTAACTTGGGAGGTACTCTTCGCATACAGGAATACCTCCCAATGTTACACAAAGATCAACACTCCCTCTTAGTGAGAGAGGTATTCTCCGGAACAAATTTCACTTACTGAAATGTCTCCTTCCTTAAGAAAAGTTTCATGAGATTGTAATATTGATGCATGTTTATAAAATAACTCCATCCTGAAGTGGGAAATATAACTCTTCATATATCTAGGGTTGACTAAAGTCCTTTATGGCTCCTCAAGCAAATGTATCATTCTCCTTTAGTCATGACCTAGCGTAGGCATCCAAATTTTTCTAGCTTCTATAGAGAATTTTCCTTTGGATCATTCACCTTTATGGTCAAAGTCCTTTATGACCTAGTGAATTCATTCTAGAAACCTAGTCCTTTTTGCTTCAAAAGTGAGTTACATTTATCTCCTTTGGTCGACATAGCCAAGTCCTTATGGCTTCTAAGGAGAAGAATTTTCCAATTCTATAATTTCCCTAAGACATTCACCTCTAGTCGACCTAGCCAAGTCCTTCTAGCTTCAGAGGTGAATGTATCTAAAATTTTCACTTCCATTTCCTTGGAGAATTCACCTTTATGCTCAAACTCCTTTATGCCCTAGCCAATTCCTAGCCTCAAAGGTGAATGTATTCATCTCCTCTTAGTCAAAGTCATTTATGACCCATCCAAATTCCTTTATGGCTTCAGGAGATGGTCATCCCAATCTTGCAAAGACCTCATCATTACCTTCCAATAAGGGTGACCTTTTGCATCAAACTAAAGCTTGTCTTTGTCCACAATCTACTCATTTGTTGATATGCACTAGAGCTCTACTGCTCCTCTTTCATCATGTCTCGAATGAAGTGATACGGCCATGTCCTTTAGGCTCCTATATACTACTTAGACAAGTCCTTCTGCCATTACCACTCCCTCTGCCATGTAAGAAATTCCTTCTACTATCGTTGCTCCCTCTAGAACACAAACACTCTTCTCGGAGACTGGAGCAAATGTATATCCTTGTAGTTGACTGCCTCTTACTGGGAGAATCCTCTTTCTAAAACCTTGATTTGTTTATCTACTATCATTGCATTGGAAGCCTTCATGATGTCCCTACAAACCTCAATTAGGAGGTCATGGGGGAAACAATTATAACCAAGAAAAAAAATGCAAATACGAGGTTGTTCAATAAATAAAAATAATAATAGTAATTTAGGGAGAAAGATATAAATTGCTTATCTTTTGATTGAGAGTTGTGTGGAATTATTGACTCCCTCTTGATCCTTTCTTCCTTACTGAAATCCATCTACAATATCATATTTGTTCTTAACATCGATTATATAGCTTTCTTTCTTGTATGACTTGTAAGGGCTAGGGATTCTTCATCCCATAGATATTACACTAGCATTCAATACTCCAAGCCTTGCATTAGGGTTTTATCCTTCAAACCCTAGGATTTACAAAAGGCTTTCCTTTTCCTTACAGAAATCGGTTCCTTTTGATTTCTGTTAACTTGCTACATGATCTCAACCCTTGACATGGTCTAGGGTATTTATAAAGAAATGTTCTTATTTATTTGTGACTGGAGAGAAAGTATAATTGTAGTCCTCTCCCTCTTGTAGGAAATCCCTTCCTACTATATAGCCTTGTATTTTCTGATGTTGCCATTTACTACATGAATTATTGTAATGGAGTATTCACAAAAGTCTTCTTCTCATTCAGAATAGGGAAAAATAGAAGTAGAAAGAAAGTACCAAGGTTATACAAAAATTTAAAAAACAAGAGGCTTGACTATATAAAAGAAAATAATCAAGGGAGAGGAAATTAAAAAAATACCTAACTCTTAAATTAAAGGAATTGTCAATCTCTTAAATGAAGAAATTCTTTGACTTCTTTTGAAGTGGATTCACATCATATTCATCATTATCGGCATTGGCATTTCAATCATGCTCCTTTTCCTTCCTTTTCCTTTTAGGACATTGAGATGCATAGTGTCCAAGATTTTGACAAATGAAGCACTTTCCCTTTGATATGTCTCTCTTCTTCTACTCTTGAATAGGTCTTCTCGAAATCTTCTTGTCAAATTTTCTAAGGTTCCTTCTTTCTTCCCCTTTCTTTGTATGGGATGCAAGAGCTAGAGATCACTTCATTCTAAGGATAGTTTTAATGCTTTGGAAATCTTTAGTCTGGTAACATGAGGGATTAAGTGATCTTTTATGGAGTCCACAAGAATTATCTTTGCTTTTTCCTCATTTTTTGTTTACTTTAGCTTCTCCTCAACTTCCTCTGGTTTTGGAATGCCTTTCTCCACATGATGGCACCATGAGCATGTCTTCAACTCTATCGCTTGGAGCCATTTTGTCAAGAAATCCAAAAATCAAGTAACTTTTTGAACACTTGTCTCTAGGGTTGACTTTATACATTCCAAACTTTGGCTTCTTCAAGGTACGACAATGGCTACTCTTTCACCAAGGCATTGATACCATGTTGAAATTTTCTATAACTTACAAAAACTAATATTCTAATCTAATAATTACTTTCCAATGATTTACAATCAAGTTATCTTATGTCGCATATATCATGAAGCAATTACACTGAAAATATCAACAATAGTGCAATGATAACATTAGGATAACAAAGAGACATCCAAGCACAAAAGAGACACAAATTTACCCTAGGGAAAACCCAACAAACTTTTCTTCTTAAGAGAAATTGTTCTTCAGCAATAATTACAATTCCAAAATAATTCTAGGAATCTATTCAAAAATCATGTCAAAGATACCTTTGCCTCCTTAACTCACAGGGAATGGATCCTTTCAAGGCCATGTATACTCAACTACTTACAATGGATACTTCCCTTCAGTCAAATATATGATGTTCAGACCTCTTTTACCAACCAGACTTCAAAATATCAACTCGGCAAATGATTCTTCAACCAATACTAGCCTTTGTCCACCTTTGTTGGCCTCTTCTTCAACCCTGAGGCACCTCGATCCTACTCTCAAAGGCTTTGAGACCTCTCGACCCTCCTTCTAGACCTACGGCCTAGCCTCAGACAGGTTGTGGCCTTGTTTGTTCATATCCTAATGCCTTGCAACCCTGTTCTAGGGCTTCGGCTCTCCTCTTGAAAGAAAAATCTCGACCAAATATTCCTCCCTAAACAACAAGCAGACAACTTATCTTTGCAGTGTTTCACCTCATCTAGTAGATAGGTAACTCGGCTTCTTGAAGACAAAATCGTCCTAGTCACTAGAATAGAAATCTTCCTTTTCACATAGAGCAAACCTCCTTCTTCGTCGTCTTCACTTGTTGCAACTCCTCTCTTGATGGTGATTGTATTTCTAGGAGATCTGTAGCTTACTCTTGGCTTGATATTCTTCACAAGGATGATGAATCGAATGGGTCAAAGTGAATGAGGTCGCCTTCTATTTATTAGTTAGATGGGGTGACTTTTGACCAAAAGTCACACCCCTTCACCTGTGGGGTCAACTTGATACTTGGGGCCTACGTGAAGCCCAAAATTAATAAATTAAAATTTCAATTTGTATATTTTTCTTTGGCTGACTTAGGAGGTCTCCTTGGCATATGTGAATACCTCCGATGCTTCACAAAAATCAATGAAGCCTTGCACTATGAAACTGGATTGGCTTAGAATAGTCTGGAATATGAAAGGAAACATCCTTTTCATATTCATGATCGGTTTTGTGCTTGCTATTGACATGTATTTCCCAAGGTTTGACGATGGGCTTAGTAAGTGCAACCTGAACCTCTGCATATTTATGCAAATATTATCCTCAAATGGACACTTGATGTATGCCAATCTCACTAATTTGATCAACCCTTAACTATTGATGGGAATCCACTTCAAACTCAAAAAGAGAATTGTTCTTAACAAAATCCAATTTAGAATGATGACTCCTATTGTAACTCATCTTGTTGTAGTTGAGATTCGAGTTCCAGAAACTCAATCTTGTCTTGTGCATTTTGCAAACAAATTCGAATGTCAGAGAAAGTGTCATTGTTGATTTTCACGATCCCATCAATGGTGGAATGAATTAAGGTATTCAGTAACTCTAATGCACCACCAATTTTAGCCATTTTTCAAACAACTCGAGCTGAGCAAAAGAATGGGTGTAGTAAAGGAAAATAAGCTAGATATAGCCTTCAATAATATCAGTGTCCTATGGACAACAGGTCAGCTATGACTATCACACCAAGGGTACCCAACACCAACTCTTATTCAAATATTCTTTGATATTCAAGTTCAACTATGTGTTGTCAATTTTGCAGTTATAACTTGATCATGAACATTCTCATCAAGACTAATAAAGGTCTACCTCCTTTTTAACAACATGCAAGCCAACAACCATATCAGCATTACTTCCATAGCTTAGCACCAACGCTTATAGAGTCCATTGCTACAATTTCCAAAAGTCTAGAAAAGTCATCAAGTACATCTTTCTTCTTTCATTGAACACTGCTAGATTAGATATGAGGTCTTGTTAAATTTGGACAACTAGGTCCAAACTCCATCTTGTGATGCTCAGATGAAGATTCCAATATTTGTATTGGATTCCTCTTTCAGAGGTGTAAAATCGATCTAAAATTGATTTTAATCTGATGAGCAGAACATTTATTTTGAATTTATTATTTATAATAAATTTAAGTGCAAGTCGGCCTTAAGGTTTTTACCCCCAATAGATGTGTCACACACCTCTCATGATTGGTATTTATACGGTCAACGTTGGAGCATTTTTCCAATCATCTCAACACACATCTCCTCCTCTTATATGAGCATCTAAGGAGCAAGAAGGACAAAGTTTACCGCAGCAAGAAAGACGAAATTTACTGCAACCAGAAATCTGCGGTTAGGGTTTCTGGGGAATTTTGACCAGCGTTGACTTTGGTCAATACATGGTCCGATTGGGCTGAATTTTGGAGGAGACTTCGATCTAAGGAGGTCGTACTCTTTGGCACATAAATCGAGGTCAAAGGTTGACCAAAAGTTGAGTTGTGTTGACTTTTAGTGCTGCTGCCCTGCATTGACTTTTCTGGGCAGCGTTGACTTTTCTGAGGTTGACTTCTAAATTGACCGTGTGACTGTTTTGAGGATTGTTGTGACACATGCTGGGTTGGTTGACCATGAAGTCTTTGTTGGTTGAAGCATCCTATTGACCGCCGTAATGCACCATCACCTTTATCTGTTTCTGACTTGTCTTCTAAAGGATCACTGGTATGTTCTATCTGCTTTTTACTTGTAAATTCATGTGATCGTTGTTGATAAAAGTAAAGTTGTATCAAGCATAGAACATCTACATAAATTTACAGGTCTTCAAGCTATGTTGTTGTTGAATTCGAAACAAAAAATAATTTGGTGGCCGTAAAATTAGGTAGAAACCTCTCCGCTAACAAGTGAAAGTGTTGTGTTGGACACATGCATCACTATTTAAATCAATGTAGCAACCCTTTATGAAAAAACAATTTAGAGCTGGTAACAATAAGGTAGTTGGATAATTTGCAAGTGATTGGAAATACCATTAACAAATCACAAGTGTATCTTAATTGTGGAATACAATTTTATTCACAAGGATGTACATATAAATACATTGTGTGACCCTTGGTTTCATATTCCAAGAGGTCTCTTGGACTTCCGTGGCTATTCACATTCGTCAACACCAACCCATAGCGGATTCGATGTCCAACATGATTATTGAAAGAAATTTCAAAGTTGGATGAATTTTTTGGAGATTTAAGACGATTATTTTGGTTTTATCAATGTTTATTGTCAAATTGAACTATTACCAAATTCTTGGACACTATTGTTTCTCAAGGTTCACAGGATGTTTGGCCAAGAAAATAATATCATTATCACATACAAATAGAAGAATGATATAGTACTGAAACTTTGCAATGCGCTTTTGCACTCAGTATCTTCCAAGTAATTCTACAAATCATCAATGCAAACTCCAAAAAGGATAGGAGATAAAGGACAACCTTGTTTGACTAAAATATTACAATTAATATCATCATATAAACTTGCCTAGTGTTAAGCTTGACAATGATGTGGCAATTTGGGAGGTATGATGGCACCTTTATTTTAAACCATGAAAAAAATATAGCAATGTCTATATTTGTCACCATTGAACATTCAAGATGACTCTATTGCAACCAAGAAATGTGTAAAACACATCCAAAAACATCAAATATAATGAATTGACATACCTAAGAAATATCATGAAAACCATCCTATTTAGAGTCTTAAGTAAGCTTTTTTATTTTAAAGTGATTTTTCACTTCATCTATTATTAGGCATTACCTCAATGTTAGTTGTATCAAATAAAAGAATATTTATATAATTATAAAAATATGGGAAATGATTGTAATTGTTTCTTGTATACTTATTATAATCTCAAGGGCTAGTTCAATCAATTGGACCATCTTCCAAAGGCATGTTTACAATCAAGAAATTGCAGGTTCCAATTCAACTCAAATTGTTAGGGTTATTAACCACTCTTGCAGATGTTGGTTGTCACTATCTTCCATTTAGATCTATTAGAAAAAATAGGGAATCCTGCCAACTTTATATATATATATATATATATATATATATATATATATATATATATGACAAAGAGAGATTTAATTATTACTTATTTAAATTAAATACTAATTAATCATAAATAATCTTTTTCATATTATTAAATTCATCTTTCATTTTAAATAAACATATATAGAAAAACTTATTTAAATGCATAAAAAAATAAAGTATAAGTGAAACAAATCAAATGCATCTTCAATCTTCAATGATCATCTCAAATATAATTTCCATCATCATGAAAATTTCAAATCCCTACCAAATAAATACAAAAGGTTACTCATGTCAAAATTTTATTGAAATTTAATAATAATGTCCACTAAATTGAATACCATGGTAACAAAATGTCTAAATGACACAAACCAATTTCAAGTATTGTGGAGATGCAAAATGGGATCTCTCGCATGTTATCTATTCCTTCAACGTACTCAATTTTAGGAGGTGGTGTTTATGATAGGAAATTGAGAAGACTTGTTAGTGTAGTTAATGAATTTGGTTGTGTATTAATTTTACCTTTTCACAATCGAAATATATTTGTGGAGTGAAATAGGAGATATGATGCCTTCTTTATGGAAAAAGGTTGATGCATGTAGGTACATGGAACTAAAAGTGATCATGAAGTTGGTCGATTAGTATGGAAGAACTTTAAAAGTGTATTCACCTTGGGAAGTTAAATATTACCAAGTGCAAAGGGATGAGAGGCACTTACTTTCTCGAGAAAAACTAACTTTTCTCACAAAGGGGAGTCCTTAAAAGTATGATTATTCATTAACATCTTAATTTTGCCTCAAGTAAAAAAAATATCAAGAGAAGTTATATATAGTCCATGGGTTTTATTCTAAATATCTTTAGATTTAAGGGATTTAACATACTCTCCCTTCCTCACATTAATACCTTTGGTTTTTGTCAAAGAAAATATAAGACACATCAAGTATCTTAAATCCCCCAACCTCTTCAAATATGATTTATCGTCAAAGCATAGTTTAGAGAATGCTTTATCTGCAAACCAGAGTTTATAGAATTCTATATATTTAATGTCGTCAATTTTTACTCGATTGTTGAGAAAACCCAACACTAACATCTTCAAAACTATAAACAATATTTTTTCTTAAATAAGGATGAATCCATTCCATATTGGGTTTGATGAGGACACTTCACTTACAATTGTTTTGGATGAAGTTTCGTATCTTCTGTTCTCCAATAAGATATTGATTCCATGCACACTCTATTTTAGAATGATACATTAAGATATTGATTCCATACACACTATTTTAGAATGATAATTTTTTCAAATGTAGGGAGACTATCATTTATATGCATACCGCTTTTTTCGTTGGTTAGTTCATTGAGCAGTATAGTGCTTAGTATGGTGCTTATTATGTTTAGGAGGATTGTAAGGTATACTCACATCTTGCGTCTTAATTAGTAAACATTCATCATCTGTTATTTCTCGTGATTTCTTGGTTGATAACATTCAAACACGAGTATGTGTCTAACAAAATGCCCCAATGATTGCCCTCGAGTAGTATACGACTAACAAAATAACCTGGCATTATGTGTTTGTTTATACTCATCACAAATAACTTCATTTTCAGAAAAACAAAGTCCACATGATTTTCACAAATACTCTCAAAACCCTGTGGAGATCCTGGAACCACTACTCTCCTAATCACCAGAAAATGTTCGTTATTTCTGTTATTTCTCATGATTTCTTGGATGATTACATTCAACACAAATATGTGACTTACAAGACTAACAAAATAACCTAGCGTTATGTGTCTGTTTATACTTATCACAAATTACTTCATTTTCAGAAACAGAAAGTCCACAAGATTTTCACAAATACTCTCAAATTTCAATACCCTGTGGAGATCCTGGAACCACTACTCTCCTAATCACCAGAAAATGTTCGTTATTTCTGTTATTTCTCATGATTTCTTGGATGATAACATTCAACACAAATATGTGACTTACAAAATGCCCCAATGATTGCCCTCCAGTAGTATGTGACTAACAAAATAACCTAGCATTATGTGTTTGTTTATACTTATTAGTTATCACAAATAGCTTCATTTTCATAAAGTCCACAAGATTTTCATAAATACTCTCAATACCCTGTGAAGATCTAGGAGATCGAATTTTCAGGGTCTATTCGAGGGAACCACTACTCTCCTGATCACCAGAAAATGTTCTCCTGATGACCGGGAAATGGATGACCAGAGTTAATTTTGGATCAAATGCTGTCCCTGGGCCCTGACTGAGCCATAAAGGGCTCACAGAGGCCACATGGTGGGAAGCGGAACAATAAATGTTAGCACAGAGGAACAAATCAGAGAGGTTGGGAAGTAATGTTGACGAGGACAAAAGCAGTCAGGGAAGGCATGCACTTCAAGCTTAAGTCTTAAATGAGATATAAAATGATGAGTCGTATAGTTCTAAAAATGGCAACTGAAATAAAGTGAAATGATCTATACAACTTGAATGCATATCCATTGCTGTGTTATTTCACGTATACTCATGGTTAATGAATGCTCGTGATTAACAACTGCCCAAAGATTTCAAACTTTCCATACAGCTCCTTGAGCTCTATTCAACTGTGACCAGGACTAGATTGTCTTTTGACATTCAAAATAGATTGCAAGGACTTGAAACTGTAATCTGGAACATATGACAGGTCCCAAGTCAGAGAGTTCATTATAATATATTGTGGCATACATGGATTCACTAACCCATTTAGAACTGACCAGTAAAAATTAAATTCCTCAAACCATTTGCAGTCTATCTGAATTCTCTGTTTCCATGGTATCTATTTGATCAGTACTCTTATTCTCAACTAGGACTGGTGACACCTAGGGTTTTGGTATATTTATATTTACTTAAAATTTAAGAGACAATCAAGCATTCTACACTAAAATATTAACAGCACGTCACCTTTCAGATTTATTCCTTCCAATACTGCTACGAAAATGAGCGTAAACAAATTGAGGAACCATTCCCAAGCCTATCATAATGGCAACATTTGTTTGATTCATTTCTTAGTTGGTTGCAACTGCCAAGCAGGGGCAGTGATCTGGAGTCCAACAGCGTTGTCACTGTTTAATTTGCACAGGTGACACAGTTCACAATCTACTTGTTAACGGAGACACCTTGTTGTCACCCCAGGAGAACATAAGCCAGCTATGTTCCCTTCTATGGTTGGCAAACCATGTATATCAAAAAGAAACTGGGTATTGCTCATTCAGGTTCAGCCTCAAAAACCACTTCTCAAAGTCCAGTTTTTTTCATCCCCTACAACCACCAACAACCCAGATTGTTAGTTTTCTAAAGTTCATAACAACTGGGAGTGTTCAGAAGTAGTGGATTCTATATCTATTATATTTTTAACACCTGATGTAAGAAATCCAAGATGAGAAAAATCTGAAGATATATATAACGAGGAACCCATGCATTACTCACAATTTCCAGTAAGATTCACTTTATAAAAGGTATTCCAGAAGGTACTCTCTTTGCATACTCTACATATTGGTGACCAAAGAACTGTCGCAAGAAGAATTCCTCGTATCTTTTTCCAGCAAGGTCAAGGACAGGCAGAAACACTCATTAGTTATCACAATTGAAACAAAATAGCAGTTCCATCTAATTAAAGGTAAGATCACAGATTTGCTCAAGCTAGAAAGATACAGAAATAAACTGAATATTCAGAAATAACTGAAATGTGTACAGATACCTAATTCGGTTTTCAAAGAAGCGCCAAGTAACAAGTGCATAGCCAATTGTGCACAATGGGTTACAAAGCATCGCTTGAGTTCCAACTGACCAAATGAAAAACCCAGAATATCCTGGATGACGTATATACCTGTCGAACAAATGTGCAATATTTCACCAGAAATCAAGGTCATTTAAAAGAAAGTCATGCCAATAAGATGCAAAATCTCAGTACTGATATCAACAATATCTAGCCAACTGAGAACATTCTCTGTTTATCACTACAGAAAACACACCAGAGATTATTTCAATAGTTGTATTTTAACTGTACCTATTTTTGCACTCAAGTTCCAGCTCAAGTCCGGAAGTTCGTTGGAAGTAAAGGACGTGCTATATGTTACTAGGACTGAAGAAAAACTTGTTCTCAATATCAATGATGGAGGACAACGGTCATGTAGTCTATTTCCAGAATGGACAGGTTCATGTCAAGCCAACAGAATCTAACCCAGACAGAGCAATGGCCATCAGGGTTGTAAGACACTGTCAATTACCTCTAGATTTCGCTTCCCTGCAAAATGATCAAATTCCTTGGGGGGGTACTCTCCTCCATTGTTAGACATCAACATTTTGATCGTTTTGCTTGTATAATTCTCCGCGAAAGCTCTAAATTCTTGAAAACGGTTATAGTAGAAGTCAGGGTTTGAAGGCTTTCATGAATGCGAGCAAAGGTCCTAGACGGAATAAGATTAGTGGTGATACCGTTGGTAAAGTTCATTTACATTTTATTCAAGGTACTACTGACAAGATTGCTCAGATTTTAAGGAAGCATAAGATCTCTTCTTCTTTCAAACCTTTAAACACCATTCGGGGCTCCCTTAAATTGGTTAAGGACCAGTTGGACCCTAAAAGCGTGAAAGGTGTTTAATTGATTCCGTGCTCTTGCGGGACTCCCTACATTGGTGAAACTGGTCGGTCGATTAATAAGAGGATCTAGGAACATGCTGCGGATATTAGGCATGGTAGAACCAAGTCCTCTACGTTAGTTGAGCATGTAGAAAAGACGAAGCATCACATTTGTATGGAGGACGCTAGAATCCTTGTTAGGGTTGACCATTTCCATCACTGGAAATTTAGGGAGGCGATTGAGATTGAGAAGAGGTCCCGCACGCTGAACAGGGATGACGGATGGAAATTGAGCAGTTGTTGGATTCCATCTCTTCATTCTCTGTAAGGATCCTTTTATTCTTTCTTTTTATGATTCGGTCTTATTATTATTATTCTGTTATTTTATTTTAATATTTTATTTATTTATTTATTAATTAAAATAAAATACTTTTAATTTATTTTTATTTTTAGTTTTATTTTTATTTTTATTTTATTTTATTTTATTTTAATTTTAATTTTTGAAGAGGTTTTTTTTTTCATAATTTATTTTATTGATTTTATTAATTTCTTTTTTATATATTATTTATTTTTAGTTTATGACTTTGACTTGAATTCTTTGGTTTTTATTTTACTTTTTATTGGGTCCTTTTATTCTTTAGTTTTATTTTTATGATTTGGTCTTTTTATTATTATTTTGTTATTTTATTTATTTTTATTTTATTTATTGGTTTATGTATGATTTATTTATTTATTAAAATAAAATACTAATAATTTATTCTTATATTTTTAATTTTATTTTATTTTACTTTATTTTTATTTTATTTTTATTGTATTTTAATTCTTGTTTCTAATTTTATTCATTCATGTATTTATTTATTATTTATTAATTTTATTTTATTATTCTATTTATTTATAATTTTTGACTTTGACTTGAATATTTTTTCACTTAATAACCTGTTTTTCTTGTTTCTATGGGGGAGTTAATTTAGTTTTTAGGGTTGATTTTATATGAAGGGGTAATTATGTCTTTTTATATTTTTATTTTTGGTTTTATTTTTGACCGTTTTTAATTTTAAAGGTTGGTAGTTATATTTTTGGATTATTTTATAATTTTTCTTATTTTTTACCGTTTTTTAACTCCTTGGGTTTTGACCGTTGCTTCTCTCTTCCTGGTATAAATGTGTATGTCTGATCAGCCAATCTTCATTATCCTGATGATGAACTACAATTGGTAGTTCGAAACGCGTCGGTTCTAAAAATTCCTTATGTGATTTCCCGGAAGATTTATAATTATAATGTTATGGATCACAGAAGCTTGCACTCTCAACTATTTTCTTGTCGTTCGCTATCTTGCTCTTTGTGGTTCGTATGCCTATGTGGCAGGCTCGCACTCTCGCATTATACTCTGTGGAGGATTGTATTAATTAGTGGCTCCCTTTTCTTTATTGGCCCGCACATGATATTTATGGCCTACATGGTTCGCATACATCATTATATGGCTTGCATACATGACTATGTGACATCATTACAGTGCCTCGGTTTGAGGACTGTTACAGTGGCTTGCTCTGAGGATTGTTATGTTGAAAGTGTAACTAGGTTCGGTCTTCATAATGACTTGTATTTATGAATTTATGTAATGAAGAAGACAAAGATAATAAAATGTATTTTGTAAATACTTGCTTCATGGGTTTCATGAGCAAGGAGTTTTTATTATAGGTCAAAGACTTCTTGATGTTTTTAGGGATTTGTCTTGTCATAAATATAATTAGAGGCATGTATATGAAGTCATGGTACACTTGTGAAAGGACAAATTGATGATGCAAATATACATTCCACGACCTTGTCACTTATCTCCTTGAATTCGGCTCAAAATATGTTGAAGATCCTCCATTGATGAAGTCGGCTCACTCTCAGCTAGACATGTCGGCCTAGGACAGTGGAATAGCCTCTATAAATAAGAGGATTGCGGCCTCATAACTACACCAACAGTTCGGATAAGGTCTGCAGTTAAGTGCGAGATAAAGGTTTGTGTTTTGGTGCGAAAGAGGGAGACAGTTCAGCGAAGGGCTATCACATCTCGATCTTGGATCTATCTATCTCAAAAGAGGGTCTGCAATTATAGTGCAAGACAAGCACTGTAATCAGTGCAAAGATAGGTGCGAAAGGGAGGTGCCTCAGTAAAGAAGTATCTATGTTGAAAGGTTTGTTCCTACCTCGTTTAGTTCAGGTAGGCCGAGGGCTACCTAAGTGAAGAATAGGTGTACAAGGTAGAGGCAATACAAGCCTTAGATATTTCTGAAAAGAAAAGAATATACACAGCGTGAAGAAGAAGCATTGCAGCAAGATAGGAGATCTTTGTCTTGGGATCTAGGGTGCAGCAAGATAGGAGATCTTTGTCTTTAAGGCCAAGACTAGATCAAAGGAGGGCAAAAAAGGAGCTCACTGGTTAGGGCTAGGAACCGAGCTTTCCTAGTGTTGGTGCAAAGCAATGAAAAATGAAAGATCATCTTAAGGAGCCTAGAAGAGCAAGTGACAAGGGTCTTGGAGGCATACTGGTGTCAAGGGTCCGTGTCCTGGTCATGATACTTGTCAATTGAAGATCTAGAAGAAGAACTACTTTCAGGTTTTCCTCACCAAGAGGGAGAGGTTTTGGCCCTGGCTTGAAGAGCCAAAATTCAGTGTCTCTTGTGTTTTAATAATTGACATAATAAGCTAATGAAGACAAGATCTAAGTAATAAAAGCATAATAAGTGTAACACAAGCAGTTATCAAGTAAGAGAATTGAATTAAACATTGCCCTACTGAATTCTCAACATGATATCAGAACTAAGGTGCTAGAAAGGGCTATTTGACAAGAAGACTCTCAAAATATCAAGGATCAGTTTCCTAGAAGGAAAAAGTCAGAGATCTACATTGAAGAATCAATCTTCAGATTCTAAAGAGGCAGTTTGCAGAAATTGGAAAGCCATCTCAAGAAGATGAAGGACACCATATAGAAGCCATCACCATCAATAAATATTTGGTGTTGAAATCAAATCAACGTTGTTAGAGTCACCATCAAGCCATCATCATCATCAAGGATTCAAGGTGATTTAGCTCTCTTGAAGAAGCCAATCAAAGAAGGAGCTCCTACTATCTTCTATATCATCATCAACAAGGAAGTTGATAAAAGAAGAAAGCATATACTCAAGTAAGTATCCTAATGTCCCCATTTGAATCTGTCAAAATGACTTTTTGCAAGGAAAGTAAAAACTGTCTGGGACTGAAAACTTTCGTGCATGGAAGATATAAGGACAAATCTAAACTTAATTGAAAATGAAGTAATGGACTATGTCAAAGGATCTTCTGTTGAACTGTCAAAAGAAGATACTCAAGCTTATAACAAATACATGAAGGGAGATATAAGAGCCCAAAGGATTCTTATAGAATCCATAAAGGACTCTCTCATTCCCTATGTGTCAAATCTAGAATCCTCAAAAGAGATATATGATAAATTAGTAGAGCTATTCTCGGTAAGTACTAGAGCAGAAATATTGTCTCTAAGACAAGAACTATTCAAGTTGAAGATGTCAAGAGAGGAAGGAATAACTTCATATTTTATGAAGATTTCCGCAATTCAGATCAACTGCAAAAATTAGGAGTTGTGTCTGATGGAGAAATAATCACTATGGTACTAAATGCTCTACCTAAGGAATGGGTAAGCTTCACTTCAAACACCTCTGGGAAGAAAGAAGCAATGACATTCCAAGATATGTGGTATTTATGTAAGATAGAAGAAACTAGATCAAATCAAGCCAATATTACTAAGTCAAGAAGGAAAGAAAGATTTGGAAAGTTTGGTCCTCAAAAGAAAAGAAGAAATATGGATAAGAAACGATGTTATAAATGTAGTGAGTTTGGGCACTATAAAAAGGATTGCCCCACATCTAACAAGGACAAGAGAAGGAGGGAAGAATCCCATGTCGCCAGAGAAAAAGCATCTTCCTCTTTAGGAGGTTTTTGTCGATTGTAAAATAGTATGTTAGGAAGCATTGTATATTAGATAGATGCATCAATTTAAATTAGCATCATGATAGAAGCATTACAAGTAAGGAGTATTGGTCATAGGAGGATGTCTGAAAACATTGATGTAACATTTATGCTATGAAATAAATTGACTCTTGGAACCTCATTGCATTTATAAAAAGGCATTTCTCTGGATCATGGTTCATCGTTCATTAATCAATATGGAAACAGGTGTTGACATTTTTCTAATGAAATCCCTTTGGATTTGATGATTAGAAAGTAAGCAATAGGTTTCATCAAAATTCTAACTTGTGAATTATGGATTAAGATATGATGACAGGTAATGAAACTCTTCATTCTAAAGAAAACCTGTTGCAGGATGACTCAAAAGGAAAAAGAATGAGGTATGAGTATATATATGTTGACACTGGATGCTATAAGGTCATATGGTTGCAGGTAGTATACTTCTATCTTTGGAAGTATAATCAATATAAGAAATCAGAAACTCTTCCGATTCATAGGTTTCCAAAAGGCATGATCTACACTAGATGAAATCAACATAATATGTCCTCATATGGAATATGAGGTGATTGTACATTATCAAGGAACTGCTCAGTGGAAGCTCCTAGGAATGAAATAAAATTGTGTGGAGGGAGAGATCGTGAGAAGTACAACCATGAAAAGAAGCAGTCAACATCCAAGGAAGCCAAGAAGATTTGACTAGGAGATCTCCTGGGAAGATATGTAGACTCTGATAGAAGTTTGCAAAAGACGGAGACCCTTGACAATACATACCTTTAGGAGATGTGTCAACCTATAAACAAAGGATGGTGATGCCTACAAGAAGATGTCATGGTGAAAGATCATCACTAAGGTAACTTTTGATTTAAAAGTTCATATTTACAATTAATCAATATCTGATGAGCTTATGCAGGGCTATCAAAGGGAAGTATATGTGTTCCACAATTGATAACCATATGGTAGGATGAAAGATCCTTGAAAGAAATATGGTCCGAAGAAGAGCAACATGACATGAAGCTAGACTAGATGAAAAGATTGATGGATCATTTTTTGAAGACATGACTCATAGATGAAAGTGATGGATGATTTGTGCCCTATGAAGAGATCCCAAAGTTGAAGGCTCCTCAATTCATGACATCAACAGAAGGAATCCTTCATGAGCAGCTGGATGTTTTCATCATTGTTGTTGCAAGTCCCTGATTAAGAGGGATCTTGATAATAAGTTTCTTACTTGGAAGAAACTTCGTGATTCCTAAGACAAGAAGAAAGCTTAGGTACATTCTTTATATTCCCCTATGGAATATGTTCTCCCTAATTAAGAGGGAGAGATAGACACATCATTATGTTCTTCGCCTAGAAGACAGAATGCGGGATTGGGTAATCATCTGGCATCCGATATGCTTTTGGGATGTATTGGAGCATCTATAGAAAGAGTGGTTGTGAAAGGATGGATATTCTTTGAGGATTAGCTATCCCAATAAGAATAGTCCTTAGAGATCATACTTGGTGAACATCCGGGTGGAGTATGTACCTTGAAGACAATGATGAAAGTGTCTATAATCATTGGTCTCCCCAACATTGTAGCTCATGATCTCTTGGAGAGATGGAGTTGTTAGTCAAGACCTTGCACTGTGACAATGCTGGATAATATGATGCTACAACAGATGATTACCAATCAAATTCTTCTTATGATATTCTTCAAATTGAGAGTGACCACGTACCATTATGAATACCTCCCTAGTTAAGAGGGAGTGTTGGAAAGTGTAACTAGGTTCGGTCTTCATAATGACTTGTATTTATGAATTTATGTAATGAAGAAGACAGATAATAAAATGTGTTTTGTAAATACTTGCTTCATGCGTTTCATGGGCAAGGAATTTTTATTATAGGTCAAAGACGACTTCTTGATGTCTTTAGGGATTTGTCTTGTCAAATATAATTAGAGTCATGTATGTATATGAAGTCAAGGTACACTTGTGAAAGGACAAATTGATGATGCAAATATATGTTCCAAGACCTTGTCACTTAGCTCCTTGAAGTCGGCTCAAACTATGTTGAAGATCCTCCATTGATGAAGTCGGCTCCCTCTCAGCTAGACATGTCGGCCTAGGACAGTGGAATGGCCTCTATAAATAAGAGGATTGCGGCCTCATAACTACCAACAGTTCAGATAAGGTCTGCAGTTAAGTGCGAGATAAAGGTTTGTGTTTCGGTGTGAAAGAGGGAGACATTTCAGCAAAGAACAATGGTTATCACATCTCGGTCTTGGATCTATCTATCTCAAAATAGGGTCTGCAATTATAGTGCGAGACAAGGACAATAATCAGTGCAAAGATAGGTGTGAAAGGGAGGTGCCTCAATAAAGAAGTATCTATGTTGAAAGGTTTGTTCCTACCTCGTTCATTTCAAGTAGGCCAAGGGATACCTAAGTGAAGAATAGGTGTACAAGGCAAAGGCAATACAAGCCTCGGATATCTCTGAAAAGAAAAGAATACACACAGCGTGAAGAAGAAGCATTGCAGCAAGATAGGAGATCTTTGTCTTGGGATCTAGGATGCAGCAAGAAGACCGAAGATAATTCTCTAGGAGGTCGAGGCTAGATCAAAGGAGGGCAGAAAAGGACCTCACTGGTTAGGGCTAGGAACCGAGCTTTCCTATTGCTGGGGCAAAGCAGTAGGAAGATCAACTTAAGTAGCCTAGAAGAGCAAGTGACAAGGGTCTTGGAGGCATATTAGTGTCAAGGGTCTGTGTCATGGTCATGATACTTTTCAATTTAAGATCTAGAAGAAGAATTACTTTCGGGTTTTCCTCTCCAAGAGGGAGAGGTTTTGGCCCTAGCTTTAAGAGCCAAAATTTCGTGTCTCTTGTGTTTTGATAATTGACATAATAAGCTAATGAAGACAAGATCTATGTAATAGAAGCATAACAAGTATAACACAAGCGGTTATCAAGTAAGAGAATTGAATTAAACATTGCCATACTGAATTCTCAACATGTTATAGTGGTTCGCTCTGAGGATCACACAGTGACATCGCATGTCAATATATACAAGTCATCGCATCTATTACAATGGCATCGTGGTATCAAATGTATACAGTAGCATCACACAACAGCATCACTCTATATATAGTGAATCACACATACTCTGACCTCGCATACCCTGGCATCGCATACTCTGGCATCACTATACTATCCGCAGTGGCATCGCTTTGTGTGGCATATCTATTCTTTACAAAGAGGCATCATATGGCATCGTAGAGGCATCATATGTATAAGGCATCGCATGTCTCTGTCATTGCAGTGGATATAATGACTTTGTCTCACATCTCTGTGGTGGCTTTACAGTGATGACGATCTATACAGTGGCCCTCACATGGCTCATATTTTCTCGTTGGCTCACATAACAAATATACATAGCGGCTTCGCTTGGTATATATATAGTAACTTGCATTCTAAATGTATTTTACGATATAAATTTATGTGATTCACAAATGTATCTAGCATAACAATGATCTTGCTCTTATATGATAATAGTGACCTATGACAATTGTAAGTTTGTATGTATGTTGGAACCTTGACATTACAAGGATCCTTGATGTAACAATGACCATGCTTCAGTGATCTACAGTGACCTGTATTATTATGTTATATGATGGAAATGATCTACAGTGACCTTGCCCTTGATACATGATGACAGGTTTATGATGAATAATGTATAAAAGTGACCTCGGTGATTATGATGACAGTGACTCAAATATATACCCTTGTTTATAGAAGTGTGTGACAGTGCCTCTAGGTCAGTTGGGATAGTATATAAGACAGTATGGCAGGTTTGTCTGTGACCATGATGTACATAGTTGTGCTCGGATGGCTATGATGGCACGTTTGTCTATGACCATGATGTACATGGTCGTGCTCTCATGGCTATGATGCATACAATGATCTTATACTTGACAGAGAAAGATAACAGTGATATGGTAGTAGCTCTCTAGGACTCATTTGACTATCAGAGGGAAAATCGTTCAGTTCAAAACGAAGTTGTGAACTGACCTGTATTGGCCCTAGGAAGCCTGATGTAATTGATGTATCTCATTATGGATGTACTTTGTATCTCATCTGAACAATTGATGAATATCTAATAGAAAAATAATTTGGTTGGGTTTTCCCCCTTGTGGGGTTTTGCCCTGGTCTCTAACCTAAATCTCAATGTCTCTATTGTCCATGCTTTTCTTCTATTGTTCTTTACTATTTCATTGAATTGTTGATGTTAGTGTTCTCTCTACATAATTGCTAATGATGATATGATGTAATGGGGTGAATGTAATATGTAAATGATGAAAAGTTTTCAAAAGACAATTATCTTCAACAGAGAACAATCAAGCCCTAAAAATTAACACAAGCTTCTAAGCAACTATGAAGGAGATGACAAAGTAAAGAAGGCAAAGCTTCAAACCTAACGAAAACAATTTGAAAATGAATGATGAAGAAGATGTTGTTGCTTATTTTCTTCTAGTAGATGAAGTGGTTAATTCTCTCAAATGACTTCATGAAATTGTTGAAGAAACAATAGTTGTTCAAAAAAATTTGAGGTCTCTTTCTTCCGCATTTTGATGTCAAAGTATCTGCCATAGAAGAATTAAAAGACTTGGAGAATCTAAAAATGGACGGGCTTCACGAAATTCTCACTGAATATGAAATGAGGAGAGGAAACTGATCACATAAGGAAGCAACATTTAAAGTATCCAAGAAGTCAAGAAAATGCAAGTCTAGTAACTGCTCCAATGATGAATCTAATACAGAAATGGATCAACTAGTTGGAAAACTAAAAAAGGGATCCAGATTCAAAGGTAAGTTACCTCTCATCTATTTTAACTGTGGTAATATAGGACATTTTATTGCTAAGTGTCCTTTCCGGGAAGATAGTGATGATGAGGAAGAACCCAAAAAAGAAAAATCTCTACTCCAAAGAGGATATTGATTTTCTTGAAGATGAATATGATTCATATGATGACAAAGAGAGATCTTATTCTAGCCACAAATGTGTTGAAAATGTAACTAGTGTCAGTCTTTATAATGAAATTCAAATGTATTATTGATGTAATTATTATATTCACTTATTACATTCATTATTATTATTTTATTTCTAGTCAAAGCATATTCTTCATGCTTATAGGGTTTATCGAGTCAAAAGAAAGTTTATTATGAGTAAAAGAAATGTAATAGTGTCAAAGTCCCATTTGGACTTGTTGGAAGAAAAAGAAAAATATTTATCTCGAGTCAAAAGAGTCGAAAAATTCACAAGACCAAGTCAGCCCTCCTTGGACAAGTCGGCCCTAGGGGCAACTATTCGACCTCCTGGAGGTGTATATATAGACGGCAACTTGACCACTTTGGAGATCATTCATTCACTCATTATTCATCATCGATTTATGTGCCAAACCAATGAAGTCAAAGGAGAGGGAAGAAGGTCAAAGGAGAGAGAAGATGATTTGATTTCTGCCCTAATTTTTTTCACATTTGTGAGTTCTTCTGCAGTTTTCTGACATTGTCACAAGGCTGGAATTTCAAGGCCTGAATTCAAGGACTGACCAGAATTTAGAGATTTGACCAGCATTGACTTTTGTTGACTGTGACTTATTGGATATGGCTTGGAGGAGGGTTGACATGGGTCTTTGTGGCAATCTTGGTCTTGGTCTTGGGTATTGGATATCTCACTTTGATCTGATTCTATAAGAAGAGGATTTTATTGGGTTTTCCCCCTTGTGGGGTTTTTCCCTAGCTTGGAGCCTACATCTTCATGTTCTTTGTCTCTTGTGATCTTCATATTTTATATTTTGGTAATTGCTTGATGAAGAGAACATAATAAAATAAATAAAAAGCCAACAAACATTCACAATTAATTATCAAGAGAAATCTACCCTAATCTACTAGCATCTTGGTTTCTCAACATGGTATCAAATCTAAGGTGAAGGAAAGGCAGATTGAAGATCACATCTTGTTGGCTAAAGAAGAAGGCTTGAAGCAGCAGCCATCACTCATTTTTGAAGAAGATTGTAGTAATTGTCGTTGAAAAGTGTAACCAGGTTCGATCTTCATAATGACATGTAATTATGATTTCATGTAAGAAGAGACAGAAAAATAAAATGAATTTATTGTAATGCTTGCATCATGGGTTTCATGAGCAAGAGATTTTATTTTTAGGTGAAAGACTCATTTTAGAGTCTCTAGGAATTTGTCATCTTATCATAAAAATAATAGAGTCATTGTCATGTAAATGAAGTCATGTTACACTTTGTAAAAGGAGTCAAAGGACACATTTGTCTATGTAAAAGCAGCCCTCCAAGACCTTGTCACTAGGCCTCTCCAAGTCGTCCTAAATCTAAAGAATATCCTCCACAATGAAGTCGGCTCTCCTCCAATGATCATGTCAGCCTAATAGACAAGAAGACAGCCTATATAAGTAGCACCACTCGGCCTCATTTGGGAGCATTCAGTTCAATCATAATTTCAGATATAAGTGCGAAGATAAGGGACTACAAGAAGGGAAGAAGGAGGCAGGTCATCGAAGTGATAAGGTCACTGTGGTTCGGTCTTAGGTCTACATATCTCTCTCGCATATCTCAGAAAAGGTTGAGGCATGTTGCAGCATCTAAAGACTTCGGTCTTAGGTATGAAGTGAATAAAGGGTGGAGAAAGGAGACCGAGAAGAGGACTTAAGGAATCTGAGGTAAAAATCAAAGGAAGCCAAGTGAAATCACTTGTCTAGGAGCACCGAAGCATAGAGACCGAGTTTCTCTAGTGTAGTCGAAGGTGCAGTGCAGTGCAGAAAAGGAGGATCAAAAGGAGAAGCCGAGAAGAGGAGCGAATGCTAGTGACAAGGGTCTTGGGAGGATACTTGTGTCAAGGGTCTTTGTCATGGTCTTGGTACTTGTCAATTGAAGATCTATAAGAAGAATTTCTGATCGAGTTTTCCTCTCAAAGAGTGAGAGGTTTTGGCCCTGGCTTACAAG
Source organism: Pinus albicaulis (assembly GCA_034641835.2). Lineage (NCBI taxonomy): Eukaryota > Viridiplantae > Streptophyta > Pinopsida > Pinales > Pinaceae > Pinus > Pinus albicaulis. Next base: position 138,324,385 of record CM076578.1, on the reverse strand, counting down.
CCTACATACTGTGTCTCTTGTGTATTTGATAATTGACTTGATGAGAAGAACATAATAATAATCTATCAAAGAAAAGATCTAATCAAGAAGCATAAAGTTCATCACAAGTAATTATCAAATAAGAGAAATCTCATAAACATTAAAGCCCTTGATTTCTCAACAATTGTCTCTCTCTTTTTAAAGGCAATTGTTCTCATCAACACTCAACATCAGCAAGACAATCTTAGGACAGCCTCTCTCCTTTGACATGTAAATACTCTTCTATAAGACCAAATCTTATTTAAAGGAATATGAAGTCTATAAGTAATATGCAAAGTTCCTGTGGCATACTTTTTCTCTGTGATGTGTAGAATCCTGAGGCAGTTGTACGAACCATTCTGAGGTATACATGTGAGTTCTCTGAGACCTATGTTATTCCTCTGAGGCAATATCATTATACAACTTAAGGAGCAAGCATCCAAACTCTTTGACAATCTACTGTCGTCCTATGAAAAAGAATACAATTGGAACTTACCAACATTTACAGGCACTACTCAATACAAAAAGGTTCTATGACACTTCTCTAAGACCTCTGAAGCAACATATTTGAAGATCTAAGACATCTGAATTTCCTGAACAATGAAGTGTTTACAAAAAAAAATAAAGACTATGGCATTATGATTATATGCAAGTTATGAAGTTATATACCTGAGGGATGAAGGGCAAAATTTATATGAAGAACAGAAGTGTGTTAAAAGGAACCAAAACCATATGAATTATCTCATAACTCTGTGGAATTTCTCAGGCAAACAAAACAAGCATAAAAAATAATATCAGAAGTCCAGAAGTCGTATGAGGAAGCATATTATCTCTGCACTTATACAAGCCACATGAGGGACATTACTAGGAGATAACTATGTTATAATTTGAGCATCCATGATGACATCAAACTACAACACTTACATGACATTCAAGCTCTTCCACAACACTACAATTTACAATATTCACTGTGGCAACACTTCTCTGAGGCATCCGAGCTTATTGTAGCTACATATCTCTGAAATTCAAAGCATCTATTGTGACACCAACCTGTGCAAAATATTATGCGATACATTGTTCTGTGGATGTTGCTTCATGATATATGTGAAAGGAAAAAACCTAATGCAAGTCTTCTATAAGAGATAAGTATTCTACATCTCCTCGATTACCACTAATGCTATTGTCTTTGTATTTTGTCCTTTTTGTTCTTTCGCAGTCTTCTAATACAGGTCAAAAGAAGAATTATCTAAGATTGACTAACAGTTAGAAGAATTGGATGGACATGGAAAAGCATGAAGATTAAGGAAGAAGAAAAAGTCGATTAAATGGAAACACAAAAAGAAGTTCACGTACCTAAGCCGGAAAGAAGGAGAAGATGGATTTTGGATGGATTAAATACTACTTAAATATTGACAGAAAACCCAGAGAAGCTTGTGATCAAAAAGAGAAGATGACTAATCTAGGGCAATATCCTGTAGCAAGAAGTTGAAGAGTTCTAATATCATTGTACCGACCGCTGATTGGTTCGATTTAGGAATACATTGATTAAGTTGACAGTACTGATGCTAATAGAGATACCACTGATGATTGGGAGTTGATATCATTTCTTGGAAGAGCATGAAAGCAGAATTTCATTAAGAATAAATAAGATATGAAGGTTTGTGCAATCAGTTGTGAAGAAGTTTGGCTCCATAAGGCGTTTGATGAACTATTTGATGACACATTGGATTCGATATGAAAATTGTCAAAGAACCGGGAAGAGGTCGAGGTGTTTTGTGATTCAAGAGTATGGTGCAGATGGGAGCCAAGAAGCTACAACAGATCTCCATGGAAGAACAAGTTGTTGCATTGGTGAGTATTTTTTAGACAAGCTTAGGCTTGTGGTTATTCCTCCCTATTTGAGAGGGAGTGAGGATTTCCACCCTGGCTGAGAGGGAGTGAGGGTGGACACCATATTCTCCAAGTGTCATGCACTATGGCCAGGACTAACAGTCATAATCCTAGTGAAGGCACAAGTAGGGAGAATGGTGGATTGGATAAGCATCTAGGATCGACACTTCTTGAGGAATTCTATCTAAGATAGAAAAAGTCCCGAGGACCGATACTCCTCAAGGATAGGGTATCCAAGATAAGAGTAGTCCTGAGAACCGATATTCTTTGAGGATAGGGTATCCAAGATAAGAATAGTCGTGTGAGGACATACCTAGTGAACATCAGAATGGGGTATGTGCCTTGAGAGGAGGTGGTGGTGTCCAAATTTATGCCTCCCGAGTCCCAGCATTGTGCTCTGATCTAGTGGAGAGATATAGCTTGTTAGTTATGTGCCTTGCTATTTTTGACAATGTTGGTTATGATGTTATGATGATGCTTATTAATCCGAATCCCTTCTTATGAGAATATTTCAATTCAAGAGTATCCTATGGTGTCATTATGAATACCTCCCTAGTTAAGACTCAAGAGGGAGTGTTGAAAATGTAACTAGTGTTGGTCTTCATAATGAAATTCAAATGTACTATTGATGTAATTATTATATTCATTTATTACATTCATTATTATTATTTTATTTCTAGTCAAAGCATGTTCTTCATGCATATAGGGTTTATCGAGTCAAAAGAAAATTTATTATGAGTCAAAGAAATGTAATGGAATCAAAGTCCCATATGGACTTCTTGGAAGAAAAGGAAAAATATTTTATCTTGAATCAAAAGAGTCAAAAATGTCACCACAAGACCAAGTCGGCCCTAGGGGCAGCGATTCAACCTTATGGATGTCTATATATAGAGGCCAACTCGACCACTTTGGAGTTTCAAGGATACATATGCACATTATCCTCTAGGAACATGCATTCATTCTTTGTCCAATGAGTAACACAAGCAAAAATTTCCAATAGTTTCAATTATTCCAATAATTCACATTAATTAGGGCACATTATTTTACCATAAGAAAATAATTCCAAGCATTGGACACTTATTAAGATAGAAATATAGCATTATATTGCACTTACAAGACAAAGAAGAGTATAACCATCCACAATCTTGCCAAAGAGAAGCTCCAAGAGAGAGCGAAAACTTTCCACACATCAAAATGCATTTATTCATCCAAATCATTCGACAAATTGCAGCTCTGAATTCTATAGAGAGAGATATCCCAAATCCAAGTGATGATGAGTTACAAATGAGGCCTCACTTGTATTTATATGAGCCTCTAATAATTCAAATTGGTCAATTTAGCCTAATGAACCCCTAAAATTACTTTAATGTGCAAAATAATAAATCTATTGGTGACAAGCCCACCAAATAGCTCCAAAGACAAATGATAAGACTCTCAAGCGAGTTGAAATGATAGAACAATAACACAAATGGGTCGTTGGAAGGCCTAGACAAGCCCTCCATGTGCCAAATCGAAGAGGAGGGCTCTAATGAAGATGACTAAGGGATTGGCCCTTGGTTTCCAAGCAAAACATTTGTGGTGACCCAAGTGGTTGTGGGGGTATAGTGAATGGTCTCATGGGTCTCCATCTGGATCATCGTGTCGATACTCCATCCATAAGGGCTAGAATGATAATACAAGCCCTCCCATGTCTCCCTAGGTGAGACAAAACCTCATCTAGGTCGTGGATCATATGCCAAGTGTTTGGTGCAAGTATGTAGCCAATAGGAAAATGTGGTCCAAGTGCATCATCATCTCTATATGAATGGGGCACGAGCAAGCCAAATGTGGTGTTGAAGGATCACATGGTGTGGAAATCTATGCTATGTCGTGGAGGAAGCCCATGGCTCTCAACGCTCACCCTACAAGTGCCATCATGACCCTCTAGAGGGCTTGGATCCTGTATAGGGAGGCCAAGCCCAAGATGAAGACCCACCAGCAATCCTATATAAAATCCACTGTGTTTCCTTGCCTTTTAATACAACAATTCATTAGTACAATTCAATAAATGGGCTTACAAATCAGGGAACCAAGTGGACACTTCATAGTGGCATGCCCTTCCATAATGGGCTTTAGAATGTACAGGTGTCCCCAGGCTCAAGAAGGAGGTTAATAAAGGACCCTATTAAGTGCTTTCAACCTCTAAGGGAGTGACATGTCCATGGTACATCCGTCAAATGGCAAGTGTCATGTCAAATAATGGTGGAACGGAGTGGGGTAACAGGGGAAGGCTCCAAACCACATGCCATGGTACAAGGGTAGCTATAATAAAGGAAGCCCACAAATGGGTATATAGATGTAAGAGGGAGCAATCGTGGTACATGAGTTACCCCAGCCTTTGTTTTTCCACCCTTCTTCATATGCATTTTGCATTTTATTGATTTTTCTTCTTATAACTGCTTGAGGCTCCAGGGAATGAGAGTGTGATGTGAATGATATAGCAATGAATACCTCCTTAAGGTTGGGCAGTTCATCGCCCACCAGGGGTTGGGACAAGCATGGGTTCCTTAATGATGCAGGGGGCTCATATAGGGACCCTAGAAACCAAGGTGATGACCATGAGGATAAAGGGGTAGAGCTCGTGTTTGGCTTTTTCCCACGTGATAAATTTTTATATCACAAACATCTTTTGCATTTTATGGTACATTTTATGTTGTAAGTGGCCAAATTATGCTTTTAACTTTATTTTTCACTGCATCAACCTTTGGGGCATCATTTCAGGCCCGACCCAAAGTGTGGACAAGGGGAGGGGAAGGCTAAATCCTTGTGGACCAAATGGACAAATGTGGACCCAGATGGGAAATATGTGAAAATGGGTTATAATGACCGGAGGGGAGTGATGTATGTAGTGTCGGAAAGCGGGACCACGCAACTAAAATTGGGGTTTCCCATGTAGTATCACTCCTAAATCTATTAGCCAATAAAGGAGATCCCACGGGACTAGAATACAAAACTAACCACCAAATTGGACAAGGGGACAAGACTACAAACCAAGCTCATTCTTTCCGCTAAATCCTCCCACTAATCCATATCCATATGTGTCCATGATAAGTAAGTAAAAATACCCAATTACATAATGAAAGCCATACCTTTGGGGTTGGAAGACCCACCTTCAAACATACGATCATAACAGATGGGCGAGGACACATAAGCGTTGGCTCAGGTGGTGGCGAATGGTGGCACATCGAGCTATTTGGTCGTTGCAAGGGGTTGCTGCATGTCGGTTGAAGACAATCTCGGAGAAAAAAATTCTCCAATGGGTGTCACCCACTGGTGGTGGGTAACAATGGCAATGGTATTCCTAATCAGTGTTGATAATATCGGAGATATTTCATGAAATATCACAAATATCGCGATATTTTCTGGAAAACGAAATTTCGCTTGGAAAATGTCGTGACATTTTTGCCTTTGAAAATATCGTGATATTTTCAAAATATCAGCGAAATATCGCGCGATGACCCAATATTTCGTCGGCCGCATTGTGTTGTGGTTATGAAAAGAAATTTTTGTAGTTTTCTTTTTTCATTTTGCTTTGTTGGTCTTGGGGAAGGACAGGGAAGAGCTTTGTGTGTTGAGATTTTAGGGTAGCATCGGATGTGCTCTAGCTCCCAAATTTCATGGAGGAGTTGGAGTACATGATATCTCCAAGACCCAGAAAGTGTTTGGAAGAATTCCATCAGGTTTAAGAGATATTCAAATAATTAATCTTTTTAATTAAGAACCCTAAGTCTAACTTAGGAAAATTAAAAGATTAAAGTGAATTATAAATTAAACATGTGATGAGAATGACTAGAGTGACGCGGATCAAACAACTTCTAATCTTAGTCGTCGATTAGAGATTAGATCACGGTCGTTGGTTTGTCAACGAGAAAAGTATAAGAGAAGGGCTTGGGGTCAGTTGGAGAACACACACATTGGCAGAGCACTGAAGCTAAGCTGAAATTCTAAGGCGTGGTTTGCTAAGAATTTCAGAAAGAGTTTGCAGTGTAGCGAGGGGCAATATTGGCGAGGGATTCTGAATCCAAGGCCAAGAATACAACAGCGGCAGAGAGGCAGCATATCCAGTAGCACAGCGGGCAGCCAGTGCTACGCAGTCCAGCTAGAGCCCAATCAGGGGCAGCGCAAAGGCAACAGGACCCACGCAGGGGTGACGCAGGCCCAGTCAGGGCAGCACAGGGGCAGCATAAGTCCTTCAGGGGTGACGCAGGCCCAGTCAGGGCAGTACAGGGGCAGCATAAGTCCTTCAGGGGTGACGCAGGCCCTTCCAGAGCAGCGCAGAGGCTAACGCAGGCCAGGAAGGATGACGTAGAGGGCTGAGGAGCAGCAATGGGGTTTCCGGTGGGCCAGAAAGGGCTTGACTTCTGTAAATCCCGTTTGAGGGTGTGAATCAGCCATATTTTTCGTCTCTGAGTGAAAGAGGCATAGCTGTTGTAATTTTCTCTGTAGGGCCAACCATGTATGGTGCCCAGAAATTGTTATATTCAGAATCTGCTTAATAATAAAACCCTCTAGAGCTAGCTGCATCAGTTTTCCCGCATTGGGTTTTTCCGAGGACATTTGTCCGAAAAATCTGTCACTTTGTCATATGAGCGTGCTATTCAGTAAATGATCTGTATGTGTAGGCTGCTATTTGTGTTTACTTCGTTGTTTTTCTGAATATTCAGATTAATAACTTGTATTATCAATTAAGTAGGAGAATTAAATCAATGGTTAGCAGCAGGGTTTCTTAGATTAAGAAATTTTCACATTGTGGTGATTTTCAAGGGATTGAGGATCAAACATCCATTATCATCACCAACCAAAAAAAATTATGGATCAAAGATTCAAGATCAGTAAGACAAACTTCATTTCTTCCATTAACAGATATGTTCTTAAAAAACCCCTATGTTAATGATTTTTTCCATAGATTTAGGCTTATGCTTGCTTGCCTCTTTGCCTACCAACATTTTGCTTCTTTGTTTTTTTGTCATTCGCTATGATTTTCATGCCCATGAACCAATGCAAGGGGTTTTGCCATATTGGGACAGCAAACTTCATTTTTTTTCTTTCTTATGCACCCTCTTATTGCCATTTTTCATTGCAAATAATGTAGTAAATATTTGGTTTTTTTAAATGAGGTGGCTGTTATTTTTTGTGTAGTGGGGGTTTAATGCCATTTTTTTGTCTTTTTGGTGCCCTAGGTTTGATTTTTGACATTGTCCATTAATCCATTACAAATATGCCAAAGCCCTAGACCCATTTTGAAAATATATGGAACCTGATGGTGGCAAAATTCGGGATTATCTAAAATGCAAATTTTGTGGGGAAAAGATGACAGGAGGGGTTATGCAATTGAAATACCATCTAGTTAGACTCCATGGACATGGTGTTAGGCTTTGTTAGGAGTCTAGCACGGAGCTTAAAAGAGTTGCACTTGAAGTAAATGAGGAAAAAGACAAAGAAAGAAGAGGCATCTATAAACAAGGCCGAACGTGCAGGCAAATCTTTATGGATATTTGCTTCCGATATTGAGTCTAAGGGCAGTGGGAGGGGCTCCACAACGTCACCTGCTAATGTTACTAGGAGTGGGAGGTCATCATTTTTTGTTCCATGAACCAAACATGGAGCACAACCTTCCATAAAGTCAATTGTTAAAGAAAAGGAGAAGCAAGAAGCAGACAGAATTATGGGGAGGTGTCTTTATTGGAGTGACTTACTTGTCAGCATCACCCAAAACAATCCGTTTTGGCAGGCAATGTGTGATGCTTGTAGGTTTTAACCCTGTACAGAACTTATTTGCAAACAAATTCTTAAAGATAGAAAATAAACAATAGCAAGAACATAAAACATAAAACAGATACACAGATATTTTTCCCTGGATCCCAAAACCGAGACTACTAGCTTGATTTTTCATTATATTCCTTTTAGTGTTACAACACATATATATACATGTCGAAGCATTCATAAACCCCAATCCATTAACCCTAGATTAGAACACAACCGTAGTTCCCTTGATCAGATCTACAAAATACCAGGGGCCGAAAACCATCATGCCCCAAAATCATGTGCAAACCCATGCACAAAACCATAGGCAGGTCCGCCCACCGAAAAATAAGGAAAAAAAAAATTCCTGGGTCACTGACCCGAACCCCGCGCAAGGGGCTACCCGCCCCCTATGACCCCCCCGCACGTGCGACTAATCGTGGAAAGAATATAACACATACCCAACAATGATATTTCTATTGTGGGCCCAGGGTAAAAAAGTGCTACATATGAGTTGTGGGGGGCAATCGTTATTGCAGAAAAGGACAACTCTAGATTGGCAGAGTTGAAGCGGACATGGGAGATGTTTGGATGCACAATGATGTCTGATGGTTGGATAGATAGGAAGGGTGGGACCCTTCGAAATTTCTTGGTGCATTGTCCTAAAAGTACCATGTTTATTAAATCAGTGGATGCACCAACACATATAAATAATAAGAGATGCAACATTGACATGTGAGTTATTAGATGGGTTAGTCAGGGAGATTGGTGTGTAGAATGTGGTGCAAATCATAACAGATAATGCAACTAATTATGTGGCTTTCGGTAGGATTCTTATGGATAGGCACCACACATTATTCTGGACTCCATGTGCAGTACATTGCATCGATTTGATGCTTGAGGATACGTGGAAACTCTCCTTCATCAAGGAGGTGATTGATATGGCTAAGAGCATGCCCAAACTTATGTATAACCATGCTTTTGTTCTTAGCCTCATGAGGAGATACACCAAAAACAGGGAGTTGCGGCATCCTGCAATCACACGTTTTTCCACCAACTTTATTACTATTCAGTTTTTGCTTTGATGTCAGTGAGTTGAAGCAAACGTTTGTTTCTAATGAGTAGCGTGATTGTAGATACAACAGGGGATGGGAGAGCCATTGCAAAAATGTTGTACACGAACACATTTTGGCAAGGAGTAAAAGTGTGCTCAGTTAGTGAACCTATAGTAAAGGTTCTAAGATTGGGCCAATGATATCATTCATGCTTATTATGTAGACAAGGGTTCCATTGGGTTTAATAGACAAATGATGTTATGGGATGTGATTGATAGTCGGTGGACATGGATACTTCATTGACCCACCCATGCAGTAGCACTTTTCCTCAACCCCACATTTTCATACAAATGCAACTTTGATTTTGATGGCGAGGTGATGGAAGGGCTCCATACCTGTATTCATAGGATGGTCCCTGATCCCGAGCATCGCAACAAAATCAATCGCGAGATACAGATGTATTGGGATGGTGTTGGGCTATTTGGCTTTGATGATGCTATTTGTGTCTTCATGCCACCTAAGTGACAAGTCATGACTCATTAAAATTTACTAATTTAATTCTAGATTTTTTAAACTCAATTTTGTTTTATTTGAAATTTAAATATGTTTTAAGTTTTTAACTTTTAATTTTTTAACTTTTAAGTTTTCTTTATTTTGTAGTAGATGTTTGGTGGCAAATCTATGGTACAAGGGCACCAAATTTGCAGAAATAGGCCATTAGAATCCTGGGACAGACCTGTAGCACTTCAAGGCGTGAGCACAATTGGAGTGTATTTGAGAAAATACACTCAAAGAAGCGCAATACGTTATAACTTCGAGCTTCAGCCTTCAACTGAGCAATTACATTTATTGTAGTTTATGACCCTCAAGTGTCAATACTCATTAATTTTCTTATGACACTCTTACAGGTTGGAGTTCTCACGCCTTAATGACTTGGTGTATGTGCATTACAATCTTTGACTACGAGTGAAGGAAATAGAGAAACCACTGGATGTGGATACCATTTCCTTAGACAGTATTGATGTATTGCCTAAGTGGAGGGTGGAGTATGAGGTTCCCGTCATGGAGCAGTCGCCTACATGGTTAGAGGAGGAACCATTAGTACAGGGGCCGCAAGAGGAGGAGGACTCAGGGGAGGAGTAGCAAGAGGAGCAGGAGGAGGAGGAGGGGAATGTGGGAGCACCATCGACAACACCATCTCCTACAGATATAGGAGAGCATAGCTCCATACCCAGCAGTCATCATTTGACATTAGGTGTAGGGCCAAGGCCTTCAACTGCTAGGGGAAGGCTTGGAAAACAGCATCTTTTCCCATAAAAGGGGGAGAGGGAACTGAACTCAAATAGCTACTAGTTTTGTTTGTTTTGTTGCATATAACTTATGATGATGAGATACTTTTATATATGTGATGTTATTTTGTATTGGTTCTCCACATTTGAGCCCTTGATTGGACAATTATAAGGGATCAGTAGGGTTTGGTATCGTCTTTGATGTATCATTTTTATTTGACATCCACTACATCATATATGTTAGTGATTTCTCCATATTTATGTGCCAATGTGTTTATTCCATGTTGTTGCTTTATATGTTTAACAGTCTGGAAAAAAAAAATGAATATATTATGCATTTTTTAATGCTTGCCGACTTTTTCCGATATTTTGCCAATATTTTCGACGATATTGCCAACAATATGTTTTCAAGACCCTTGTTGATATTTTTCCGATGTTGATATTATCAACATTGGTCCTAACTAATGGAAGGGAAAGTTACATAATCAGCTGGCATTTTTTGAGACCTTTCCAATGATAGGTGGCACGCCTTCTAACTCCTCGCGGTTGAGGAAAAATGAATTTTTGAATATATATATATATATATATATATATATATATATATATATATATATATATATATATATATATATATATATATATCTTGCTAGTTGCACAAGTTGGCCCTAGTGTGGGTGTGCAAATCACTATAAATAGGCATCATCAGGACGAACGATTAGCCATTACCCAAGAATAACTCATATATTATCTTAGAGTCTTTAGTGAAGGATGAGGGCAGTTGAACAACGGTTCACAGCTTCTGAACCAAGAGGAAGAGAAGTAGAATCGAATAAGGAATTCATGAAGAGGAAAGCGTCCCCCTACCCGAGTTGTAGGAGGCTTTTTTTGGCACACTTTTTAGGGAAAGTTTTTAGTGAGTTTTTTAGGGCTAACCGTAGGCTGAGCTCTAGCTAAGGTAGACAATTCACTCGAATATTTTGAGGAGGCCAAATCCTAGTTGAGAGTGTACCCGAAACCTTTGAGAAGGCTAAATCCTAGTTTGTATAGGTCGTAGATCAACTAGTGAAGAAAATGGGAGCAGTGTTGGGTACAACCTGCCAGAAGGGCAAACCTCCTTGAACAAATAATAAGCCTAAATATTGACTCCTAAACAATGAACATCAAAGTACTAAGCTAAGTTGAGTTGCAGAAGAACAGTGTTATCATCTATTTTGTTGAAGAAGGTAACTTGTGTCAATTTTCGTAATTGTACTTGTCAAAAAAAAATTATTATTAAAGAAAATGACTTGTTAAAGCATGGGTTTCATGCTTGGGTCAATGCCTCCATTGAAGGCTTCTAGGTTTTGTCTTGAGTCATTAAGAGTCATCGTCATTTTCATTAGACCCTTCTTGGGCTTTTGTATCATGTAAAAAGAATTATTTTGAGTTAAAAAGGTCATTTGTCACTTCCACACCAAGTCGGCCCTACCCCTATGAATTTGGCCTACATTAGGGCAATTCAACCCAGTAGAAAGGTTATATAAAGAGAGGCAATTCGACCTATTTGGAGCATTCACTCAACAAGTTTGATCTTCAAGGAAGAGAAGCAAAAAAGAGAGTGAAGTAGTTGGAGAAGGACGAAATTTGGTGGGAAGACCTAATTCGAGTTTCTGGGCTATCTATCTCTCACATGTGCGAAGTTTTTGGGCAGTTGTTGGGGACGAAATTCTGCGTCCACTGCACGTCCGAAATTTTGTTGTTGGGGGTCGAAGTTATGCTACTGGGGGCCGAAATTCTAGACTGAAGTTGATGCTGGGAAGTTGTCACTTGGAGACTTTGACAGGGATCATCTATTGAAGGGAAGGGTTGACTTGGTTGTTGGAGGAGGTCTTTGTCTAGGTCAAAGAAATCTGGAAGTGTCTCATCTTGATTTGAATCTATTGAAGGAATAATTTGACTAGGTTTTCCCCTTGTAGGGGTTTTTCCCTGGCTGAGCGCCTACATCTTATGTCTCTTGTTCTTGTGGCCTTCACATACAGATAATTTGGTAATTGCTTGATGAAAGATAAACTAATAAATAAGTAAAAGAAACCAACATAGTTCACAAGTAATTATCAAGAAAAAGGAATCAAACCCTAAATCCTATAAGCATTGATTTCTCAACATATTTGACAGGTTGGAGCTTGAACAGCTATAAGTTGATGCTTACAAAGGATTCGTGTCCTCATTTTCTTGACAGGATGGAGCCTGCAATATTGTAAGTTGGTGCATACAAAGGATTGTCTGTAACATTGTAATAAATTGAAGAGTTTTAGAAAAGCATTTTAATGTAGCTTGGTTTTTCACTTTAATTTTGTGTTCATGCATTGTGTTAATGGTTGATTATGAGATGTGATTAATGTTCTAAGTGAAAAGAATTTAAATCTATGTGATACTGATTCACCCCCACCCCCTCAATATCACTGCGTATTTCCAATAAATCTAACACACAATCTTCTCACGCACCTTTGTCAAAGTCTCAACTATCCTTTTTCTGCAATTTTATATAATGAATTTCTTATCATCAACTCAGCCACATACATAATATTTGTCATGGTTAAAACTGAAATAAGATTCTTAGTTAAATCAAGAACATACAAAACATCATTCAACTCAAGACCATCACCTGATCACATGCAGAAAGAGATAGATAGTAACTAGATCTGTGACAACATTTCCTAGGTCCACATGTATGTTGACCTCTTTGTTTTGAATTTATTGAAAGCCTTCTTGTTGACTGTCATATGTCTAGATGCTCCATTGTCCACATACCACCTTACACTAAAGATGGTGTTACTGGAAAGGCACAAAACAATGGAGAAGGTAGTCTACTTGGACACTAACTCATCCACTCCAACAAAAGCTTTGGCACTCCTTGCAAATTTCTTCAGCAACATGCTCTTGCCTTCTTCTTCTACACTCCTTGCAAATTTCTTTTGCTACTTGTTCTTTGCCTTCTTCTCAAGACACTGAGATACATAATGCATAGTGGCCCATCTTGTGGCAATTGAAACACATAATGCTTTCATGGACATGAATGTTACATTGGCTCTTCTTGGGTCCTCCCTTCCTCGCCTTACCAATGAGGGCTACAATTGTTACTCTCCTTGCCTCTTCTTGGATGAAGCCATCCCATAGCTACTCAAAGGTAGGCATGTACTGACAACCCTAGATACTCTATACAAAGGATTCCCAAGGATCTAAGAACCCATTCAAAGTGAGAGACACTAACTCATTCTCGACCTTCATCTTGATGGTCACGAGCTAATCTTTGATCTAGGTAATCTTCATCAAGTAACTAGTTACTATGTTTATGTCATTCATGTTTATATGTGCAAGCTGACTCTTCAGTTGCAATTTCCCAGATGCATTACCATTCTAATATAAACGATCAATGTTGCATGCATCTCATCAGTTGAATTCACTATAATAAGGGATCAAATGTATTGATTTTCTAGGTCACAGCTAGAACTAATTTTCCTTCTACATGATAACTGCTTCTAATGATCCGTTAGCATTAATTCTACATAACATTTATTTGAAATCATTAAGCAGTTATACAGAGAAAAATATCAACCATTAAACCATGAAGCCATAAGACAAGGGACACAGAAGTTAGGCTTGAGGCCAAGGCAAAACCCACAAGGGGAAAAACCTAGAAATTCTTCCTTATGAGAGAGAGAGAGTCCATAGTTCATCAATACATCAAAAACAACATCTAGAGAATAGCCAAACCAATACCCAAGAACAAGAAGAAATCCCAAACCCTCCTCCTAAAATTTCGGCCCCCCTTTCTCCTTCTGAAATTCGTTGGATCAGAGATAGACAAGATCAATTCAATGTGTCCAAATGATGGAGGAAGCCTCTCTCTTATATAGACTTCCAAAGGGGTCGAATGGGTGCCTCTTAAGGGCCTAGCCGACCTAAACAAAAGGATTGCCAACTTGAAAATTTTAAGAGGGAAAAATATAAATTCAAAATTCCAATTTCTTCCTTTTATTTTATCGATGGAAATATCGATCATGGCTACAATTTTCAACACTCCCTCTTAGACAAGGAGGTATTTTCATTCTCTCTCATATATATATGTCTTATCATAAGGAAAGCAGATAGCATCACAATCCAATCTCAACACTCCCTCTCAGCCAGGGAGGTATTATTCAAGCTGCATCATAGTTCATATCTCAGCAGATCAATGGTGTCTCGATCCATAAAAGAATAATAATCCACAACCGACGATAGGGGAAATCGATTTACCACAACCAATTCCATGGCAATCATATATGACCTTGGTAAAGATCTCACACACACTATGGTCTCCAGGTCAAGCTCCATGACCTAAAGGAGGTATATCATATATCTCATCTCATATCATCTCATCTCAGAAGAATGATCCACAATGACAATAGGGAGATCGATTTACCACAACCAAGTCCATGGAAATCATAAATGACCTTGGTAAAGATCACACACCCTATGTCCACTAATTGATCCTCACCCAACTTGATCCTCAGCGATCAAGTGGTAGAACACATGCATCCAACACATAGGGGAGTTGATTTACCACAACCAAGTCCATGGCAGTCGCGTCCGACCTGTTGAGAATCTATAGGGCTTATGATTAATACATAAATTCTCTTCTTGATAACTACTTATGAACTTGCTTATGTGTTCTCTTCTTTAACTTAGTTAATATTTCATCAAGTCAGTTATCAAAGTATCTAGTCAACAATGTAGAGATAGAATTAATTTCACTTGTAACTGAATGTCTTGGAACTGTAGTTAGGAAGGTAAATCTTTGATTTACCTTCCTCACTTTTTATCACTTTGAAATCACTGTCTTTGTGTATAAAATCAAAGATACACTTGTTTAACTTCACCAATCTTGTACCTTATTATACTTTGTATCTTCAGCAATTTATATGCTTCAGTTATTTTCAAAAACTGTATTCTCCAGCTCCTTATTTCTTCAGATAGATCCGTACTCAAATATGTTCCTTGATTAGCTTCCTTCCAGCGTTGTCAACTTCAGACTTGTCCGCATATGCTATTGTCCTTAGATTTGTTTGGGTATACCTTCTCAAACTAATCCGCAATGTTCTTTCTTCCACGCTTGTTCACTGTGATTGCTCCTCTAAATATCCGCTTGTCTACTTCAGACTTTACAGTAATACTGCTGTGATTGTTCCTCTAAATATCCGCTTGTCTATTTCAAAATTTACGGGAATACTATTGTGATTGCTCCTCTTTTCCACGCTATATATCCTCTGTATTATCCGCAAGACTTTCTCCTTTTTCCGCATTATATATCCTTAGTGTAATCCGCAAAACTTACTTCCTTTTCAACGTTGTTCCGTCCTCAATTTATCTGCACTGTATCCTCCTTTCAATACGCACTGTAAACTTGTTTTTGTCCAAACTATAATCTCAGAGATGTTCGATGGATATACTCCATAATAACTGCATATCATATCTATATATATAGAGCATATTTATTCAATTTAAGCCGACCATACAGTTGTGAATTAGGCTGACTTGATAAGGTTTATCCCATCGTTGAAGAGGTGTTTTCTTCATTTGTCTTTTATTGATGTCTTGAGGGTTGATGTAGGCTTCTTCCAGAAGATCTTGAAGCATGTAACAAAACTAGATCCGACACTTAACTCAACCCTAATGGACAACAAGAAGAAGTCCATCTAAAATATGCTCATGAAACCCATGAGGCAACTACAAAAACACATTTTATTATCTTTATCAACATGAAGACAGACCTAGTTACATTTTACAACACGACCTTGGTAAAGATCACACACACCTAAGTCTCCTCACCCACTAGTCCAAAGCTCATCCAATCACGAGTCTTCTTGTCACATTGTTCTTCCATCTTTTTCTCAACGATTGCTACACCTTGGCAATCTTCATTATGTACCTGCAATTCTTGCTAGGAGGTCACGGAAGAACAAATACAACCAAGCAAGATATACAAAGACAAGGGACTCATAATGCAACAAAATCAAGAAAGTACTTATATCCAAAGCATATTCCTCTTGATCTTAGTCTTCACAGTATCCAGTCAACCTCGTCCACATCACCATCAACCTCGTCCACATTATCAAGGAGTTGACCTCGTTCACATCATCAGACTCGTTCACATCATCAAGAAGTCCACATTATTAGGAAGTTTGCACCATCAAAGATTTTGCATCTTAATCAAGGAGTCCACATTATCAACGAGTCCACATATCATCATCAAAGAGTTGACTTTGTTCATATCATTATCAAGGAGCCTACATTATCAACAACCTCGTTCCATATCATTATCAATGAGTCTATATCATTATCAAGAGGTCCACATCATTAGTAATAATTCAAAAATAAAACAAAGTACAAGAGACTTATATTTTGAGAACCTGTCAACTCCCTCTTGATCTTCAATCTTCTTGAATCCAACCTGCAAATCAGCCTCATCATTAAGATGTCAAATCTTCTAGAAGCTAGGGTTTTCTTCTTTCAAGCAGAAGCAATCAGTTCATAGGCCCAAAGCTTTCTCAACCCTTTTTGTCTAGATAGGGTTAACAGTTATTTGGCTAGGGTTTGCAAATAGCTAGGTTTGTTTTACTTCAAACCCTAATCAATCTAGGGATTTCCAACTTCATCATCCTTGGTATTTGTCCTATAAGCCCTAGGACATTCCTGTTCACCTCCTTAGCATATTCAAAACATTTCAATCTTCTAGACCCTAGGATTCTCAAGATATTTCAAATCCATCAATAATTTTGATCAAACTTTAGGATTTGAAAAGGAGCTTCTATTGGAAATGTAACTAGTGTCGGTCTTCATAATGTAAATCAAATGTACTATTGATGTATTTATTATATTCATTACTATTATTTTATTTTTAGTCAAAGCATGTTCTTCATGCTTATAGGGTCAGTTGAGTCAAAAAGAAAACTTATTACGAGTCAAAGAAATGTAATTGAGTCAAAGTCCCATTTGGACTTGTAAGAAAAGGAAAAATTATTTTATTTCGAGTCAAAATGTCATCCACAAGACCAAGTCGGCCCTCCTTGGTCAAGTCGACCTAAAGAGGCAGCTATTCAACCTCCTAGACAACTATAAATATGAGCCAACTCGAACACTTGAGGAGCAATTCATTCACTCATACATTCACATCGATTTTTGTGCAAGAAGAAGAAAATCAGTGAATGTCAAAGGAGAGAGAGAGAGAGAGCAAAGTCAAAGGGGAGAGAAAATGAATTGTTTGTGCCCTAATTTTGCCCACACATACTATATTTTCCGTGGTTTCTAAGGCTGTTACAGGGTCAATTTGGCCTTCAATGCAAGTCCAAGATTTTATGTACTTTGACCAGATTTTAGAAGGGTTTGACAAGAGTTGACTTTTGTTGACTTTGACTTGTTGAGGAGACTTGGAGGGATGACTTGGGGTGTTTGTAGCAATCTTGGTCTTGGGTCTTGGATATCTCACTTTGATCTGATTCTATAAGAGGATTTCTTGGGTTTTCCCCCATGTGGGGTTTTTCCCTGGCTTGGAGCCTAATTTTTGTGTCCTTTGTCTCTTTGTGATCTTCATGGTTTGTACATTTTGGTAATGGCTTTAAGAAGAGAATATAAATTTAATAAGAAGCCAACAAACATTCACAAGTAATTATCAAGTTAAGAGAAATCAATCCTAATCTATTAGCACTCTTGATTTCTCAACAACTTCATCATCACTTGTTATCCTTGAATTTGATTCCAATGTCTAGGGCTACATGCATGCAATGTTCCTTAAATCTAGAAATTCACAACAACAACATTGGTCTATGCAAAGAATTTCATCATCCACTTCTTAAATATATTGGACTTCTTCAAGAGCAACATTCATAGATTTGGCAAACCTTTTTGCTTGATACGAAAAATTCCAAAGCAGTGTTTAGATTTGCAACTGAACCACCCATTCATTACATGACAAAGAATATACTGATTTTAAGACTTCAATGCAACTTCTTAGGAGCTCTAACATCCTTATGATATATGACTCGCTTAGCAGGAGGTGAAAAACCTCAACTTCATCATCTAGGGTTTTGTCCACAAACCCTATGACCATACTTATCCAAATTTTGATGCTAAACCATAGCTAATTCATATGACTTCTATTTGATTTACGAATATGATGTTCCAAAAGTAACGTAACATAGTTGAGGTATTCAAATAATCACAATCCAGGATTCACTTCAAAGAAACAACAACTTTCCAATAATCATACACAAGTTAATAATACATACCATAATGGACAGGTCGGCTCCATTTGTAATGAATGTCGTCATTCTTTTATGTATAGCACAGAGCAACAAGGTCTCAAACTCAAATTGTTATCATTATTAAAAGTGTTTCAGTAACTCACATATTTACAACGATAGTTTCTTAGTGACTTGATACTCATACAATGTAATTCATCCTTTTCAAGTAGTATCAGTACACATTTATGTTGACTTTTGGGGTAAAATCGGATGTGCTCTAGCTCTGAAACTTTGTGGAGGGGCTAGAACACATGAGATCTCCAAGATCCATAAATCGTTTGGAGAAATTCCACCCGGAGCTTAAGTTATTCAAATAATTAATTATTCTAATGGGGACCCCCTAAGTTTAAACTTAGGGAAATTAAATAATTAAAGTGAATTAATTTAACATGTGGGTGAAAATGTTCTAAGTGACGAAGATCAAGTCTTTTCTAATCTTAGTCGTCGATTAGAGATTAGATCACGGTCGTTGATTCATCATCAGGAAAAGTATAAAGCAAAGGCTTGGGGTCAGTTGGAGAACACACACAGTGAGTCTAAGAGATCGAATTCTTCTGACGGAGCAGTGCTCGTACAAAGATTAGATCTGAGTGATTCAAAGAAGTAGTGAGGGGCAGATGCAGTGATTGGTCAGAGGACCAAGAGTACATAGCAGAGCAAGGGTAGCAGAAGCAGCAGAGGGACCAGTGCAGCCACCAGGAGAGGTGACACAGACCCCAAAGAGGGTGATGCAGGCCCACACAAGGCTCATGCAGGGGTTGTGCAGTGGCTCCGAGAGACAATCCAGAAATTGCTGGAGATTGGGGTTTCTATGCCGACGGGGCTGAAACTTGCTTGATGAGAGGTAGATCAAGGGGTGACGCAGACCTACGCATCTACTGCGCAGAGGCTACTGGGGCTTCACCAGTTTCTAATCTGGATCAGTCGGGACTTGCAGTGTGAGGTAAAACTCACGATTTATTTTTGTTTGTCGAGTTTTTTCTCTGTTGGGTGAGCCGGATTTTGGCACCCTAGATGTACTCAGGATATTGTTGCTTAATAATATAAACCCTCATATTTGCTGCACCGGTTTTCCCGCATTGGGTTTTTCCGAGGGTATTTTCCCGAAAAATACATGTCCTTTGTCTGAATGCTTTACTTATTTTTCAGTGTTTGATCTGTATAATTGTGTAGGCTGCAGTGTATTTGCATTAGTATTTTTACTGAATATTCAGAAAAATAACTTGTAATTTAATAAGACAAGTAGGCAATGCAAATCAGATTTCTACAGTAGGATTCCTATAACTTAGATTCAGAAATTTTCACATGATATCAGAGCGTGTTGCAAATCAAGTAGAGCTGAAGCCATCAACAAAAGACGAAGGAAATTTGCTGCAGGAAGGCAATTGTCCCGAGTGACAGCGCAGATCCAGAAAGAGGCAAAGAAGGTTCATGCAGTCACCAGAGTAGGGTGACGTTGTAACAGCGCAGAGGCAGCCAGTGCTTGCTAGGCCAGCGCAGAGGTTTTGAGCCTCCGTCTTTCCAGTTGCCGAGGTTGTAAGAGCAGTTCGATTTTCTTCAGGAGTTGTTGGTGGGGCATTGTTTCTGTTGGTGCAGAACAATGTCTAGTGAGGCAATGGCAAAGTATGTTGAAATTTGGTTACCGGAGGACAGGTGGTTCCCTAAGGCTTTGATCTTTGGTCTAGGGAAAAGTGTCCAAAAGAATTTAATTTTTCTCCTAAAGTGACTTTATAAAGTTATAAAGTCAAATCTAATTTAAAAGTGACTTTAAATGATAAAGTTACTAAAGTCTAATTTTAAAGTGATTTTAATAAAGTCAATGTGAAATTAGAAAGTGACTTTGGAAATAAATGACTAAATGGGTCTTTATTAAAGTGGGGTGAATTAAAAAATAGAAAGTGAGATTTAAATTAGCATTTAATCTCAGCCCTAGATCTAAAGCTATCTCAGCCATTGGATTTAGGGATTCCCCAAAAGTCACTTAGGGTTAGGTTAAAAGAGGAAAAGGAGGGAAAAGGTCATTCATTCTTTCATGAGCAGATTGAGAGAGAAGAAGGGAAAGCTAAGGAGATTTTTCTGAGCAATGAGGAGATTCAGCAAAAGGTACAACAGCATTTATTGGCACAAATCCCAAGGCAGAAATCCGTACAACAAGAAAGAGGCACTGTTTCCAAGAAAGGGAGGCACGAAAATCGAGGAAGAGGGCAGCAGCATTAAGCACGAAGTTTGAGGCAAAAATCTGGGCACAGAAATCAAGAAGTGCTGCTGATTTTTCGGCACGAAAACCGAGAAAAAGGATAGCAGCTTCAACGTTGATTTCAAGGTTGTTTTTGGCACGTTTCGCGAAATTCGTACAGCATCGTACAATATGTTTTGACACGCTTCCTGAGGTGGTCGTACAGCATTTATTGCTTTCATTAATGCTGTAAAATTTTCTGTTTTGCAAGTTGCTGATTTGGCACAATTTCCGAGGCAGTGTGCAAGCACAGAAATTGAGATAAGTCTATAGATTTGGTTGCTGAAATTTTTACTGTGTTTTTTCTGTTTCACTGTAAAAGCAATATTCAGAAAATAAAGAGGAGCTTTCGAACTGGTTTTCCCCAAGAGTTGTAGGGGGTTTTTCCAAGGTCACATCAACCAAAAATCAGCGTGTCTACTTTCTGTGTGTGGCTGATTTATTTTTCTAAGTTTTTATTTCTGCATTTCAGCACTGTGAAATTTCCAGAATTTGTGTTTTCAGAAAATATTTATTTTTCCAGCTTGTTGAATGTTATGGCTATGGGAATGGGCATTTAACTTTATGGGAGAAATAAGGAGAAACTGGAAACCAGGGTTGGGTTATCAAATTTCTACATGGTATCGGAGCTATTTCGCTGAAAAAGGCAGTTTGGGACAACAACAAGAAAAATTACAGCAAGCTGATTTTTCACACAGATATTACAGCAAGCTGATTTTTCACACAGAAATCATTATCTTTACAACAGCAATGTTATTTTCGGTTTATTTAGGACAGCAAGCATGTCTTTGGGCTTGAGGGTGGAGGATAGGTTGGATGGGCATAGTAACTACAGTGTATGGAAGGAGAGAATGCAGAGCATCTTTGAGAAGGCAGAAGTCTGGGATATCATGGTGCATACCGCACAGAACCCTGTTAATGTGCCTACTGATGTTGTTCAGTTGGCAGCCTTTAATAAGAAGAATAACAAGGGTAAGAGACTGATTCTAGATGGAATCAAAGACCATTGCATTCCTCATGTGAGAGGAAAGAGATATGCTCATGAAATGTGGACAGCATTGACCAATCTCTACCAAAGTACCAATGAGAACAGGGAAATCGTCCTAAGGGAGAAGTTGAAGACCATTAAGATGGGTAAGACTGATAGTGCAGCTGGATATCTCACAAAGATTACTAATGTGAGAGATGCATTGGCAGCAGTTGGAGAGGTCATTCCACCCACTGAGTTGGTGCGGATTGCAGTCAATGGCCTTCCCAGTTCATGGCTGAACTTTGTTGATGGGGTTTGTGCACATGAGACCCTTCCCTCTTGGGAGAGGTTCTGGGATGATTGCATACAGACAGAAATAAGAAAGAGCCAGCTTGGGGCAGCCAAACCAGTTGAGCAGGATGAGGATGTAGCACTGTTGGCGGGATGCAATAAAGGCAAAGGAAAGAAGCAAGCTTCCACAATTGTTGGTGGGGGCAAAGGCAAAGGTAAAGGTAAACAGGGGAACACACAGAAGGACTATTCCAAGGTGAAGTGTTGGAATTGTCAGAAGATGGGACACTATGCAGTTGCGTGTCCGGAGAAGAAGAAGAAGGGGAGAACCGGAGCATGGCAGCATCAGCTGCGATAGAGGACTTTACGGATAGCTTTGACCGGGAGTTTGGGTTCATTGCTTGTGAGTCCACTAGTGCAGGATCACCTGCCACAGAGGTTGAGAGGGAGTGTGCATTTCCCTCCACTAGCAGAGCATCTTCAGGTATCTAGTATGTTGACAGTGGGGCTTCACGTCATATGACAGGAGTTTGTGAGTACTTCTCAGAGCTTTCAAAGAGTGGTACTGATATAGATGTAGTACTCAGACATGGCAGCGTTGTTAGAGCAGTCGGTGTGGGGACATTTACATTTGATAGGGAACCCAAACCTCCCTTGAAGGTGTTGGATGTTCTATATGTGCCAGGGATGAGGAAGAACCTCATATCCGTTTCAGCATTGGAGGACAGAAGATATGAGATATTGTTCAGGAGAGGACAAGTGCTAATATATCCCATGGGCGCTCCAGCTAATTCAGCTAGAGTGATTGGTGTACGTCATGCAAAGGTGTACAAGTTTTCATTTCAGCCCCTTTTGGTATTGAGTAGTAGTACCAGCAGCAGAGCTAGCAGTTCAGAGCTGTGTGAGATTTGGCACCGCAGGATGGGGCACATGTATCATGGAGCCTTGAGGACATTGCGGGAGATCACTACATGTGTGCCAGATTTCAGTACTAATCACATTGATACATGCAGAGGATGTGCGATGGGCAAGTTTGCCAAATCCCCTTTTCCCAGCAGTGACAGCAGATCAACTGGGATACTTGATTTGATTCATTCCGATGTGAGCGGTTGGATGTCTCATGTTTCCTTGAGTGGATATGAGTAGTATGTATTATTCATTGTTGAAAATGCAGCAAGATGATGGAGCTTAGTGAAATGAAGTCGCCTTCACTAAGTGGGCTCGCAGGCAAATTCTGGTGCAAAGTCTATTTTTAGACTATGTCTATTTTTAGACATGGAGCATGGTCCGAGGATTCCAGTATGAGATTCTTGGAGCATTGGTCATGTTGGTAAAAATAGATGAGACTCTATTTTTGTGACCTATAGGTCGAAGAGGTCGAAGTCTATTTTTAGACTGCCTCTCCTAAAAATAGGGAAGTCAAATATTATTTACCCTTAATAATATTTGGACTATAAACTTCAGTTTACTCTCTTGGAGCACTTCAATTCGAGCCTTGGAAGTGGCTCATGCATCTGACAGAGGAATTACGCTATTCCTAAGGGTTTGGTGAGCACATGCATGGTTGACTTCAGTTAGGACTTCAGTGGCAGAAGTTTGGTGGAGTTAATGAGACAGCTAGTGGAGTTGTGTTCGGTTTAATTTAGTTGAACTGGTTGAGATTAGTTTAACTAGATAATCAACTAGTTATGAGTGGAGTCAATTAAATATTATTTAATTCATTAATTAGTAACTCATTATTCAACTCAAGAACACATCAGTTCACTACAGTGCATGGACAGTTCAGTGGAGACCAGTGAAAGAGGTAGATGAAAGGGTGGAGTTAGCTATCGGTGGCGACATCAGTTGTGCATGAGATTTGCACCACACTTGGAGGAATTTCCCATGATGATTGCGCTGTCAAGCCAAGGAGATTCGAACCTTGGATCTCTATATAGACAGGCCATGATTGCGCAATAGAGGCAAGGCAAATAGTGGTGAGTTTTGAACCAGTAACCTGTTCAAAACCAAGCTAGTTTGTGTGTAACTTTATGAGAAAGTACTGAGTACTTGTGAGGAGTATTGTACTGAGTTTGTTACATGTATTCTCCATTATAATATGCAAATGCTCTATGGGGGTTTCATCTATAGCTTTCCCCATATATCTTTGTGTTAATGTGTGTATGATAATTGATGTGCTATCGCTTGTTTTATTTCCGCATGTGTGATGATGCGAGTGGAAGAGATTATGTGTTGCATATGAATTCGAATTGATATGTGATCGGGATAGTCTCGGTGGATAATTAATCATTATTGACAGAATTTCTACAATTCATTGATGATCACTCCCGGGGAGGACCTGGATTTATTTGATGAAGACGAAGTGAGGTCTTCTACGGAGAGTTCCTCGTTCGGAGGCTGCGCGGAGACTCGGACGGAGGTCGGAAGATCAAGCCCGTCAGGTCGGACAATGGAGGGAGTACACGCTTAGTGAGTTTGTTGATTATTGTGCGGAGGCAGGCATTATGAGGGAGTTCACAGTTCCTTACAACCGCCAGTAGAACGAGGTTGCGGAGAGGAAGAACAGATCCATCATTGGGGTTGCCAAAGCCATGCTACATGATCGAGGGTTACCATTGTTTTTGTGGGCAGAGGCCTGCAACATTGTTGTATATTTGCAGAACAGTAGTCTGCATCGTGCCTTGGAGCATGTGACTCCGGAGGAGGCTTTTTCTGGGAAGAAGCCTGATATTAGTCATCTTCGTATCTTTGGGTGTATTGCATACTCCTACGTACCCAAGGAGAAGAGGACCAAGCTAGAGCCCACCGTAGAGAAGGGTGTCTTTGTGGGCTATAGTGAGACCTCGAAAGCCTTTCGGATTTATATTCCCGCACAGAGGAGAGTTGTTGTCAGGCGGGATGTGAAGCTCGAGGAGGACAAGGCTTTCAAGAGGTCATGGGTGTTACAGTATCTGGATCAGCCAGACCTTCAGGAGTAGTTGAGTCAGTCGCAGTGATCCAATGGGCAGCGATCAGGAGGATCCAGAGGTACATCGATTACGGTGTCAGGTCCATCAGTGAGCAGTGGCTCGCAGAGTCAGAGGGGTGGTGCTTCAGGCAGCATGCAAAGCAGTCCGCAGAGCAGTTCACTAGGGAGTCCACTGATGGACAGTTCACACGGTACTTCAGCGTCTACAGGTTCAGGTTCAGGTAGGAGGACAATAGACAGACAGTCAGGAGTTCAGGCTCCTGATGATGAGGAGGAGGAGTTTCATTCTCCGGTGGGAGAAGTGTGGTCAAGGAAGAGGAAGCCCAAGTGGCTTCAAGATACCTTGAGAGAGGCCACATCTGTTGCTGGGCCTAAGAGGCCAGTCAGAGAGAGCAGACCACCTGATAGGTTCTGTAGCTATATGGCAATGGTTGCCAACATCGTTGACTCTGAGCCTTCTAGCTATGAGGAGGCAGCTAGCCAGCAGGTCTGGAGAGAGGCCATGCAGGAGGAGTATTCTTCTATCATGAAGAATGATGTTTGGGAGGTGGTGTCGAGGCCTAAGGGCAAATCCGTGGTTACTTCCAGATGGCTTTACAAGGTAAAGCATGCTGCAGATGGCAGCATTGAGAAATTCAAAGCGAGGTTTGTGGTTAGAGGGTTCTCCCAGGTAGAGGGAGTTGATTATGAGGAGACCTTCGCTCCCGTGGCTCGATATACTTCGATCCGCTCCATTATATCGATAGCAGCAGAGATGGGTTGGAAGATCCACCAGATGGATGTGAAGACCGCATTTCTCAACGGCTTCATACAGGAGGAGGTGTACATTGAGCAGCCACAGGGCTTTGAGGTGCATGGGAAGGAGTCCCATGTGTGCAGACTGAAGAAGGCCCTTTATGGCCTGAAGCAAGCTCCCAGAGCTTGGTACTCCAGGATAGATACATACTTGCAAGAGATGGGTTTCACAAAGAGTGAGGCAGATCCGAACCTTTACTTTATTGTGATAGGTGAGGAGCCTCTCATTCTAGTGCTGTATGTGGATGACTTGGTCATTACGGGTGCAGAGAGACTCATAGAGCACTGCAAGAGAGATCTTGCGTCGAAGTTTGAGATGAAGGACATTGGCTTGATGCATTACTTTTTGGGTTTGGAGGTGTGGCAGGAGGAGGGGCATTTCTTCCTGGGGCAGGGGAAGTATATTGTGGACATCCTTGGCAGATTCCACATGGAGGATTGTAGACCCATGTTGACACCGATGATCACCAACTGGAAGAAGCTTCATGCTTCGGATTTCGAGTTGGTGGATCCCACATTGTACATACAGCTGATTGGTTCCTTGATGTATTTGGTCAACACTAGACCAGATATCTGTTTTGCAGTCAACACGATGAGTCAATTTATGTGTGAGCCTAGGAAGGTTCACTGGGTGGCTGCAAAACACATTTTGCGGTACTTGCAGGGGACAATGGATTATGGTCTGGACTACAGGCAGGGGGATGGAGTGAGATTGGCAAGTTACACTGATTCTGATTGGGCAGGTTGTGCTTCTGATAGGAAGAGCACTTCAGGGTGTTGTTTTGGGTTGGGCTCGGCAGTTGTGTCATGGTTCAGCCGAAAGCAGCAGTCAGTAGCACTGAGTTCAGCGGAAGCAGAGTATATGGCAGCCAGTCTAGCTAGTTGTGAGGCCATCTGGCTTCGCAAGATGTTGTTTGGCTTATTTGGTCAGCCGTTGAGACCTTCAGTGATTTACTGTGATAATCAAAGTTGCATTAAACTCACGGAGAATCCAGTATTTCATGACAGGTCAAAGCATATCGAGATCAAATATCATTTCATCAGAGACTATGTTCAGAAAGGAGCTGTGAAGCTTGAGTATATTCCCACTGATGAGCAGGTTGCAGATATTCTTACCAAAGCCTTACCACGGGGCAAGCATGTCTACTTTAGAGACAAGATGGATGTGGTGAGGAACACCTTCCTCGGTAAGAGGGAGTGTTGAAATTTGGTTACCGAAGGACAGGTGGTTCCCTAAGGCTTTGATCTTTGGCCTAGGGAAAAGTGTCCAAAAGAATTTAATTTTTCTCCTAAAGTGACTTTATAAAGTTATAAAGTCAAATCTAATTTAAAAGTGATTTTAAATGATAAAGTTACTAAAGTCTAATTTTAAAGTGACTTTAATAAAGTCAATGTGAAATTAGAAAGTGAAAAGTGACTTTGGAAATAAATAACTAAGTGGCTCTTTATTAAAGTGGGGTGAATTAAAAAATAGAAAGTGAGATTTAAATGAGCATTTAATCTGAGCCCTAGATCTAAAGCTATCTCAACCATTGAATTTAGGGATTCCCCAAAAGTCACTTAGGGTTAGGTTAAAGGAGGAAAAGGAGGGAAAAGGTCATTCATTCTTTCATGAGCAGATTGAGAGAGGAGAAGAGAAAGCTAAGGAGATTTTTCTGAGCAGTGAGAAGAAAGAGGGCAGCAGTGAGGAGATTCAGCAAAAGGTACAGCGGCATTTATTGGCACAAATCCCAAGGCAGAAATCCGTACAACAAGAAAGAGGCACTGTTTCCAAGAAAGGGAGGCGCGAAAATCGAGGAAGAGGGTAGCAGCATAAAGCACGAAGTTTGAGGAAGAAATCTGGGCACAGAAATTGAGGATAAGTGCTGCTGACTTTTCGGCACAAACACTGAGAAAAAGGACAACAGCTTCAGCGTTGATGTCAACGCTGTTTCTGGGCACAAATTTCGAGGAGGGCTGCTATACAAATCCGTACAGTCTGTACAGTGTGTTCTGACACAGTTCCCGAGGTGGCCGTACAGCATTTATTGTTGTCATTAATGCTGTAAAAAAAATTGTTTTGCAAGTTGATGATTTGGCACAACTTCCGAGGCGGTGTGCAAGCACGGAAATTGAGATAAGTCTGTAAATTTGGTTGCTGGAATTTTTACTGTGTTTTTTCTGTTTCACTGTAAAAGCAATATTCAAAAAATAAAGAGGAGCTTTCGAACTGGTTTTCCCCAAGAGTTGTAGGGGGTTTTTCCAAGGTAACATTGACCAAAAATCAGCGTGCCTATTTTCTGTGTGTGGCTGATTTATTTTTTTGAGTTTTTATTTCTGCATTTCAGCACTGTGAAATTTCCAGAATTTGTGTTTTCAGAAAAATATTTATTTTTCCAGCTTGTTGAATGTATGGCTATGGGAATGGGCATTTAACTTTCTGGAAGAAATAAGGAGAAACTGAAAACCGGGGTTGGGTTATCAAATTTCTACAAAGTAGAGGGAAGTAGTTCCTCAGAAGACTTCTTACCAAAAAGTCAAGATCTAGTGTTGATCAGCAGCGAAGAGTGATCGGAGAGGATTGATTCGACATCAATTGGCAGAAGGATTCCTGTGAAGGAAATCGAGTTCCAGAGGGAGCTCATTCCTAGGGTTTCTAGCACCAAAGAAACCCAGATCCGAGTTTTGTTGGGGCAGCAGCAAACGAGGTAGAAGAGAACCAGTTCGACATTTTTATTGAGCGTGATGGTTGCATATGGACTGAGCGATCAGGACAGGTTGGATGGAGCATCCAACTTTGTCATCTGGAAGGCCAGGATCCTATCAGCTTTGGATGATCATCGCATCAAGGATCATGTCTTGCATGCAGTTGTTGTCCCGTTGATATTGATGCTCTCAAGATTCAAGAAGTACGAAAAGGCTCAAGCAAAGGAAAAACGCATGATCATGGATGGAGTCAAGGATCATGTGATCTCGCATATTACCGAGAAGAACATGGCAAGAGAAATGTGGACTTCCTTGACCACGATGTACCAGGGAACCTCTATCCAACGAAGGATGTTGCTTGAGAATCAGCTGAGTTCAGATGCAGAAGGGAGAAGAAATTGACCCCTTCCTTATCAGATTGTGAGTGATCCGAGATTAACTGGCTTTCATAGGGGCTATACTAGATGATGGACTTATCGTCAAGACTGCCCTGAATGCAGTCACGGAACACTGAGAAACCTTTGTCCAAGGTATTTTGGGCAGAGCAACTCTTCCAAACTGGGAGGATATGTGGGCATCTCTTCGACAAGAAGAGATCAGAAGATTGACCAAGGTGGGAAGCAGCAGTACGGGGTTCAAGATCAAGAAGGAGGAAGAGGAAGATGTGACTCTCGCATCTAAGGGACAGCATGGGCAGCAGAGAAGGAAGAAGAAGGACCTCTCAAAGATCAGATGCTTCAAGTGTGGAGAATTAGGACATTTCGCCACACAATGCCCTCAGAAGAAGAAGGGAAAAGAAGATTTTGATTCGAAGGTTGCCACAGCAAAGGATGATGACGGGGATGATGACAATGTTGCCATGAGTGCTCATGTGCCTCGGGAGAAGAGGTGGGGCGATATTGATCTGTAGTTCTTTTGAACTTCAGAGGGAGGGGCAAGATCCTTGAGGTGCCCAAACTCTTGGATCACATACG
The DNA here is from genome assembly GCA_034641835.2 of Pinus albicaulis. Classification (NCBI taxonomy): domain Eukaryota; kingdom Viridiplantae; phylum Streptophyta; class Pinopsida; order Pinales; family Pinaceae; genus Pinus; species Pinus albicaulis. The sequence continues at coordinate 138,295,115 of CM076578.1, read as the reverse complement.
AGCTACGAGAGCCCTTAATGACAGTAGCAAGATGACTGAGTCAGTTGGTGTGAGGAGGATGGAGCAACAATGGCAGAGCTAAGATGTTGAAGACTGAAGCAATGCAGAGCAGAGGCAGCAGTAGCAACGCAGTGGTTGATGGACTTCAACAACACAGTGCAAAGCAGCAGCAGTGCAGTGGTTGATGGACTTCAACAACGCAGTGCAGAGCAGCAGCAGCGCAAAGCATCAGAGGGTCAGCGCAGAATTAGCAGCAGAGGGAGCTTCACCATTGAGCTGCATCCAAATTGACTTGTATGTCAACTTTTTGGGTGGATTTTTCAGTTGCTTAAACTCTCAGCAACTGAGTTGCAGTGCAGCAGTTAGCAATGGCAGTGATATGGGCAGCATGATGCAGCATTTAAGAGGGAGTTGCAGTACATATGAGGCAGTAACAAGTGGCAGTGTCATGGACAACAATACAGAGGGCAGCAGCGCAGTGGATGAGGGGCAGCAGCCGAGCATCGGCATCGCAGTGGACCGATGTCGTGGATCAGGGTAATGCTTCTGGTATTTAAGTATTGCTAGAGCACATTCCTCACTAAGAGGGAGTGTTGATTTTTGGGATAGGATCGGATGTGCTCCAGCTTCGAAACTTTGTGGAGGGGCTAGAACACATGAGATCTCCAAGACCCAGAAATCGTTTGGAGAAATTCCACCCAGAGCTTAAGTTATTCAAATAATGGGGACCCCCTCAGTTTAAACTTAAGGAAATTAAATAATTAAAGTGAATTAATTTAACATGTGGGTGAGAATGTTCTCAGTGACGAAAATCAATTTTTTTCTAATCTTAGTCGTCGATTAGAGATTAGATCACGGTCATTGATTCATCAACACGAAAAGTATAAAGGAAAGGCTTGGGGTCAATTGGAGAACACACACAGTGAGTCTAAGAGATTGAATTCTTCTGAAAGAGCAGTGCTTGGACAAAGATCATATCTAAGTGATTCAGAGAAGCAGTGAGGGGCAGATGCAGTGATTGGTCGGAGGACCAAGAGTAAATAGCAGAGCAAGGGCACCAGAAGCAGCAGAGGGACCAGCGCAGCCACCAGGAGAGGTGACGCAGACCCCAGAGAGGGTGATGCACGCCCACGCAGGGCTCAAGCAGGGCTCACGCAGGGGCTCTAAGAGACAGTCTAGAAATTGCTAGAGATCGGGGTTTCTATGCCGGCAGGGCTGAAACTCGATTTCTGAGAGGCAGATCAGCGCAGAGAAGGGGTCATGTAGTCCTCAGCTAGACCCACGCAAGCCTATGCATCTACTGCGCAGAGGTTGTTGGGGCTTCACCAGTTTCTGATCCGGGTCAGCCAGGACTTGCAGTGAGGTAAAACTCTCAATTTATTTTTGTCTACCGAGTTTTTCTCTGTTGGGTGAGCCGTATTTTGGCACCCTAGATGTACTCAAGACACTGTTGCTCAATAATATAAACCCTCAGCTCTGCTGCACCGATTTTCCCACATTGGATTTTTCCGGAGACATTTGTCTGAAAAATACGTGTGTCCTTTGTTTGAATGCTTTACTTATTTTTCAGTACTTGATCTGTATAATTGTGTAGGCTGCAATGTATTTGCATTAGTATTTTTACTAAATATTCAGAAAAATAACTTGTAATTTAATAAGACAAGTAGGCAATGCAAATCAGATTTCTGCAGTAGGATTTTTGTAACTTAGATTCAAAAATTTCACACTTTACTGACTTGAGCTACAGAGAAGAGCTCAGATGTGTTGAAATTTGGGCAGCTTCGAAATGAATTACCCTAAGAGAAATCCAATTACCCCAAGGAAAAGCCCAGCTACCCCAAGGAGAAACCATCTTGCCCCAAAAGAAGAATTTAAATTTGATAAAAGGAAATCATTATTTTAATCAGCTTGGCACTCCTCTCATTATTATGTAATGTGGCATAAATATATTTGGGCAAGCAATCATATCAGCTTCAATATCAAGAGCAAATTATAAAGCCCTTCCTCAAGTCGGCCTCACAAAATTGAACGGACATGTTGGCACAAGTCCAGGTCTGTTCCACTATTGGTGGCACCAATTTCACCCAATTGTATATCTATAAATTAAATCACCTTTAATCACAAATGCAACGTATCTTTGGAGAAAGATAATCTGAGGTAGTCGCAGACTTGGGAGCCCTAGCTGAAATGGAGAAGAGATGGTTTTGGTGTCTTTTCTTGTGACTGGTCTTGAACGAGTAAGGGAGATTGTAGGTCAAGTTGGAAGGGACAGTTCTGTGCATGTTTTGTGGTGGATTACCCTTGAGAACAGAACCGAAGTTTCTGCGTCTTCAAGGTAGGGTCGAGCCCCTGTGGTACCGTGTTTGGAGGGTCATAAGGCCTGTCTTGGAGGGTCAAGTTAATTGAGATTGCTAGCTGAGTTTGGAGACATTTCGAGGCAGTTTTCTGAGCATGGTTTAGTGGCTAATTCTTTGTGTACTAGTTGCAGTTGGATCTGTGTTTTACAGTGGGACGTAAGTCTGATTTGGGAGGGTCGAGAGGCCTAACAAGGAGTTAGTCCAAGGTTGTATTACCCCAGAAATATAGTGTTGGGAGATCAGGATTTGTAGAGGAGGTTTACTCAGCTGTTTGTGGAGATTTGAGGCCCGAAATAGGTGTAACACAACAACTATAGGTAGCCCTAACCAGGGCCGAAAAATCTCAGGTACATGTGCACAAGGTCGAAGTGTTTGAAGGCAGAAAAGAAGTCTTCCAAACAGAGTTTGTGTACAGTATGGAGGGATATTAGAGAGTTGCTAGTAGAGCCGTAGTTCAGTGGTCAAAGAGGTATATAAATGATTATGTTAATGGTCAAAGAGGTAGATATATGATTATGTTAATGGTCAAAGAGGCAGATATATCATTGTGTGTGGGAAGTCTAGTGGAGCCCTAAGGATTGACCATTGAAGGAGCTAGTTCATTGCATTGCAGAGAGGTCAACTTATGTGTTTGGACAGTATTGTATGGCAGTGACACTTGTGCTTATGACAGTGTTGTATGGCAGTGACACTTGTGCTTATGATATTGATGTATGGCAGTGATACTAGTGCTTATGGCAATGATATACGGCAATGATACTTATGACTGTGATGACAATAATAATATTTGACAATGATATGACCATGACACATTACAGTAGTACGTGTTCATATGGAAATAACTTGTATGCTACTTGAGATACAGATATATGCTACTTACAATTATATGGAGGCAGACCTATCAGAGGTCTTGTGAATGCCTCCTTGATAGTCTTGCCTGCTGCCATCTCATGAGGATCTTGTATGATTCAGGGTTGGGCCTAGTAGGCATAATGTGTTTGATGTTGAAATACTTGTGTATTATACTTTGTATCTCAAATGAACATTGATTGACTAATAGAAGAAGAAGAACTGATTCTGGATATTCCCCCTTGTGGGCTTTTTCCCTGGCCTCTAACCAAAAATCCTAGTGTCTCTGTTGTGTAGTTTTTTCTTCTAATGTTCGTTACTGTTCCACTGCATTGTTTTTTTTGTAAGTCAATATTCTATTCATATGAAGAAAAGGATATACATCCAACCGAGCAGAAAACATGTGGTCTCACCCCGACCGGGTTTGTTGACCAAAGTTTGCAACAGGTGACAAAAATACAAAAAAGAGACTAAGGATAGTGTCCACAAATGAGAGGGCCAGAGGCACCAAAAAGCAAACAATACATAAAAAAACACCAGAGAGCATACTAGTCATCCGATGTAATGGAAGTTGGGTTGTCTGGGGTTGTTCCTAGAGGAGGCGAGGGGCGGAAGTTGCACTGGACGTGCCCTTCAAAGTGCGCCAACCAAGTCTCCAACTTTTCCGCTATCTCTGCAAGGTGATTTTCACCTCGCCAGACCACCACCACTCTCTTCCTGACTTGGCACTGAAAATAGTGCATCCTATCCAACGTAGCCATCACCACAGCATGCTCCTTCCGACAACCCTGTTCCGATGTGTCCACCCGAGCCATTAGAGATTTGATTACGTCCTTGCAGTTTTCCAAGAAACAGTGTTGAATTTCATGCATGGCGCTAGCACCACGCCGACCAGACCCCCAATTCCTTGTTCTGCCTCACCGACCGCCACCCTGACATTGAGAATTTTGCTCCGAAACACCATCACCACCACTGGAGCCCCACTTACCACCATCGTGACCTCCACGCTTGCCCACACCACCGAGCCGAGAACAATTGGTTGTCTTGCAACCCCAGCAACCTCTAGTCATCACAACAGCCATGTCCTTCGTGCCCACAGAGCCAGGCACAGTCGGAGGGGAAGAGCGTCCACGTCGCGCAGAGAGCTTCATTTGGCTTGAGACAGAAGGGCCAACACCCACAAGATTCGAAGACCAAATCGTTGGTCTTGTCTGTGGCCGCCACCCCCAAGAGACAAGACCCCCAGCATGCTTACTACTCCACAGAAGGCCGCCCACAACCCGAGCACGAACAATTGAAGAAGTAGAAGTAAATGAGAACACACCCCCAGCCGCAGCTACCCAGGCTGCTACGCATAGCTCTCACCAAGGCGCAGACTGCCAAGAACCTTCACCACCCACCAAAAGCCATCCGTCGAGCCACCAATCGCTGCAATTGCCAGGCCAGGCTTCGAAAGTGGGGAAATTGACCCAAAAGCAATGTCGTTCCCCACTAAACCTCCTACGATGCCACCTCCATGCACCTCTATCGAACCAGTCATTCAGACAAACTATAAACCATATGGAGCTAAAATAATAATTTCCTTTGCTCGCCAACATCCAAGCAATGCAGGCGCAACAAAGCTCGGAGAAGCTTGGAAGAAAGTTGTAGCTAAAAGCACCATACCAGAAGTCACAGAAAACTATCAAACACCACCCACTGGCACCAAGGGTTCTTCAACAGCACTTCCGCTTGCGCACAGGGGACCACCCAAGAGCCCAACACCAAACCAGGACGAAAACGCAAATGCCAAGTTCCCTCGCCATCCCGCTCATAATCCATGCATCACCCCTGAATTCCAAGACGATGCAAAGGCTCGTACGCCTACTCTTTACTCTGTCAGTACGCCTCCCATCACACCCGTTATGGTGAAGGGACCGGGAGGCTAGTCCCCCGCTAGCTAGCCACCTGTGGTCACTCATGGGGCTCAGTTGCCACGTGCGCCGAAGTACTCACCCCCATCGGGGACTGTTCCACTACATTGTTAATGTTAATATTTTCTCTATATAATTGTTTATGATGATATGGGGTACATGTATGTGAAAATTGTTGAAAAAGTTTAAAAATATAATTATCTACGGCAGAGAACTATCTACCCCATAAAACGTTAACAGGAATTATAGGAATGATCTTGGACTTGTTAGCCTTCATATATATATATATATATATATATAATTGCTTATGATGATATGGGGTGAATGTAATGTGAAAATTGTTGAAAAAGTTTAAAAATGCAATTATCTATAGCAGAGAACTATCTATCCCTTAAAACTTTAACAGGATTTATAGGGATGATCTCGGACTTGTCATCCTTCAGATAACATTATAAATATATATATGCAGAGAACTATCTAGCCCTTAAAACTTTAACAGGATTTATAAGGATGATCTCGGACTTGTTAGCCTTCAGAGGGCATTATATATGTGTGTGTGTGTGTGTGTGTGTGTGCGCACGCGCGTGCATAGAGAACAGTGATATTGGACAGGCCTCACCTTTGCTCTTATTCTCAGAGATTACTAGAAATTCGGGCCATACTTTCGATTCTTTAATTAACGGTAACTACCACAGAGATGACCAACCTCAAATTTCTTTAGTCGTGCAAAACAGAGAAACAAAACTTACGAAAAAAAGTTCATCCCTTCATCCACAGGGACATAACACACAAGCTTGTGCTTTGATCTTTGATTTCTCCATATGATCTGGCATTTAGACATAATATCACAAAGATGCTCGCTTTTCACTGGCCTAGTTTTCTCTTGACTTTCACATTATTCAATAGGAAAAGATTCGCATAATCAATATCAAAGTTCTCAGAGACCAACGAATGCCAAAGCTTGCAAATATTCACAGAATATGGGTGACTTCAAGTTCACAATCTTCATAGAGGGTAAAATCTATAGATCTGCAAGGTAATTCGGACTTGCATCTATTAGAAAATGTAAAGTGACAGCGATTATAACTTATTTTCTTCAACCTTGATATACTTGCTTGTGAAACTTAGTTATCTTCTTTATGTTCTTTAGTTAGATATTTTCATCAAACAACATCAAGAAACAACAATAAAAGAGGACACAAATATAGGCTCTCATCCAGAGCAAAACCCCTCCAAAGGGAAAACCCGGAAACTCTTCTCTTCTTAGAATCTACTTCAAATGAGATACAGTGACCCAATCCCTAGACCAAGTCCTTCTACTAGTACCAAGTCAGCCCTTTCCTCAAGACCTTCCCTTAAACTACTTCGCTGCAAATTCGTCCTGCTAGCAACTGCCCAGCTACTTAACCCAACAACTTCATCCTCCCAACAACTTCATCCTGGCAACTGCTATGGAAACCCTAATCTATCTTCCTTTAGAGACCTTCCTGGAGCAAAACAGCTCTCCCCAAGGTCGACAAGGTCAAGAGAAGGATTTCGCTCTATCCAGCAACTTGTTCCTGCAATTCTGCTCCCCAGTAATTCAAATCGACAACTTCATCCTCTTTCCGGCTGTAGAAACCCTAGTTTCTTCAAATGTATGAGAGAGATAGAGCCCAAAGACAAGATATTTCGGCTTCCTAACTTCTTCTAGAACTTCGCTCTCCTTTTCTCAGCTTCCCAACTACAGATTGAACTCTTTCCTTGATAGATCAAATTTGTGAGTGAGTGTATCCAAATGAGGTCAAACTGCTTCCTTTTATAGTCTTCTCAACGGGTTGAATTCCCTCCTTTAGGTCGACTTGAAAATCCCAGGGCCGACTTGTACTCTTGGAGATTCCAAGACTTTCTAGACTAAAAAATAATTCTTTTTACAATTACAAATTGCCCGGAAGGGTCTAATAAACATGATGTTGACTCCTTTGATTCATGACAATAAAACCTAAAACCTAAACAAACCTAGAAGCACGAAGAACATGCTTTTAAGTTTTACCTAAAAGACCATCAATAATGAGCATGAAACCCATGCTTTGATAATAAAATTTTTCTTTTCTTTTTTCTTGTTTGTTACATAGAATACATATTGAAATGAGTACAACAATTACAAAGACCGAAACTAGTTACATTTCTCAACAACATCAAGGGTTTCGGCCCTCCTTTTACTACTCAGAAAACTCATCTCACAATTCAATTTTTTTTTATAAGAGAACTTCAATAGATTCAGTAGGGTGCCTTAAGAGCTCACATAACCGCAGGGTAGTGGTCTCTCAGGAAAAATTGGATTTATCATATAGGAAATAAAGAGCTCGAATGTCTTCCAGACCAGGAATGGGATTCATATATATACATAGAGGCTTGAACAGAGAATAATGCCACAAAACTCGAATTATGTTTCTTAAATCATTTTGAACTCAGATCACACTGTTCAAACTGGATTACTGCCTTCATATCTCAAAATTTCGGACTTGTATCATGCCTTAGAGCATGTTCCAGAATTTGCATAAAACAGACTTACTCAGATGGTCTTTCTTCCATAGAGACATGGGCACAAACTTGATACAGATTTGTGCTCCACAGAGATATCCGCTTGACACTTAGACCTCAGATATTCAACAGAGCCATATATCTGCACAGAGAATAATGCCACAAAACTTGAATTATGTTTCTTAAATCATATTGAACTCAGATCACACTGTTCAAACTGGATTACTGCCTTCATATCTCAAAATTTCCGACTTGTATCATGCCTTAGAGCATGTTCCAGAATTTGCATAAAACAGACTTACTCAGATGGTCTTTCTTCCATAGAGACATGGCACAAACTTGATACAGATTTGTGCTCCACAGAGATATCCGCTTGACACTTAGACCTCAGATATTCAATAGAGCCATATATCTGCACAGCTTTCACAGAGAATGGGTTCGCAAGATTCCAAATACTTAATCCTTCAATGAACAGAGGGTGCCTCAAAAGGGTCTGGGTGACTTAAATAAGCCCAGTACTTCACCTAGTTAGAAACTTCACATAACCATAAATAAGCAGGATTTCGCATAGGTCTCAGAAGTGTCTTCCTCCAAACTACTCTACGAACTTGGCTCTGATTCCATGTTGATTTTTGTTAAATTTTGGCAACTAGGGCCAAACTCCACTTTGCACTGCTCATATGATGGAGATGATATTTTTGTTGGATTCCTCTTTCCGAGATGTGCAAGATTGATCTAAAGGTCATCTTGTTTGGATGAGCAGAAGGCGGATTTTGAATTTATTTCTCTCATGTGTGCAAATTGTCAAGGTCGGCCAGAATTGTAATGTAGGCTCACAAGCCCCAAAAGATGTGTCCCCACCCCTCATTGATGGATATCAAAAGGAGAGACTCAAACCTCATTTGGACATCATCTCAACACACATCTCTCTCATCTCTCATTGGTTCGTACAGCCTCAAGAAGACATTCTCTCTCCTCCGCACGTGTGAAAGGGCCGCTGTAATTTTCGGACTATTTAAGGGTTTCTACAGCAGCGTTGATCTTGGGTCAACTCTCAAGTTTTGACTTCACTTTTTGGGACAGAATCCGAATTTGAGAAGCCGAATTTGGTGACACAAAAACCGAGAAGTTCTGGGTTGTTTGACTGTAGCATTGACCGCAGACTTTGACCACATATTTGACCAGTGCGTTGACCAGGTTTGACCAAGAAATTCGGGATTGTTTTGTGTTGACTTTGACTATTCTTCAAGGCCGAGTTTGACTGGGTTTGACCGAGCTCCATTGGAGAGGAATATTGTTGGTTTGACCAGCGTTGACTTTTCTGGCTAGGGCACCCTAATTCCTATTGGCTGTTGTAAATTGTACTTTCTCTGCTGAATTTGAAGAATAATAAGAAGATTTGATCAAAGGGTTTTCCCCACATTGGGGTTTTTCCCTCGCATCCGCCAAATTATTGTGTCCTCTTGTCTTGGCTTGTCTTTTGGTTATTTTTATGTTCTATCAACATTCACTGTCAATGTTACTGTGATTGCTAAACAGGAAATTGAATTGGGTAATAAGAAAGATTGAAGTAAATTGCTCTAAGCATAGAACATACCATTGTTAACTAAAGTTAACAAGGTATCAGAGTTGAGGGGAAGACAAAGCCCAAGCAAGATTGAGAAGAGAAATCACTGAAAGTTGATTAGACAAGGACAAGGGCCATTGGCTTCCTCATCATACTTCAAATCTGATGACAAGCTCAATGATAAGTATGATTATCATGCATGGAAAATGTCCTTGGATCTGACATTGGAGGAACAAGATGTTATGGATTATGTACAGGGAAAGATCACTGAGCCTCCATCAAATGCACTGGCTGCCACTAAAACAAAGTACAAGAAAGGGGAAAACAAGGCGAAGAAGATCATCAAGGATTTGATTCACAAGCACTTGGTTGCTTATATCTCCGAGTTGGGCACATCTAAGGAGATGTATGATAAGTTGGTTAGCATGTTCAGGGCTAGCAATGTTAATCAAATTCTCTTTTTGAAGAACAAGTTGAAGGACATCAAGATGGACAAGAGAGAGTCCATCCAATCCTACTTCATGAGAATCACCGAAATCAAGAAGGATCTCTGATCAATTGGAGAGGTAATAGCTGACCGAGAGCTCACTCTCATTGCTCTTGGAGGTCTTCCCCGAGCATGGTATGTATTCAATACCACTATTCTCAATAATAATATAATTCCTGATTTTGATGAATTGTTGATGAGATGCACTCAAGAGGAGACAAGGATGATGGAGAGAGACAAACCCTCAAATGGAAATGGAAGTGAACCTACTGCCTTGCTCATGCAAAGAAGAAGAATAATGTTGGTCCGAGAAATCAAGGTCAAGGAAGGGCGGGTCCCAAAGGAAGGAAGGGCAGATGTTACAATTGTAACGGGTTTGGTCACTATGCTAGAGAGTGTCCCAATAAAAGGGACTCACCCCAGGATGATGACTACTACAACAATAACAACTTCAGGGGAAATGGAAATCAAAGGAACAACAAGTTCAACAACAAAGGAAAGAGAAAGACTCCCTCTGCTCGAAATGGAAATGGAAATGGTCAACCTTTCAAGAGGTCAAGGAACTCCAGGTATGATGAATATAATGTTGTTGATAACAAGAAAAATAAATATATTCTTATATCTACCCTCTCTGCTGTATCTCCTCCCGACACCCTGGATAACTGGTTGATTGATAGTGGTGCCTCAAGGCACTTCACTGGATATAAAGAGGCCCTCTCCGATTCGATTGAAAAGGATACTAATTTGGAAATTATCCTTGGAGACAATGCCACCTATCTCGTGAAAGGGACAGGAACTGTGACCCTTCATCTAAATCAAGGTCAAGTCCTTCATTTGCAAGATGTGTTGTATGTACCTGACTTGAAGAAGAATCTAGTGTCTATCTCGAAAATGGAAGACAAAGGATTCAAGGTGGCATTCATTGATGGAAAGGTACGCATTTGGAAGAGGAATTTCAAAGAAGCATTCACTCTTGGTTTCAGGGTTGATACACTTTATCAAGTTGGAGGAAGTTCGTTAGGAGCCATGACATGTAACACAACTCTTCAATCCGAACTATGGAATCGGAGGTTTGCACACCTTCATTATAAAGCCCTTCCCAAAGCAAGGAAAGTGGTCACAGGTATGCCCGATTTCAAAGATGATCATGAAGGTGTATGTCAGGGTTTTGCCGAAGGAAAGCATACAAGGGGACATTTCCCCTCAAGTAACTCCAAGACTTCTGATGTTCTACAATTGATTCATTCTTATCTATCTGGTATGTTGCCCGTAACATCCTTGGGAGGATGCCTATATTATGTCACCTTTATAGATGACTTCTCCCGCAAGACATGGATATACTTCTTGAAGAAAAAGGACGAAGTATTCAAATGGTTCAGCATCTTCAAGGCCTTGGTTGAAAATCAAATAGGGAAGAAGATCAAGCATGGAGCCGATGAAAGTGCTAAAAAATTCAAGGCAAGATTTGTTGCCCGAGGCTTCTCGCAAAAGGAAGGTATAGACTATGATGAAATATTTGCACTTGTTGCCCGCTACACCACCATCCGTTCGATCATTTCCCTTGTTGCATCACAAGGATGGAGTCTACATCACATGGATGTCAAGACTGCCTTCTTACATGGATCGATCAAGGAAGAGGTCTATGTGGAACAACCTTTGGGGTTCAAAGTTCAAGAACAAGATAGACATGTATGCAGGTTGAAGAAAGCCCTCTATGGGTTGAAGCAAGCCCCCGGGGCTTGGTAAGAGAGGATCGATACCTACTTGATGAAGTTGGTCTTTACTCGAAGTGATGTTGATCCAAACCTTTACTTTAAGGTTGATTATGACAAGCCTCTCATTCTAGTTCTCTATGTGGACAATCTCTTCCTGACAGGTGCAGACCCTCTTAATCATCAATGTAAGAGGGAGTTGGCTTCTGAGTTCGAGATGAAGGACCTAGGACTGATCCACTACTTCCTAGGCCTGGAGGTCTGGCAAAACCCAGGTGAGATTTTCCTTTCTCAAGGAAAATATACTGTGAAGTTGCTGGAAAGATTTGGGATGGTGGACTGCAAGTCCGTGACTACTCTGATGGAACTCAACTTTAAGAAGTTGTGTGGAAGTGTTGTTCGGCCCGATTTGGGAAATCCTACCGAGTAACGTCAACTCATAGGGGCCCTGATGTTCTTAGTGAACTCACGTCCGGACTTATGTTTTGTAGTGAACACGTTGAGTAAATATATGGTTGAGCCTCATCACATACATTGGATTGGTATCTCTTGAGATATCTCCGGGGCACAATCAACCATGGACTGAGATACACTGCCGGGAGTATGAGGCTCCATGGATATACCAATGCTGACTGGGCAGGCAATGTGGTGGATCGTAAGAGCACATCTGGATGTTGCTTCACTCTATGTTTTGCTTCGATATCTTGGATGGGCAGGAAGTAGAAATTGGTTGCTTTGAGCAACGCCGAGGCCGAATACATTGCAGCAAGTATGGCTTGTTGTGAAGTTGTTTGGTTGAGGAAGCTCTTCAGTGAGTTGTTTGGGCATGTGTTGGACACCACTGTGATCCATTGCGAAAACCAAAGCGAGATTCGATTTTCAGAGAATCCCATGTTCCACGACCAATTTAAGCATATTGATATCAGGTACCGCTTTATCCGGGATATGGTACAGTGAGGCACCATACAGATCCACACATTGGGACTGATGAGCAGGTCGCAGATATTCTCACGAAGCCCCTAGGGAAGGTCAAATTCTTAACCTTCCGTGAGAAGCTTGGAATCGTGGACAGACCCTCTTATGAGGGTCTCGCTTGAGTTGGACCTTGAGCTCTGGGAGCTCCAGGGGACTTGGGGATAGCTTCTTGGAGCTATAAGCAACCACAGGGCTAGGTTCGCCTTACATTGTTGGTGTGTTATTTCCCCACTATTATGATATTGAGTTGGTTCACCCTCTCTTGATCTATGCCCCACATACATCCTATCCATGTAGTCTGAGACTCATGGGAAGTACCTCTCATCTGGCCAATGAGTTAGGAAATGAGAATAGAGACCATAGCATTATCGATGGACGCATCGTGTATTGTCGTACTCGCTATGTCTAGGATGGGTTGTGTCCAACAACTTGATCTGGGATCAAGTCTGGTTGAGGTTTTTAACTCTAAACTGACTTCAAGTCAATGGAGAGTGGCAAGGTTTTGTGACTCACTCTTGATCAAATCTTCTTCATTACTTCTTCATGATTCAGCAGAGCAGAGCCGACAAAGTACAGGGACAGCAGGATGACAGGATGATGTACAAGATGGTACAAGATGACAGTTGCACAAGTTGCAAGATGGATTGACAGGTGGAGTTCTCCCTAGTTGAGAGGGAGTGTTAAATTTTGGCAACTAGGGCTAAACTCCACTTTGCATTGCTCATATGATGGAGATGATATTTTTGTTGGATTCTTCCTTTCGAGAGGTGCAAGATTGATCTAAAGATCATTTGGTTTGGATGGGTAGAAGGTGGATTTTGAATTTATTTCTCTCACATGTGCAAATTGTCAAGGTCGGCCAAAATTGTAATGTAGGCTCACAAGCCCCAAAAGATGCATCACCACCCCACATTGATGGATATAAGGAGAGAGTCAAACCTCATTTTAACATCAATTCAACGCACATCTCTCTCCTCTCTCATTGGTTCATACAGCCTCAAGAAGACATTCTCTCTCCTCCGCACATGTGAAAGGGCAGCAGTAATTTTCGAACTGTTTAAGGGTTTTTGCAATAGTGTTGACCAGCATTGACCTTGGGTCAACTCTCAAGTTTTGACTTCAATTTTTGGGACAAAATTCGAGTTTGGGAGGCCGAATTTAGTGGCACGAAAATTGAGAAGATCTAGGATGTTTGACTGCAGCGTTGACAGCAGAGTTTGACAACAGATTTGACTAGTGCATTGACCAAGTTTGACCAAGAAAATTAGGATTGTTTTAGGCTGACTTTGACTATTCTTTGAGGCTGATTTTGACTGGGTTTGACCAAGCTCCATTGGGGAGGAATATCGTTGGTTTGACCAGCGTTGACTTTGTTGGCTAGGGCATCCTGTTAACTGTTGTAAACTGTACTCTCTCTCTGTTGAATTTGAAGAATAATAAGAAGATTTGATCAAAGGGTTTTACTCCACATTGGGGTTTTTCCCTGGCATCCGCCAAATTATTGTGTCCTCTTGTCTTGGCTTGTCTTCTAGTTATTTTTATGTTCTATCATCATTTACTGTCAATGTTAATGTGATTGCTAAACAGGAAATTGAATTGGGCTAATAAGAAAGATTGAAGTAAATTTCTCTAAGCATATAACATACCACTGTTAACTAAAATTAACAATTTTCTAGGGCACAGCTAGAATTAAATTTTTCTTCTACATTATAACTACTTCTAATGATCTATTAGCATTAATTCCACATAACATTTATTTGAAATCATTGAGAAGTTATTCAGAAGAAAATATCAACCATTAAACCATGAAATAGCAGTAAAACTAACCATGAAACCACGAGACAAGAGACAGAAATTAATTCTAAGGCCAGGGCAAAACACACAAGGGAAAAAATCCAAAAATTCTTCCTTATGAGAGAGAGAGAGAGTCCATAGTTCATCAATATATCAGAAACAACATCAAGAGAATAGCCAAACCAATACCCAAGAACAAGAATAAATCCCAAACCCTCCTGAAGTTTTGGCCCTCCTTTCTCCTTCTGAAATTCGTTGGATCAGAGATAGACAAGATCAATTCGATGTGTCCAAATGATGGAGGAAGCCTCTCCTCTATATAGACTTCCAAAGGGGTTGAATGGGTGCCTCTTGGGAGCCCAGCCGACCTAAGCAAAAGGATGGCTAACTTGAATCTTTTAGGAGGGAAAAATATAAATTCAAATTTACAATTTCTTCCTTTTATTTTATGGATGGACTTATCATGGCTACAAGTTTCAACAAAATGGGTAAGGATTCTCCTCTTTGGCAACACTCTTCTTATGTGCAACCAATAAAGTAGCATCAGCAAAAGAAACAAGAGTCTCCTCCAAAGACCCATCTCCAACAACATTTGTTGTCAGCATTTCCAAAATGCATGCAAAGTCATAAGCGCCCTCTAGATAGTCACACTCACTAAGACAGAGAGTAATCATCCTTTGTAATGTCCCTTCCTAATTATTTTCCTAATGTTTGAGGAATCATTTTTGCAATTTTGATTAATAATAGCCCAAGGAAGTTTTGGTGAAGGGAACATAGGAAAAATGAATTTATTTGCATGTTAGTGGAATGCGGGGGCCACTCATCCACGTGAATTACGCACTCAAGGAAGGGAATTCGAATTCCCTAAGGAGAAATCGAAACTAGATGGGGCCCACATGAAGCTCATGGCCAACAACTATAAATAGGAGAAGTGAGACAACATTGGGGGTTTGTCAATTTGAAAATCAAATTTGCCTTAGTTGTTCAGCTGAGCCAAGAGTGTTGTTTAGCACAAGAGCTTCCCAAGGAGTGAAGCTCAACCTTTCTTCAGTGGACCTAGAGTGCCACCCTAGGAAGGCTTTCTCCACTATCAATGAGACCGGAGGAGAGACTCTCACAGGTTCTATGCATTTCTGGAGGTATTCCCATGCAGTTCTGGAGCAGTTGTTGCGTAGAGGGAGGAGCCACATTGTTACTGGAGGAGCAGCAAAGTGGGGTGTTGTTTGGAGGAGATACAGGGGCATTTTGTGATCATTTCCAACTAGGAGGAGTGTAGTACAGCATAGAGGAGGTTCCCATACGCAGAACTCATTGCCCAAGCTTAAGAACTATGTCACCCTCTCCATGACTGTGCAGTCACTGGAGTGAGGTAATTTGTGGCAGCATATTCTAGAGGAGTTGGGAGCTGGGATGTTGAGGAGTTGTTTGGAGGAAGGTTACTTGGGAGCGAGAGCAAAAGCAAGGAGCGGGAGCGTCATTTTCAAAAGCTCTTGATTCAGGAGCGCTTTTTTTAAATATATATATTATATTTTTTTATATTTTGATGCATATATGTCAACAAAAGCATGTAGAATGATGAATTAGACATAAAAAACATAGATTGAACCATATAATATCAATCATCTAGAAGTTATAATCTTCATCAACCACGTCCATAAGTTAGAAACATACAACATACTGACTCTTGAGTCTCATGATTCATCAATCTTAAAGTTTCAAGCTTTCAGAATTCATTATATAACATTTATCATCATTGATTCATTGATCACCATAGTTGTACTTGTAAGCTAAGTGTAACCATTACAACAAAGAATATTTAACATGAAATGAAATGTTATAAAATGAAACGAAATGAAACAAATTTCAACTTTCATGAATGATGAAGCATCATTTTCATAATTCATAATGACTTATAAACTTATAACTACCAACTTCAAAGTTTCAAACTTCAAAGTTAAATTGTCATATATTGTTTACAAAAAATATCTTCCATTAAATATGAAAGAGTCAAGTTTCAACAGTTATAAAAAAGTTAAAATCTACTAGAAAATAGAAAAGACTAGTAAATTGTAAATCTATTTTATCTATTGCTTAGCCTCTTGCCACGAGAAATGTCTAATTTATGAGCAGCTCGTGGTAAGCAGTGTCCTCGCGGGAAATACCACAACCATAACTAGAAGCCCCATGCCCTCCACGTAAGTATGTAGGTGGAGGTTGTGTCAGCAAAGGAACAATAGTTGGAACTCGAACACTGGCACTAGCACTGGCACTACTACCGGATGGTGGGTGTGGCGATGGCATGCCTGCTGCTGCTTCATCCTCATCTCTCAAAAGTCCTACTTCCAATTCTTCCAAATGTATAGTGTCATCCTCCAAATTATCGTCCTCTGGGTTGTTTTCCCAAACTTTATATGAGAGATCCTCATAAGCCTGATCACAATAATGACTCATCAACCTCAAGTTGTAGTGCACATAAACCAAGGTTTCTGCTCGATTTTCGTTTAACCTGTTTCTTCTCACATTATGGATGAAGTTGTAGGTGCTCCAACACCTCTTTGCAGAAGAAGTGTTTACAACCTGTGAGAACTTTTTTTGCCAATTTTGGCAAAACTCCCATGCCACCATATGTATCCCACCATGTGAGAGCATAAAACCTGTCTCTATCCTCCATTGCATGAAAAGAACCAAACAAACAAGTGCAACTGAAGTATATGCCTAATTCAAGGCGCAGATTAGCACACTCCTCCCTGTCAAGGACCAACTTGTCTAATGCTTTCATATACCCCTCTTGTACCTCTGGATCTGTATGAGGTTTGATCCTAACCCCACCCCCAGGTGCAGGTTGGCCCAACCAAGATGGAGAGTAGTATTTTGGCATAAGGATATACGCCAAAGCATGTAGTGGAACATTAAGTTTATTCCACCGTGCACACACACAATTGTGAATCATTGAATAAAAGTTTGGATATTCTTCCTTAACAACATCTTTTATTTGCCCCAACATGCTATCCATCTGCTCATACACCTCCCCAATCACTGGTTTATCTGTATCTGCAAAGCGAATCATTTTATAAATGGGCTTGGTGGAATTCAAAATTTCCCTCACACGTGCCCAAGACAAAGGATCAAGAGCGATCTCCTCCACCTATTCAAAACCTTGCCCGTCAACTGATGTTGTTGCCCTATCCTTTAATACCTACCAGTGTGGACTTGATACCATGGCAGCCAATGACTCTCTTACCTTCAAAAGGTGCCTGAAGGTGAGGTAATAGCTAGCAAATCTAGTCTTTGCTATCTTCAACAACTCCAATGTTGAGTGACTGCGGAAAATACCATGGGTATTGCTATGATTTGTAATAAATCTTATCATTTTTTTCCTCTTGTACAAATCACCAAGCCATCTGTATTGAGGTTGTTTGTTTTTAATTATATTATGTATCAAAAGGTTCATTGTGTAAACCAAACACCCAGACCAAAATATGTTGGGGTATTCATCCTCAATAATTGCTCCCGTTGCCTTACAATTAGCAGCATTATCAGTGATGACTTGGATGACATTGTATGGTCCAATACGTTCAATTGTTTCAAGTAATGGTTCTGCAATGTTGATGTCGGTCTTGAACTTATCTGAATAATCATATGATGAAAGGAATATTGCACCACTAACAGACACAGCAAGAACAATTATCAATGGCTTGCCTTTTACATTTGTCCATCCATCAAATACAATGGACACCCCATGCTCATTCTCAGAACTTGTCATTCTACTCAAAGAATGAGTTATTTTTGCTTTTTCATGATCAAGGCCCATGGTTCTAGCCATGTCAGGGCTCTTGTATCCTTTGGGGGCATCATTAATGGCAGAAACCATTTCATACCAATATGGTGAGCGAAGAACATTGAATGGTACCCCACATGCATAGAGAAACCGGAAAAAAATTGAATCCACATCACTACTGGACACTTCGTCAAGGAAATCGGATATGGTTCTATGCCTTAAAGAAATGTTTGGTCCAGGTGTGCCTCCATATCCACTGCCATGGGTGGAAGTTGATGGACTTCTTTGTCCATGTTGTGATGGTGCATAAGATTCAATGAAACCCTTGGATATTTTAGATTTGTATTGGGCTTCCTCCTCCTCCCTTATGTATTTGGCTCTATCTGTTGCTGACACACTTACACAAGTTTTGATTCCTATATTTTTATCCCCATCCCATGGCCTTTTCCCACAAAGGTGCCTTTTAGCACAGGTGTATGAACCAGTGTATTGTGTATTGCAATGGGGGCATATAAATTTAGTGGTTCCACCCCCTTTCCCTGCTTCAGGCCTAGTAACATATTTCCACAATGGTGTTTGGTCAATTATAGTTGGTGTCACTATGGTCTCATTATCTCCACTCTCCCCTTCCTCCTCAGGTTGGTACTCCTCTTCAGGATTTTCATCATATCCACTATAACTCAATTCTTCATCCTTTTGTTCTGAAATAGGCCTCTTTCTCCTACTCTCCAACACCATAATAACAAAAAACGGAACCAACATGAAGAAAATGCCAAGCCATATAGCCATGATGTTTCAACTTTCAACTTTCAAGATTTTAACCTGCAAAACAATGGAGGAATGCCAAATGGGAATAGGAAAAAATGCAACATAGAAAGAAAAAAATCAATTTTTCATTTTTCAACAAATTAAAATGCAACATATAAATAAAAAATCATTTTTTTCACTTTTAAAAAAATGAAAATGCAACATAGCAAAAAAAAATTTATTTTTTCATTTTTCAACAAGTTAATATGCAACATGGAAAAAAAATATCAAATTTTCATGTTTGAACAAATTAAAAACACAGAAAAAAACAAATTTAGATCATTGGTGATTAGACTCTCCTACCTCTTTGTCCTTCGATGATTTCGATCCCAAGCAAAGACCTCCAAGCTCCTTGTTGGTCAACCTCTCATTTTCCTTGCTCTCTCTTGCTCTCTCCTCTCCTCTCCTCTCCTCTTCCTCTTTCTCCTCTCTAGCTCTCCTCTTGCTCTCTCTCTTCTCAAAAATGAAAAATAGAATGAGATGGAGGGCTTCTATTTCTTTCTCTCCCCTCCCCTACCCTCCCTTCCCTCCAAATTTTCGGCCCACGGCATCATTTTCCTCCTCCGCACACGACGTCAGGTGGGAGCATTTTTTGCGTTCGGGGAGCATTCGAGAGCGAACGCTCCCCAAGCGCTCCCGAAGCGTCTTTTTTAGGGAGGGAGCACTCGGGGGCCCTGAAACACTCCCGAAAACGCTCCTACACTCCCGGAAGGGAGCATTTTCAGGAGCGCGCTCCCAAAACACTCCCGCTCAGATCGCGTTTTGGGAGCAGGTTCGAGAAGGGGGGGGAGCACTCCCCCACAACCCTAGTTTGGAGGGCTATTAGAAGGAGATTGTTGGAGTTTGGGGAGCAGAGATTTATTGGTTCAGTGACAGTGATAGTTTGTTGTTTTGGAGGAGGGCCAAGCTGTGAGGGACCAATTTTGGAAGGTCAAAACCAAGGGAAATCCTTTTTGGATTTTCTAGGTTTTGGGCAAGGAGCTCACCCACAATCTCCTATAATTTTCAGGGCAGTTTAGAGGGGGCAAACCAATAGTTGAAGTTGGCTAGAAGTGCAGAATCAGAGGGACAGTGCAGCTACCTAGGCAGCAGATTCACTGTAGCAGTTGGGCATTCCTATTTCTATCACCTGAGACTTGTAGCTTGCCTTGTGCAAGCCCAGGTGCATTTCTCCAACTCATTTTTTACTACAGCGCTATTATTAATAAAATCTTGGCAAGTTTGGTGGTTTGGAAGAACTTTGGTTTATGTGTGTGATTTCTGAAAATTTTATGTGTTGTTATATTTACATGTCTTTGCTTATCATTGTAAATTTCCAGTAGGATTATTACAATAAACATAGAACACACTTCAACAAATAGGCCAACCAATGAAATCAAATCGACAACCCCTCCCAAGCATAACTCTTACTCCATTGTCTACAAAACTAAGGAATTGTTGTCGCAAAATCTAGCAGCCCTTGAAAGGGGGTACCCTATAAGGCTATCACTAGACCAAGTGACAACAATGAGATAGTAGCCCATTGTCACCACAGATACTACCCCCTACTCATTATGGACTTTTACTAATCAAGAGTCCCAGTATAAAGTTCACCTAATAGGTATTATAGGTTTTAAAGATGTGAGGTAACTTTAAGGCTTCTAAGGGAAAAACACAATTTAGGTACTAGGATCCAACTATGAAGAGGAGGCAATATGCTTTCCTTAGTGATGCCAAATTGGGGCAACACAAGACCAACCCTCAAGAAGCCCTCAAGTTGAAGCTAAAACCAAACTAAGGAAAGAGAAATTATGGGTGAAAATGGAATGAATGGCCACCAAAGGAAACGATTTTGATGCAACCACTACAACCCTCGATGTTTAGACTTTCCAAGACCAAAAATCTCCCTTCCTAGTCAATTTGCACTAAGCCCTAGATGGTCGCTTGGCCTTAAGAGGGTTGAATTAGGTGAGAGAGAGAAAGAGTAAAGGTGTTAAGGATAAAATGGACTTTATCACCAAGTGGATGGTCAGTGCTTGGTCCTAAGGTTGATGGAGTCTATGGATTATTTGGGTTGGCTAAAACTTGCAAAGGATTAAGGATATTTTGGTGCCCTAGCATCAAAACACTAATTATTACCTTAATGAAGGATCAAAATTCAATTGAGAGAGCTAATGTAAGATCACTACGGGGATTGTCATTCACATATCATATAATGAATAATGCAAGCAATAATATGAATTAGCTTCCATAAAATTGATATTTGAGAAAATTAGGGCACAATATTTAACCTAGATCACCAATTTATTCATACATTAGACATTAAATCAGGAAATTACAAAAAAAAGGTACTTATAAGACAATATGCATGTACAATCCAATCACTAATCCACGAAAATTTCCCCAAAGACAAGAATATAGCTCCAAGATAAAATATGCTCCATAGGTCACATCTCTCCAACAGGCACAAGAGGTTAAAATTCTCAAGTAGAGAGGTTGAATTCACAAGTGATAATGATGAGTTATAAAATGATTCTCTCCTCTATTTATATGAGGATAAGTCTCTAATTAGCCTAAAATCCCATAAAAGACAAGTAAACTCACAATAGAATCTTGGGTTACAAGCCAACCCAACT
Organism: Pinus albicaulis; assembly: GCA_034641835.2. Lineage (NCBI taxonomy): Eukaryota > Viridiplantae > Streptophyta > Pinopsida > Pinales > Pinaceae > Pinus > Pinus albicaulis. The sequence continues at coordinate 138,273,738 of CM076578.1, read as the reverse complement.
AGCGTAGACAAAATCGAATGAGAGCCCACACATGTGAGTCGTGAGGCCTCATAAGGATGATGTCATCCACGAACTAAACTCCAAGTGGCAAGCGTTGAGGCTATTAAGTGCCGAGTGTGATGTAGAAGCCTCTAAAAATCATCATTTGAGGGTTGGCCCTCAAATCTTTATCAATATCCCTCTGTGGTCCCCAAAATCACATGGGGTGACAAAAGGTGGTCTTTTGGGTCTCCAAATACTCATAATGTCGATCTCTACTCCAACATTGAAGGTTTTCTAGGTGCTATTAGCCCTCCCATGTCTATGAAGGTGAGATCATCCTCATCTGGGCCCTGAATCAGCTACCACCCTTCAAAAGGTGCTAAAGCCAACCTAGGGGCATGTTGGGTCCAAGTGTATCATGCTAAAGAGTCATCAAATGTAGTGCAAAGTGGCAGAACATCCTGGGTGTAAGAGGTGCCCAGAGGTAGGTGTGATGTGTTGTTGTTGCTTAGAGGACCAACACTCTCAACGCTTCACCTGTGGGTGCCAATATAATTCTCTGGGGCCTGGGTACCTATGGGTATGGTGCCCAGGTCATGGGTTGTTGAACCACCTCACAATCACAACATAAAGTCTAGTGAAAGTAACCAATCATCAGGGACGACAATCATTTTTGCATTTAAGTGAACCAAGTTTGAATGTAAAGGGCTATTTAATACTTCAAATAAGGCTTCCCTTCCAAAATTTAGGGCCATGAACTCGCAATAGTGTTTCCTCCCTAAGTAGGAGTGGCTAAAGGACAACCCTATTAGATGTTTCCTTAGTCCACCCTTCAATTGATAGGTGTTAGTGAATAATGATGGTATGTAGAGGAGAAGACTTCATGGCCAAAGGGACTAACATGATGGGGATCCACATCTTAAGTGTATAGATGTGAGGAGGGAGCAATCGTGGATGCATGAGTTACCAACTCAGCCTTTGTTCTCCACCTGTGCCTTTTACTTTTGCTTGATTTTTCTTTGTATTATTGCTTGTAGCTTAAAGGGTTGGAAATTGCTTTGAATGATGCATAGCAGTTGTATTACCCCTTGATGATGAGGCAGCTCATTGTCCATCAAGTTTGGGACATGCAAGGGTTCCTTTCAACGTGTGCTCAGGAACCGGGTGATGGGCCATAATGAGTGAGGTCGAGCTCATTCTAGGATTTTTCCCACGTGCTATTGTGTATGTCTCGACCATCTTTTGAATTTTGATATGCTTTTATTTATTTTATGGCCACAATATTCTCTTTCTTTTACTTTTAGTTGGATCAACTTCCCGAGACAAAGTGTCAGGCCCTACCCAGGTATGTGGATGTATGGGTGCCAAATCCCAAAGAACCAATGGTCAGTTGAACCCGAGGAATGGATGTGGAACATGGGCTTGTAATGTAATATGGAAAGTGGTAAGTATGGAATACAGATCGATGGAACTACGCTATCTCAATCAGGGCTTCCCGAACAGTGCCCCTCCTATACCCATTGGGCCATTAGGGGAGGTACAGTGGTCTTAGTGAGGTATGTTGTGCATCTTCCAAATTTGGAGTTGGCAGATTGACTTGCTTGAAGTTGGGCATCAGTATGCAATTGAGGTTTTGTTTTTGAGCCATTGTGAATTGAATATCTTTGTATGTGGGCCATTGTACCTGGTACGGGAGCCCAAACATAGTTTTGATCATTGTATGGGGCAGCAGAGTGTTGTGAGGTAAGTAGTCTAAGGTAGCTGAAGTTGAAGTGTGAAGCAGAGAAGTTGAATTGTACAAGGGGATTGAAGACCTCTTCAGATTGGATTTGTAAAAAATTTCAGGCCTTGGGGAGTTTTGTACTTCCTTCCAGTTCGACTGGTAAAAGTGTATGTAACCATACATAACGAAGCTTGTTGAGAAAAAAAAAATTGTGCACCATCTATGTGATGTAATGATGTTTTTCTTTGATGCTCTGAATAATTGTGTAAAAAGAGGGAAATATTGATTCACCCCCCTCTTAGTATTTCCAGCACTGTGTTGAGTTTTTAAGTGCAATAGATACAAGCACAATATTTCTAAAATATTGGTAATTACTTCTAATGATATATGTCTTCTTTTAACAATTTCAATTTATCATTAAGCAATTACATGTTAGGTCCCTATATTACTAGTATAGTCCCTTATTGTTGTTAGTGTAACCCCCTTATTGTTATTATTGTACCCTTGTAACCCCCATATTGTTATTATTGTTCCCTTATATTATTATTGTTAGGTCGGCTAGGATTACATTGTGGCCCCACTAGGATTACATTGTGGCCCTATGGACTCCTATATATAGAAAAGAGGTTTTGTAATTTGTATCATCCAATAATTGTTCATTCATGTAATGTATTGGAGGCTGCCCCCTCGAAGTGGCTTATTTCTAAGGTGTTGATATCTCTTTTCTTCTATTTTTGGAGCTGGTTTCACAACATTTGGTATCGAAGCTTGGGATTCTAGGGTTTCGCTGCTCCAAACAGGTCATTGTGGCATTTTCGCTATAACTTTTGTTCTACGAAGGTTCAGAATCTGAAATTTTTAAAGCACAAAGCCGAAATCCTAAGGAACATTGTCGCAAAATTTCAGAGCCTGGTTCGCAATATTTTTGGAGATATGATCTGTGGCAGTTAGGTCTTTTTGCAGACTCCAGAATTTCACTTAAAAAAGTCATCGCGGAATTTTCGCTATATCTTTTTTTCTACGAAGGTTCAGAAGCTGAAATTTTTAGAGCGCGAAGCTGAAATCCTGAGGAACATCATCGCAAAATTTCAGAGCTTGGTTCGCAATATTTTTGGAGATATGATCTATGGAAGTTAGGTCTTTTTCAGGCTCCCGAATTTCATCTCAAAGAGGTGATTGTGAGAAAAGCTTCATAACTCTCTCTCTGAGCATCGGATTGGAATGCTGTAAAAAGTGGCCACAAGTACACGGACTGTAGTTTCTTGTCTATCAATTTCAGAGCCAAAAGAGGAAACAATGACACGTGGCAAGTCGTACAAGTTCGCTATACTGAACCAGTCCATAATTGGGTCATTGTGGGAGATTGGACATAACTTTGCCTTGAAGAATCCAAATCAGGTCAGACCTGTGGCATTCGAAAGAATATTCAGAGGGTAACTTCAGAGCCAAATTTCAGATATTGAAGATCCGAAATCACAGAGATAATTCAATTTCAATATCGAGCTCCTCAAAATCAAGAAAAAGGTGTGTATTTTTTTCAAATTGCATAAGTCTTGTTTGAAAAATCAGTTCTAGTTGATTCCAAAGGCCTATTGAGCATAGCTATTAGTATTGGGTTCTAAAATGCCTCCTAAAAAGAATTCAACACCCATTAAGCCTTCAGAAGGCTCTACTATGACTAATAAAGACAAAGAAATGCAACATGAAATATCAAAAGTCCATGACCAAGTGCACCAAATTTCGTTATCGCAAAGAGCAACAAAAAATGAAATGAAGTTGTGAACAAAGGCATGTAAACTAAGATGGATGGTTTGAAGAAAGGCGTGGAAGCTAAGATGAATGGTTTGGAAGATAAGATGGATGGCATGGAAGTTGGCATGGAAGCTAAGATGAATGACATGGAAGCTAAGATCGATGAAAAAATGGAAAACATGAAGAATGATCTAAAAGAAGACATGGAAGGTTTGACAAAGTTGATACAACAAATGTTTCCTAATGGTGAAAAGATAGTAGAGGAAACTCATGACGAGAACAAAATAAATGATAATCGTGATTTCATAAACTCTAATGTTGGCGGGAAGAACCACCATATTCCAAAGATGGATATGAGGAAGTTTGATGGCAAGGATCCCGTAACATGGATACTACAAATGGCGCAATATTTTGACCTCAATAATGTGCAAAACACACAAAAGGTACGCATTGCAACTTTACATCTAGAAAAAAATACATTTGTATGGTATCGATGGCTTTGCTCCCGTAAAAAAATTGTCACTTGGTCAATTTTTATGGAGGAAATGATAGCACATTATGAGGATACAAAGAGTAACACCTTCGTTAGCAAATTGATAAATCTCAAACAAAAGGGTTTAGTGGGGGAGCACATTGAGGACTTCCAAAAATTGAATATAAGGGTAACTGATATTCCAGAGGAACATAGGATTGATCTCTTCATACGCACTTTAAAAGATAACATCCAACATGAAATTCGCGTTTTGGAACCTGATTCATTGGAGAAGGCATTCAGGTTGGCAAGAAAAATTGAATGTAAAATTATGGCAACAAAGAAAACTACCACTCACTTCTATAAAGAGGGAAGTGTTGCTACTCCTAGATTTTGACAACCTACAAGGTTGACACCACAACAATTGGAAGAAAAAAGAGCAAAAGGGCTTTGCTACAGTTGTGATAGCAAATACACTAAAGGTCATAAGTGTGCTAAGAAGAAATTATTTTACATAAATTGTGAAGAGGAAGAAGAAAATGAACAAGAAGAGGATATACACCAAGAACCAACCCTAGAAGAAAAAGAAATGAGTCCAACCATATCGTGTAATGCATTGGCAGGAATTACCACTCCTCAAACTCTCAAGATAGAAGGACATATCAAGAAGAAAAAGGTAATAGTGTTGATTGATTCAGGTAGTACCCATAATTTTATTCATTGTAAGGTAGCCAAGGAATTGAATTGTTTCCTATACTCAGCACCAAAATGTCAAGTGATGGTTGCAAATGGAGGAACTATAAATTGCTCTGGAAAATGCCATAATATCAAGCTATCCATGGGGGAATATGTATTGAATAGTCCAATGCTTTCCATCCCAATGGGAGGTGCTGATGTCGTACTAGGAGTACAATGGTTACAATCTTTGGGGATGGTAGCTTTTAATTTTCAAGAACTTTTCTTGAAATTTTTTTCGGAAGGAAAGGAAATCGAATTACGGAGTATCACAGGGAAGCCAGGAAAGATAAAAAGCTCTAATGTCATGACAAAGCTTCTGAAGAAAGAACAACGAGGCGTTATTGCACAATTATGCTCACTAGAAGTTCCAACATCAAAATCATCTATTTCTCCAGATCTCCAAAGAGTCTTGGACAATCATTCCAATGTGTTTGATACTCCCAAAGGACTCCCACCTATTCGTGATCGTGATCATGCTATTCATTTTATTCCAGGAAGTGTTCCTCCAAACATCCGGCCTTACAGATATCCTTATGTCCAAAAGAGTGAAATTGAACATGTGATTGCAGAAATGTTAGAGGCCGGTATAATTATGCTCACTAGAAGTTCCAACATCAAAATCATCTATTTCTCCAGATCTCCAAAGAGTCTTGGACAATCATTCCAATGTGTTTGATACTCCCAAAGGACTCCCACCTATTCGTGATCGTGATCATGCTATTCATTTTGATTCCAGGAAGTGTTCCTCCAAACACCAGGCCTTATAGATATCCTTATGTCCAAAAGAGCGAAATTGAATGTATGATTTCAAAAATGTTAGAGGCGAGTATAATTCAACCTAGTCAAAGTTCTTTCTCTTCTCCTGTATAAGTATTGGTACACACGAAGGATGGATCATAGCGCATGTGTCCCAATTATAGGGAGCTCAATAAGCTCACCATTAAAGATAAATTTCCCATTCCTGTGATTGATGAATTATTGGATGAATTACATGGAGCAATTTATTTTACCAAGTTGGATCTTCGTTCAGGATATCATCAAATTAGAATGAAGGCTGAAGATATTCCAAAAACAGCATTTCGAACTCATGAGGGTCATTATGAATTTTTGGTCATGCCTTTTGGCCTTACCAATGCACCTTCTACGTTTCAAGGGTTGATGAATTCCATTTTCAAACCCTTCCTTAGAAAATTTGTGCTAGTATTTTTTGATGATATACTAATCTATAGCAGGTCTTGGAAGGATCATGTTGAACATGTTGACAGGGTGCTCAAACTATTGCGGGAGAAACAATTATATGCAAAAAAATCCAAATGTTTCTTTGGAGTACAAGAGGTGGAATATCTGGGTCATATTGTATCTCACGAGGGTGTTAAAGTATACCCTAACAAAATTAAAGCCATTAAGGAATGGAAAGTTCCCACAACCATAAAGCGGTTGCGAGGATTTCTCGGGTTAACAGGGTATTATCGCAAGTTTGTTAAGAATTATGGGAGAATAGCAGCACCTCTAACAACATTATTGAAGAAAAATGCATTTTCATGGACTCCTGAAGCAACTAAGGCCTTTGAACATCTTAAAGAGGCAATGTGCCTAGCACCGGTCTTAGCTACGCCAGACTTCACAAAAACCTTTATTGTGGAATGTGATGCCTCAGGAAATGGAATTGGTGTTGTTTTAATGTAGGAAGGAAGACCCATTACTTTTGAAAGTTGTCCAATCAAAGGAAAGTATTTACAGAAACCTATTTATGAGAAGGAAATGTTAGCAATACTACATGCACTAAAGAAATGGCGAACTTACCTAATGGGAAGACACTTCAAGGTAAAAACTGATCATGATAGTCTTAAACACTTTTTTGGAACAAAGACTATTGTCAGAAGAACAGCAAAAATGGGTCACAAAGATGTTGGGTTATGACTTTGAAATAATCTACAAAAAAGGAAAGCTGAATGTTGTTGCAGATGCACTCTCAAGAAAGAATGAAGAGGTGGAAACATTGCTTTGTGCCATTTCTATTATCCAACCAGATTGGATAACTGAAGCAAGAGATGAATGGAAGAAGGACAAAGATGTATGGATACTCATTCAAAAGTTGCAGCAAGATCCTAGTACATCTCATACATTTAGTTGGAAAAATGATTCCTTATGGTACAAAGATCGCTTATATCTTTGTAAGAATTCCCAACTAAAACAAAAGATTCTTCTGGAATTGCACACTTCTCCTTTAGGAGGACACTCAGGATTTTTAAAAACTTACCACAGGGTGAAGAAAGAATTTTTTTGGGATGGCCTTAAATCCGATATTCAAAAGTTTGTGGCGGAATGTTTGGTTTGCCAGCAGAATAAAGTGGAAACAATTAAGACCCTGGGACTTCTACAACCTTTATCCATTCCAAGTCAACGTTGGGAGGAGATTTCAATGGATTTTATCACAGGTTTACCTAAGTCCGAAGGAAAGAGTGTCATCATGGTGGTAGTTGATAGACTTACTAAGTATGCACACTTTTGTGCATTATCTCATCCATTTAAAGCAAGTACAGTTGCTACTACATTTATGGACACAATTCAAAAGCTACATGGAAACCCAAGGGTTACTGTGAGCGATAGAGATCCCATTTTTACTGGAAATTTTTGGACAGAGTTATTTTCTTGTTTGGGTACTCAATTAGCTCATAGCTCAACTTATCATCCTCAATCCGATGGTCAAACTGAGATAGTAAATAAATGTTTGGAAGGCTATCTTCGTTGTTTTGTATCTGATAAACAAACACAATGGGTCAAGTGGTTACCTCTCGCCGAATGGTGGTATAACACTTCCTTCCATACTGCAGCAAAAATGACCCCATTTATGGCACTTTATGGATATCATCCACCATCCATCACATCATCTTTAAGGGAAAATTCGAAGGTTCAAGCAGTGGAAGATCACATCGAGCATCAGCAAGAAGTTCTCCAACTCTTAAAGGATAACCCGAATTTGGCACAAAATCGAATGAAACAACAGGCAGATCAACATCGTAGCGAGAGAAGTTTTGATGTAGGAGATTGGGTATTTTTACGGCTACAACCATACAAACAAATGTCCCTCAAGCAAGCAAAGAAGGATAATAAATTATCGCCAAAGTACTATGGTCCTTACAAGGTGTTGCAAAATATTGGTACTATGGCATACAAATTGGAGCTCCCTGCTTCTTCACGAGTGCATCCAATTTTCCATGTTTCATGCTTAAAGAAGGTTATAGGTGAAAATCTTCCAGTTCAAACAATATTGCCAGAACTTGATGAGGAAGGAAAAATCATATTGGAACCTGAAGCGGTCACGGAAACCAGAACTCGACAGCTACGGAATCGATCAATTTCAAAGTATCTCATCAAGTGGAAGAACTTACCCACTTAAGATTCTACATGGGAAGATGAGAATTTTATACAAAAGCACCCAGAGCTACTCAAGCATTGAGGACAACACTTTTTGAAGGAGAGGGGCATGTTAGGTCCCTATATTACTAGTATAGTCCCTTATTGTTGTTAGAATAACCCCCTTATTGTTATTATTGTACCCTTGTAACCCCCATATTGTTATTATTGTGCCCTTAAATTATTATTGTTAGGTCGGCTAGGATTACATTGTGGCCCTATGGACTCCTATATATAGAAAAGAGGTTTTGTAATTTGTATCATCCAAGAATTGTTCATTCATGTAATGTATTGGAGGTTGCCCCCTCGACGTGGCTTATTTCTAAAGTGTTGATATCTCTTTTCTTCTATTTTTGGAGCTGGTTCACAACATTACACTTCAGAAATTCAACCATAACCATAAAGACAGTAGAGATCACAATGCACAAAGAAACATAAGATTTACCTTGGGAAAACCCACTTGGGGTAAAAACCTAGCAACATTCTTCTTAGAGAAATTCTTTGGCTCAACAAGAGATACATCTAATGCAACTAGTCAACTATGAGGTCAAACTAACCAACAAAGCTTATGGTCAAACCTAGTCCACAACCCTCAAGTCAAGCCCTTAAACTACCCTACAATGCACTGCAATTCGACCCTACAACTTAGCCCTACAACTTCGACCCTACAATTTCGGCCCTACAACTTGGCCTACGCAGAAACTGTTGCCCCAAATTCACACGTGCAAGGCCTAGAAAGAGAAATGCAAGCAATAGAGAGAGTGAGAGAGAGAGAGAGAGATTTTCTTCCTTCTTCTTTGTCCTTCATGTCCTTTTTATCCTTCACTTGGATGCCCAGAAACTTCTTTCTTGTGTGAGGTCGAATGGTGCCTTTGTGGAGGAGGTTGAATGCTTGTATATAGTCTTTTAAACTTTTGCCTTCGTGAACGAGTATGTCCCTTCACTAGGTCCGACTTGACTATCTTGGAGCCAAAAAATCAAAATTCAAATTTCAAATTTTCTCCTTTAAATCTGACTTGAAGAACATGTCTTACAATTATTCTTTCAAGGGCTAAATAATCAAAACGACATGAAGAACATGTATGACAAATTCTTTATACATTACAAGGGCTAAAATATAAATTATGAAGACCAACCATAGCTACAAAGTTGAACACTCCCTCTTAGTTAGGGAGGTATTCATAATGACTAGACAGATGTTCTTCTTGTGAACAAATTTCTCTAAGAAAAGGCTATAAAAAATCATCACCATAATCCAGTCACAATTGTGACACACGGTAATCCAATAGCATCAAAACATATACCATAATTCAAGTCAGCACTTCAAGCCTATGGCATATCCTCACCATAATTAGGGTCAGTGCTTTAGACGCATAGTAAATCCACTGCATCAACTAATCCCATCATTCAGGCCAATACTTCAAACCTATGGTGTGTGCTCACCACAATTCGGGTCAGTACTCCAAACACATGGGATATCATTTAGTATACAACTAGTCGCCATAATTCAGGTTAGTACCTGACACATGGCATCCAAACTAGTCTTGGTTCACCATCATTCGAGTCAATGACACATGGTGAATCGTTAAAGGCCAAACTCTAGCAGCACAATCCACGGGCAGTGCTAAATGAGTATGATGCTCCAGGACCATTCTTCCTAATTTGGGTCATATAAGACACAGGAAGAATGTCAGCCCTCTACCAGACCATTCGCCCTAATTCCAGTCAATGTACTTGACATAGGGATAATATCCCTAATGTGGGTCACGGTACTTGACACGGGGAGAATGCCAATCCAAGATGTTATCTCATCAGCACTCCCTCTCAATGAGAGAGGCATTCTCCACAAGTCCAAGCTTGTCTCTAAAGTACACATACTTCGCTCGAAACAAAGGCTTTGTAAGAATATCAACAATTTGCTCATCAATGGAGACATATTGGAGCTTCACTACTCCCTTATGCACCATGTCACGAATGAAGTGGTCCTTGATCTCGATGTGCTTCGACCTGTCATGGAAAATTGGATTCTCTATCAGCTTCAAATAGCTTTGATTATCACAATATATCACAGTCGACTCGACCACATGATCAAATAGTCCCGCGAGTAACTTTCGAAGCCATACTACTTCACAACTCACCAAGCTAGTTGCAATGTATTCTGCCTCAGCGGTACTGAGTGCAATGGATGTCTACTTCCTGTTCATCCATGAAATCAAAGCAGAGCCCAAAATAAAGCAACCTCCGAAGGTACTCTTTCTGTCCTCAGCACTCCCTGCCCAATCTGCATCTGAATAGCCTTGCAGTTGTATGTCACCGTTTGAGACATATCTCAAACCAAAGTCAACAGTACCACACAAATACCTCAATATGTGCTTTGCTGCTATCCAATGGTCATGTCTCAATTCCACCTGGAATTGGCTCAAAGTGTTCACTACAAAGCAAATGTTCGGCCTAGTATTAACCAAATACATCAATGAGCCAATCAACTTTTGGTACATGGATGGATCTACCAAATCAAACTCAATGTTTCTAAACTTTCTCAGACTTGTTACCATGGAAATCAGCGTTGACTTACAATCGATCATTGCAAACATTTGTAGGATCTTGATGACATATTTTCCTTGACCAAGAAAGATTTTGTCATGCTTCTGCCATACTTCTAGCCCCAAATAGTAGTGCATCAAACCAAGATCCTTCATATTAAATTCAGAGGCTAACTCCCTCTTACTTCGAATAACAAGATGCTCCACTTTTGTCAAAAAAAAATCATCAACATATAATAATAGAATCACATGTGCATTCTTCTCGACCTTAAATCAGCATCACTTTTGGAGAAGCCAAGTCTTATCAAATAATTGTCAATTCATGTATACTAGGCTCTCGGTGCTTGGTTAATTCTATACAAGGCTTTCTTCAACCTGCAAACGTGAGACTCTCTACCATGGACCTCAAAACCTTGAGGTTGCTCTATGTACACTTTTTCCTCAATCACGTCATTAACAAACGTAGTCTTTACATCCATTTGATGTAAGTTACAACGCAAAGAAGAAGCAATAGAAACAATAGATCTAATGGTAGTGTACTTGGTAACTGGAGCAAAAGTCTCATCATAATCTTCTCCCTCTTTCTAGGAGAAACCTCTAGCCACGAACCTTGCCTTTCATTTCAATGTTGCCATCCACTGCATGCTTGATCTTGTATACCCACTTGGAGGGCACCAACGATTTTCCTTCAGATCTAGGCAAAATTTTCCATACACAATTCTTCATAATCGATTGGTACTCTTCCAACATTGCATCCTTCCAAACTTGTTGGCTAGTTGCTTCTTCAAAAGTGAAAGGTCTAGCATCAATAAGATTCGTCATCAAAGCTACATAACTAGAATACCTCTTTGGCTTCTTGCTTTCCCTGAAGGAGCCACATGGTGTTGCATGTCCTTCTGCTTCTTGCAAGGTAGATCTAAGCCATGTTGGCCTCTTCTTTATTTCAGGAACAACAATTGGATCCATTGGTTCATTAGGCCCTTCTAGCTCTTCTTTATGATCAACGGGATGTTCTAAAGGATTTGATGGACCATAATCTTCTTCTTGCTTGGGAGCTTCATGGTTTTCATCCTCATCGGAGTCCATGGGAACTTCTTTGGATTTTCAATAGGCCACATTTTCATCAAAGGTCACATCCCTGCTAACTTCAACTTGTTTTTCTCCTGGAACATATATTCTATAGGCCTTTGATGACTCACTATAATAAACGAATATCCCTTTCTTTCCTAAAGGCTCTAACTTCCTTCTCTTATCTTTAGGTACATGAATATAAACAAGACAAACAAATATTCTCAAATGACCAACCTAAGGTTTTTGTCCTGTGAATGCTTCTTCAGGAGTCTTGTCTTCCAAAATTTGATGAGGACCTCTATTTTCAATGTAGACAATTGTCATTGATGCTTTCCTCCATAGAAACATAGGAAGGTCTTGATCGTGCATCATTGCCTTCACAAATTCTTCAATACTTATGTTCTTTCTTTCAACAAATCCATTATGTTGTGAATTGTAAGGGAGTATTAGCTCCCTCTTAATCCTAGCTTCTTTACAAAAGGCAACGAGCTCATTGGAGGTATATTCTCCTCCATTATCAGATCTTAGGATCTTGATCTTCTTTCCCATCAAGTTTTCAACTTTAGCCTTGAATTCCTGGAACTTGTCAAAGACCTCATCCTTTGTATTCATGAAGTAGATCCACATCTTGCGAGAGAAGTAATCAATAAAGGTTACATAATACAACGAGCCTCCAAGAGACTTAACTGGCATTGGACCACATACATCAGAGTATAGACTATGTCCAAAATTTCCTTGGGTCTACATTCGTTGCTTGGAAAAGGCTTCGTAACATTCTTTCCAAGTGCACATCCTTTACATACTCCTTCATGTTCTTCCTGCAAATCCGGAACACCTGCAACCATCTACTTTAAGTCTAGCGAAGCTTTATAGTGAAGGTGAGCATATCTTCTATGCCAAAGCTCACATGGATTAATATCATTACAGAAAAGTGCTCGAGTAGGATGTTTCAAAAGTCTATACAACCTTTCTTCACAAACTCCAATTACTCTAGCAGAATCTATACTAGAGTCTTCGGGCAAAACAAGAACTTTGCCATCAACAAATGCTACTCTATCTCCTTTATCTTCTAAGCATGAAATAGAGACCAAATTCTTCTTCAAACCTGGCACATATAATATGTTGCTAATATGAACATTATCACCTCATTCTAGCTGAATGGATGTCTTCCCAATGCCTTTGACTACATAACTGTTGTTGCCTCCAAGTTCCACCGTTTTTTATAATCTTCTTTCCATCAAACTTGTGAAGGTTGTCTCTATCTCCCATCGTGTACCTTAAAGCTCCACTATCTACTAGACATAAGTCTTCAACATCTGCAACAAAACCAGTAAGAGCAAAGAAATAGAAGAATTCTTTATTATACCTAGATTTTCGTTCTTTGGTCTCTTTGGGAGTTCTTCAAAACCTGTTGGAAAGGCAAGTTGATTTCCTTTTCACTTTCTATCATTCAATCTTTCAGGACAAATGTGTCTAAAGTGACCAAATTTGTGACATTGATAGCATTATACTTTTGACATATCTCTCTTTCCTTGAGGGGTAGGTCTTCTTTCTTCAAGTCTTCTTCCTTCATTTCTTCTTCCTCCACCCTTCTTCAAACGTGAAGCATGTGCACCTTCTTCGAATCTCAGGAGCTTTCCTTTGTTGAGATTTTGTATAGTTGGTGTAGCATCGGGTGTGCTCTAGGCCTGAAATTTTGTGGAGGGGCTAAGACACACTTGAACTCCAAAACCCAGAAAGTGTTTTGTGAAATTTTTCAAGTTATTCAAATAATTAATTATTTTGATGGATTTCCTAAGTCTAAACTTAGGAAAATTAAATAATTAAAGTGAATTAATTAACACGTGTTGAAATGTTCTAAAAGACACGGATCAAGCAGTCTTTTAACCTCAGTCGTTGATGAATGTTTTAATCTCGGTCGTTGAAGAGTTCAACGAAAAAGTATAAGAGAAAGGCTCGAGGGTCAATTGGAGACACACACAGAGACAGAGCTAAGAGAACAGATCTGGAATTCTAGGGTAGGGTTTGCAAAGAATTCCCAGAAGAGTTTTTCTGCAGCGAGGGGTAGTATTGGCTGAGGGGATGATCTAATCCCGGAGCCAAGAGTTAGTAAGAGGTAGAGGAGCAGCAAACAAGGACAGCGCAGAGGAGCAGACAGCAGCAGGAGCAGCTACGCAGGATAGCGCTGCAGCTCCAGAGGGTTTCAGAATTACACAGAGGGTCTCCAAGGCCAATGTAAGGCCTGCGTCACCCTCTCTGGGGTTACGCAATCCCTCTCTAGGCAGCGCAGTGGCACTCAAAGCCTAGCAAGGCTGACGTTGGAGCTTTAGGGGCAGTACTGAGGTTTCTAGGGCCAGATCCAGGTCAAGTCTTGTAAATCTCGTTTGAGGGTGTGGATCAGTCAGATATTTGGTCTTGGAACAACAAATTAGTTGCATATTTCTTTTATTATCTGTCAAGTTTTCCAAATCTGGAACCCAGATTTACTGTACTCAAAATCTACTTAATAAAATAACCCTCATATCTGCTGCACCGGTTTTCCCGCTTTGGGTTTTTCTGGGAACTTATGTCCAAAAATCCATGTGTCACTTTGTATGAATGAGCGTAGTATTCAGTAAATGATCTGCATGTGTAGACTGTAGTTGTGTTTACTTCAGGATTTTCTGAATCTAATTTCTGAAGATAACTTGTATAATTTAAATCAAGTAGGAGAAGTAAAACCATGATGCTGCAGTGGAATTTTCACATCCTCCTGATATGAATCTTGATTCTTCTTGAGTACACGCAATCCATAGTTCATCAAACGTTAGCACATTTTTTCTGGCACATATTCTTGCTGCAAATAAATCCGTTGATTATGGTAAACCATTGAGTGTTGTAGTTACTAGTTCTTTTTCGAGAATGATTTCATCAATTGTAGTATCATTCCTTATCATTCTAACATCACGAAGCTCATTCTTAAATCTCAATGCTTGACCAATATTGTTGATAATATACAATTAAGGCATCATACATTTTCTTTAAAGAGTCAAGATTTGTGATATATGGGATCAAATGATTTCTGACGGAATCTACAATGATACTTTTAGCTATAATATCATATTTCTCAAATTTTAATTTCTTTTCATCTTTTTCCGGTTCAGTGACCTTTCCTTTCACAATACCCAAGAGATCTTCCTTTACAAGAAGAATATCAATCCTTGTTTTCCAAGCCCTAACATTTGTAGCTCCTTCTAATTTGTGTTCTACCTTTATATGAGAACCCATAGATATAGGGTTTTTCTTAAGAGTGATCTCTTGCCAAAGCTTCTTCAAGAGTGATCTCAATGTTCTTCTCGTCACCTACGCTCTGATACCATGTTGAGTTTTCAAGTGCAATAGATACAACCACTATATTTTTAAAACGTTGGTAATCACTTCTAATGATATATGTCTTATTTTAACAATTTCAGTTTATCATTAAGCAATTACACTTCAAAAGTTCAACCATAACCATAAAGACAATAGAGATCACAATGCACAAAGAGAACACAAGATTTACCAAGGAAACCCCACTTGGGGGGAAATCCTAGCAACCTTCTTCTTAGAGAAATTCTCCAGTTCAACAAGAGATAAATCTAATGCAACTAGTCAAATATGAGGTCAAACTGACCAACAAAGCTTATGGTCAAACCTGGTCCACAATCCTCAAGTCAAGCCCTTAAACTACCCTGCAATTTGGCCCTGCAGTTCAACCTTACAACTTCGGCCATGCAACTTCGACCCTGTAACTCAACCCTACAATTTGGGCCCTGCAATTCGGCCCTGCAACTCAACCTGCCGAAAAACTGCTACCCAAAATTCACACGTGTGAGGTTTAGAAAGAGAAATGCAAGCTAGAGAGAGGGCGAAATTCACCCTTCTTCTTTGTCCTTCTTGTCCTTCCTATCCTTCACTTGGATGCCTAGAAACTTCTTTCTTGTGTGAGGTCGAATGGTGCATTTGTGGAGGAGGTTGAATGCCTTTATATAGTATTTTGCCTTCGCGAATAGGTGTCTCTCTTCATTGGGGCTGACTTGACTTGAGGGAGGGCCAACTTGACTATCTTGAAGCCAAAAATTCAAATTTTCAAAATTTTCTCTTTTAAATCCAACATGAAGAACATGTCTTACAATAATTCTTTCAAATGAAGAACACGTTTTACAAATTCTTTATACATTACAAGGGCTAAAATATAAATTATGAATACCAACCATAGCTACAAAATTCAACATTTTTCACCTTCCAAAGAGCAATGATGACCTTGCAGATATAGCATTTCCCCTCCAAAACGAAGCATTGGGCACTTTGATGATTCCACATGAAGATTGACACCTCCAAGTACCCTCAAAAGATGAAATGTTGAGCTCTTCTTGCTTGTTGTTGGATTTACTTGGTGTTGTACCTAGCAGACCCAGGATGCCCCAAGGCTAGCCCTGACACTATCTGATGGACCTTGCTTGATTCAAAGTCCAGATGATGATGGTCATCCCCAAGTTGACATGGGAGGATTTGTACTCACACTTGGAGCCCCAACATTGGAGAGAGATATTGTCACGTTATCCATCTAGCCCTTAAGAGGGTGACATAGGGCACCCAGATCATGGTTTTTGGACATGGAGGCACTTGAGGCACATCTTGAGGTCTCCCCTCGAGACTCGGAGTTGATTTTGATGATTCCACATGAAGATTGACACCTCCAAGTACCCTCAAAAGATGAAATGTTGAGCTCTTCTTGCTTGTTGTTGGATTTACTTGGTGTTGTACCTAGCAGACCCAGGATGCCCCAAGGCTAGCCCTGACACTATCTGATGGACCTTGCTTGATTCAAAGTCCAGATGATGATGGTCATCCCCAAGTTGACATGGGAGGATTTGTACTCACACTTGGAGCCCCAACATTGGAGAGAGATATTGTCACGTTATCCATCTAGCCCTTAAGAGGGTGACATAGGGCACCCAGATCATGGTTTTTGGACATGGAGGCACTTGAGGCACATCTTGAGGTCTCCCCTCGAGACTCGGAGTTGATTATGATGATGGAACATCCCACTAGCCCATCCCATGCATTTTTGCAGCATTTATGGCCAAAAAGGGCATGACATCATGATTTTGGAGGATACCTATCACCGACCCACACTTGTGGGCATTTATTGCATTAGTTTATTGGTTTGAGCTATGGGGTTGGCTTGTAACCCCTTGTCTTGTCAAACACTCAAAGTCAAACTTGTTTTAGGGCTTGTAGGATAATATTTTGTAAAAGAAAAGGGATAGACCTCATATAAATAGAGGATCCTTTCATTCACTCTATTCATCATCACACATGTGAATTCGGCCTCTCTTAGAAGAGTGTGGATTGTCTTGTCTTATTTGCTACTTGGTAGAAATGTGATTCTATGGAGCATCTTTCTATTTGAGATTGACTATTGCATTAGAGGCATCTTTTTAGGATTTAAAAAAGGCTTTTTCTTGGATAGATTTGTAAGTTTATTGTGATTTTTCATATTTTGCATGGCAATGGATTAATGCTAGGGTTTCTATATGTTCCATGACTAAAGGCCTATTGTTTTTTGGAAATATTGGCAAAACTTTGCATGTTAAATATATTCTCCCTTGAAATCCATAGAACTCCTAATGTGCATCTTCTATCTAATATCTCCCCTCACGAAAAAGATAGTGTTTTACAAGAGGAAAACATGTTTTCCCCCTTACTCCAATCAATTTTTTTTCCTTTCAATTTTGCCCTAAAACTCCACTTTGCCCAAGTAGGATTAGGCACTAGCTAAAGTTGTGTTGATCAAAAATCATTAAAACTCACTTCTTTAATATCTCCTAGGCTTTTTAAGGCAAGCCACTATGGCTTTTCTAGGGCCAATTTGCTTCTAAGATCAATTTTGGATGGATGTTTGAGGATTAGAATTTAGGGTTTGCCTTCTTATACTGTTTAAATGCAAAGTATAACTTTTGTTGTGGTGAATTCTCCCCAAATAGAGCTGACATCACCCTTCCTTGTCTATTCGTGCCCTAGAAACCCTAGCCAAGCTTTAATTTGACACCTATTTGAGGGTTTATGTTCTTTTCTTTATCCAATCATTACAATAAACCCTTTTTCTAACTTCTACATGCCTAAGTATTCCTTTATCATTGTATATCAATAAGCCCTATCCTGTGAATGCCCATGTCTAGTCTAGGGTTAGAATACTTGTCCCTTGATAAACAAGAATTGAGTTTGTTCCATCATTAAGTTATATCTCCCTAGCCTACTTATACCACCTGAAGCCCTGTAATTCGAATATCATTATACATCGATACAGGGAAGCCTCCCTTGTGCTGAAACTCCACTAAACAGCGGGAGGAAGATTGAGGTGACAGTAGCAATCCTTCGTCATTGTTGCTACTTCGTCATTGTTGCTATAGGGTCTGGCCCTCACCTTGTGAGTCCCCTCACGAGGCCTGCTAGATTTTGCGGCAATGGGATGTAGAGTAATCTCTCCCATGTGGCACACCCATGCTGTAAGGAATCATCTGCAACACTCATGTTCCTTCCTTCAATAGTGCACCAATTTCCTAGGAAAACAACTCAGAGCAACCAAAAAGTAACAAGCAATGCTTCCCATAATTGGGAAAATAGGATAAGTTTTCATCCTAGATAAAAATAAACATAAAAAGTAACAAAAGTAGCTACACAGTGGAAAAACAAATGGAGTGTTCTTGGAACTCTTTTACGACTATGTACTTATCTGGAAAGACAAAATAAAAAAAGATCAACTACCATCAGATTCTCCATGCCTCGTGTACAATTAGGTGGCATGTTAGTTTATTAATGGACCTTCTATTGGGCATAAATAAAAACCTGAGCCTACAAAAAGGAAAAGCATAATCTTGACACTGGAACCTATAAGAAGAAACCCTGCTAAGGCAGTTCACAGTAAAAAATTAAAGACGAGAGCAAAGGCAGCGGAACTACTTCAATGAGTGAGTGTTCCCACATAATTGGGGAGGTCAGCTCAGTTAGAGGCCCACACAGAGTTAGGTAAGGCTCAGTAAAATTTAACTAAAAGCATGTATTACCTCTGTAAAGGGCAATTTGGCCTACAAAAATGTATTCTACATGTCTCTGTATCTCAGCTTTCACTGTGCCCATCATTGCTCTTTTAACCTTTTTATGAAGCAAGTTTTACCTTTTGCCTAGAGAGTTTCAACTTGCATATTTAGCACCAATAGAAGTTTTGCTGAACTACTTCAATGAGTGAGTGTGGAAGCAGAGTTGGGGATGTCAGCTCAGTTACAAGCCAACACATAGTTAGATAAAACTCAGTAAATTTTAACTCATAGCATGTTTCACCGAGGTAAAGGGCAGTTTAGCCTACAAGGATGCAATCTACAGAATGTCTTTGTATATCAGCTTCTACCATGGCCATCATTGTTCTTTTAGCCTTTATATTAAGTTTCAAGTTTGATTGTTTCACTACAGAGGTTCCACTTGCATATTTGTTGCCAAGGTTATTTTGGCTAGTGCTACACTTTCAAGCATTTTTCAGCCCTGTTCTAAAGATCTGCCTAAGGATGAACCAAATGTAACCTTTCCAAGGAAGTACAACCTTTTATAGGTTTGTGCACAACTTTTCACACTAACAGAAGGTGAGACCTGCACTGCAGTTGTTCATAATCAACCCAAAGCTTGCTAAAGAGGAGTAGGACGCTTTAGTTACATGAAATACAAAATTCTGTCTTGCTGATATATTTTCCTTTCAAGGTCCTTTCGTTACTTTGACCCTCTCGTATATCTAAAACATTGGACTCGATCATTATAATTTGTACAAAATTCTAAGAATTGAAAAACATGTATTTCTATGAAAATATTAAGATAAAACTATCACCCTTCTGCCTACATCACTGCTAAACCTAGCCCAATTCTGATGACTCAAATAAGATCCCAACCTAAGATGAATTGGTTGGTTCTCTACTTTTCCTATTAATATAATTAGGCATATTTTATTTCATCTAAAGCTAAATTATGTGCACACACTTGAAAATAATTGGAATACAGATGTTTTCTAAATGCCAATTTACCTGTAAATGCCATGAGTGACCAACTCATGGTCATCTCGGAGGTACATTTTGATATCATGTGTAAAGCCGCGGCGAGCAGTAAGTATACCAGCTTTGCGTAACAATTCTCCAGCCACAACCATTACAAGTCCTATGTTGCTTAACCACCACTGCATCTTCAACTCCGGAACAAAAGTAAATTCTATGGCATATTCTATCAACCCACAGACCATAGCAAGAATATATTGCTTGCTGATAAGTAATGCTGCAAACAAAATACAGAAAACATCAGCTGTAAGTTTGCAAAACTAAGTTGGAGTTCAGCAACAAGGCATCTACTACCATAATCTGGAATTCGGATAGGATGTTACAGCAGCAGTCAGCGTTGTCTACATAGATATTTGAGTCAGAATAACATTAAACTTTAGAGCGAGGAATTAAAACAGAAAATAACACAAACTGTTATTCAGGTATAGGCAGAAACCAAGGCAATATAAAATGAAAAATAGAAGATGCCAAAAGTTTTAGATGGATATTAATCAAAACAGAAGGGTGCAGCATTCAATAACCTGAGGAACAAAACTGCTCTAGACACCTACAGACAATAGGAATAGACTTCAGTTCTTCAACATGAAAGGACACCAGAACTTCTATTCGGGTATAGGCAGAAACCAAGGCAATATAAAATGAAAAATAGAAGATGCCAAAAGTTTTAGATGGATATTAATCAAAACAGAAGGATGCAGCATTCAATAACCTGAGGAACAAAACTGCTCTAGACACCTACAGACAATAGGAATAGACTTCAGTTCTTCAACATGAAAGGACACCAGAACTTCTACCAAGTGGGTTAGGTAATTATTATATTCCATAAATTATTGCAGCTAAGCAATCCCCTAGCTGGTCCCAATATGTACCAAATCAGAAAAAGTAAAAAGAGAAGGCTTGCATAGTTTACAAGCCTTCTTAACACACCAGTTACAACCACCAAACCTTTACATGTCATAACTTGTGAATGCCCACTTCCTTAAACTTGTCTTTAATTATATAAAGAATTTGCTACAACCATCAAAACTGTATACGTGAAATGTTTTTGTAGCACAATTAGCACTAAATGTTGGATACCAAACACACATGTACCTATTCAGGTTCAAAATGGCTAACTTTCTTTGATTAAGTATGTCAGGATAGTCATGGAAATTTTCAAAATTTGCAACTTGCTGTTCAGCATGTGATTTGACCAATTATAGCTTGTGCCTCACTCTTTTATTGGTTCTAGGTTATCTTGTCTGCATCAAGAACCTTAACAACATCATTTTAGCTGAGCATTTCTGAGATATAATTTTCCTGCCTCACAAACATGCTCCCTCCTACCATTTAGGCTATTTTTCCCTTCTTTTCTATAAAAAATTGACATGATTGGAAAGAAATTTTCTAGCGTAGTACTAATGGTAAATAACAAACCAGGAATATTGTTAATTTTGGACAACTAGGTCCAAACTCCATGTTGTGATGCTCAGATGAAGATGCCAATATTTTTATTGGATTCCTCTTTCGGAGATGCAAGATTGATCCAAAGATCATCTTGATCCGATGAGCAGAACATTTATTTTGAATTTATTCAAAATATGTGCAGGTCGACCTGAAATGAAATGTAGGCTTGAAGCTCCAGCAGTTGTGTCACACACCCTCATTGATGGATATAAATAGGTCAACGTTGGAGGTCACTTTCACTCGCCCATCACACCACATTCTCTCTCCTCATCTGATTGGTTCAATCACCTTGGAGGCTCTTCTTCATCCACACATGGGAAACGCAGCAAGAAGATTTCTGTTTTCTGACCTAGGGTTTTTCAGCGCAGAGTTGACCAGCGTTGACTTTGGTCAATGCTTGGTCAAACTGACCCAAATCTGTCCCAGAATTCCGATTTCTGCAGTCCGCATTTATTGGCACAGAAATCGAGGCTGGATGTTGACCGTTGACTGGGCTGCGTTGACTTTTTGCTGCTGCTGTTTGCATTGACTGTGACAGCGTTGACTTTCATTGACTTTTGGTTGACTGATCTGGCTGTCCGAGAGGCTTGTGTGACACTTCTGGTTGGCTGACTGTATTGAGACTTTGCTGGTTGAAGCATCCTGCTGACCGCCGTAATGCACCAACAGATATATTTTTGGTTTGTCTTATGTCGATCTACTAGTATGTTCTATCTGCATTTTACTTTCTTATTTATGTGATTACTGACTGATATTGGGGATAAAAGTAAAGTTGCATCAAGCATAGAACATCTACAAAAATTTACATGGTATCAGAGCTGAGGTGAAGACAAAGCCCAAGTTTGTAGAAATCACCGAAGAAGAGCATGGGTACCTCAAACTACAATGGCTTTAACGCTGATGACAAATTGACTAGGAAGGAAGACTTCCATGCCTAGAAGATGACATTGGATCTTATGTTGGAAGACCAAGATGTCATGGACTATGTGCAAGCTAAAATCCAAGAGCCTCCATCCTCTGCACCTGTTGCCACCAAGTCAAAGTATAAGAAGGGGGAAATCAAAGCAAAGTTGATGATCAGGGACTCAATTCATAAGAGTCTGGTTGCCTACATCTCTGAGCTGGGCACATCTAAGGAAATGTATGATAAGTTGGTCAACATGTTCAAAGCCAACAATGCAAATCAAGTCCTATTCTTTAAGAATCAACTAAAGAATCTGAAGAAAGGCAGGGATGAGTCCGTCCAATCATATTTTTTGAAGCTGACCAAAATCAAGAATAATCTTCTGGCTATTGGGGAAACAATAGCTGATCGAGAGATGGTTCTCACCGCAGTTGGAGGTCTCTCATCCGAATGGTATGTATTCAACACTACCATTCTCAATAACAATATGATACCTGATTTTGACGAAGTACTATCGAGATGCGTACAAGAAGAGACAAGGATGAAGGAAATGTTGCCTTCATTACTCGTGTTAAGAAGAAGAACTTTGGTGGTCCGAGGAACAAAGGAAGAGCAGGGGCCCAAGGGAAGAAAGGAAAATGTTACACATGTCACAAGACCGGCCACTATGCTAGAGAATGCCCTTTCAAGAAAGATTCCCCTGATGATGATGACAACAATCAAAGGAACAACAGGTTCAAAGGAAAGAGGAAGGCTCCCTCTGGTGGAGATGGGCAACCTTACAAAAGGTCGAGAAATTCCAAGTATGAGGAATCAAATGTTGTTGATGATAAAAGAATTAAATTCATTTTTGTATCTGCCCTCTCTGTTGCATCTCCACCCAACACTATGGATGTCTGGTTGATAGATAGTGGTGCCTCAAGGCACGTCACTGGGTTCAAGGAAGCACTTTCTGAGATGGTTGAGAAGGATGTTAATCTGAAAATTATCCTTGGAGATAATGCCACATATCCCGTGAAAGGGACAGGGACTGTGACCCTCCACTTGTCTCAAGGTCAAGTCCTCCGCTTGCAAGATGTACTCTAAGTACCTGATTTGAAGAAGAACCTTGTGTCTATTTCGGCAATGGAAGACAGGTTTCAATGTGGCATTTATTGATGGGAAGGTGCGTATCTGGAAGAAGAGTTTCAAGGAAGCTATCATGATTGGGTTTAGAGTTGATACACTCTACCAGGTTGGAGGAAGTCCACTGGGAGCGATGACATGTGATACTATCTGATAGACTGAACTATGACACCGGAGGTTTGGACACCTTCACTACAAAGCCCTTCCCGAAGCAAGGAAGGTGGTGACGGGGATGCCCGAGTTCACAAATGATCATGAAGGTGTATGTCAGGGTTGTGCCGAAGGAAAGCATACAAGGGGACCTTTCCCCTCAAGCGTCACAAAGACATCTGATGTCTTGCAATTGGTACATTCTGATCTGTCTGGTATGTTGCCCGTGACATCCTTGGGAGGATGTTCTTATTATATGACATTCATAGATGACTTCTCTCGCAAAACCTAGATATACTTCTTGAAAAAGAAGGATGAGGCTTTCATGTGGTTCCGTACCTTCAAAGCCTTGGTGGAAAATTCAATAGGGAAGAAGATCAAGATATTGAGGACCGATAATGGCACTGAATATGAGACGAACAAGTTCAAAAACTTTTGCAGAGAAGCTGGCATCGAGAGGGAGACCACACCTGTCTATACTCCTGAGCATAATGGCGTTACTGAAAGAAAGAACGGGACCATTGTGGAAGCTTCCCGTGCCATGCTATGTGACCAAGGTCTTTCGAAGTTTCTGTGGGGAGAAGCTACGAACACTGCTGTGTACATACAAAACCGATGCCCGCATTTCGCTCTGGGCTCCAAAACTCCCGAAGAGGTTTTCTCTGGTAAGAAACCTGACGTCTCACATTTTAGAGTTTTTGGATGTCCTGTTTATTTTCATGTACCGAAGGAGAAGAGGAGCAAGTTAGATGCTTCTGGAAAGAAGGGAATGTTTGTGGGCTACAGCGGAACTTCGAAGGCCTATAGAGTCTATGTGCCTAGTCAAAGGGAAGTGGAGATATGCCACGATTTTACCATTGATGAAGATGCTTCCCTGCGGAAAGTAATCAATCTTCCAAGATCTGAGGAAGATTATGAAGCAAGGCCTAGAAATCAAGAAGAACCAAAGGATGAGACGATGCTTGATGTTGAACGATCGATGGACCCTATTAATCCACCTCCTTCAATGAGGAAGAGACCATCATGGCTCAAGGACACTCTCGAGAATGCCGAGCGACATATGGCCCCAAGGGGGACATTCCGTGAAAGCAAAAAGCCGAATAGATACCAAGAGTATCTAGCAGCCATGAGTACTGTTGTCGCACAGATTGTCAAGGCACCGCTACAACGGCTCAGATTGGGGGCTATCACCTTTATCCCCAATCTCTCTATTTAAACTGTCTCCTTGCAAGCTAAGGGAGGTAGACCCTTTTATAAATGAAGATAACAAATCCAGGAGACACAGCTAAAACATCGAATACTTGATAGGATAAACGAGATTCCACAAATCTAAATTAGATTTCACTTTTAAGACCAGTGCCTTATGGAGTCAAATAAAATCTCGTTATGCAATTGTAAGTAAGTGACGATTAACTGCTGCTTATTAAAACACGATTGATCAATGATATTCAATTGAAAACAATACGATGAAAATGCCAGGACTTAAAATGTTACAATTAATTTCGATCCAGACAAATCAACGATTTTATATAGTCACTTTTAAGATAAAATTTCAAAAGCTCACTTGACCATAGAAAATTTAATTTTTTTTTTTTTTTTAATATTTTTGTATTTTCTATTTTTTTTTAAGATTTTGAAATTTTTTTTTTTTGTTTGCCCTCCATCGATTCCAAGCTGCTCCCTTTCATCTTCGATTTCACTATCCTGCAGCTTACCTTCTTCACGCCATTTTCTTCTCCATCTTGCAAACTGTTAACCTTTCTTACCCCGTCCGTTCTCCATTTGTTCTACCAGCATTTTTCCTTGGCCGTTCATTTCAAATCTGCCTACAGATCCTCATCGATCTGCATAAATCTCACCGTCTGGCTTTTACACGTCCGTTTGCATCAATTTCGTCTAGCTTTCCACGCTGTCCTGCACCCTTACTGAAGCCGTCACTTTCCCGTCCGCTTGCTCTCCTTCATCAACCTCCATTTCTCAGCGTTCAATCTTCTGCAATCTCTTGCCAGACTCTGCACATTCGAACGTCGTCCTCGCTCCTCACGTCCACCTGCAGATAACACAAACAACGCACACAAAAAAAAAAAACAAACGCAGACTAAATCAAACGAAATTATTCATACGCGTTTTTCTTTTTTAAAGTGGTTTCAAATTTCGAAATTTTTGAGTCGGCTTTAGTTTCAGATTTCAATAGTTATTTCTTTTAGCGTTACTAATTTCATTTAAATTCGACAAGGGTTAGCATTAGTTGTTTTTTAGGAGTTAGGCTTGTTATTTAATATTCGATTTTAGTCCATTTCAATAGCGTAGTTGGATTTTAGGGTAGTCAGCTTTTGTTTATTTGTTTAGATTTAACTTTTAAGTTTAATGTTAATCTAGTTAGATTTTTTAATTTTGTTAATTAGATTAATCTTTTTGGACTTTGGTTTATGTCAATTTTAGATTTAATTTAGTTTTTAGATTAGAACTTTTATTCATTTTAGATTTTTGAGATTTTGATTTAAAATATAAAATAATACAAAAATATTTTAAAAAAAAAAAAAAATTTAAATTTTCTATGGTCAAATGAGCTTTTGAAATTTTATCTTAAAAGTGACTATATAAAATCGTTGATTTGTCTGGGTCGAAATTAATTGTAACATTTTAAATCCTGGCATTTTCATCGTATTGTTTTCAATTGAATATCATTGATCAATCGTGTTTTAATAAGCAGCAGTTAATCGTCACTTACTTACAATTGCATAACGGGATTTTATTTGACTCCATAAGGCACTGGTCTTAAAAGTGAAATCTAATTTAGATCTGTGGAATCTCGTTTATCCTATCAAGTATTTGATGTTTTAGCTATGTCTCCTGGATTTGTTTTCTTCATTTATATTAGGGTCTACCTCCCTTAGCTTGCAAGGAGACAGCTTAAATAGAGAGATTGGGGATAAAGGTGACAGCCCCCAATCTGAGCCGTTGTCGCGGTGCCTTGACAATCTGTGCGACAACAAGTACAATTGTACAATCTGAGCCTGGATCTTTTGAAGAAGTCGTAAAGCATCAAGTCTGGAAGGATGCTATGCACGAAGAATATGAGTCCATTATGAATAATGATGTTTGGGATGTGGTTCCAAGACCGGAGGACAAAGCAGTTTTCACCTCGAAATGGCTCTATAAGATCAAGCATGGATCTGATGGAAGTGCTGAAAAGTTCAAGGCAAGATTCGTTGCCTGAGGCTTCTCTCAAAAGGAAGGCGTAGACTATGATGATATATTTGCACCTGTGGCCCGATATACCACCATTTGATCTATCATAGCCCTTGTTGCTATGCAAGGATGGAATCTTCATCAGATGGATGTGAAGACCGCATTTCTGCATGGTGCGATAAAGGAAGAGGTGTATGTGGAGCAACCTCTGGGGTTCGAAGTCCAGGATTGGGACACCCATGTTTGCAGGTTGAAGAAAGCCCTCTATGGGTTGAAGCAAGCACCCAGAGCTTAGTACGAGAGGATAGATAGCTACCTGATGACGTTGGGCTTCACTCGTAGTAATGCTGATCCAAACCTTTACTTCAAGGTTGATAGAGAAAAGCCTCTCATTCTGGTGTTGTATGTGGACGACCTCTTCCTAACAGGTGTTGACCCTCTCATTCATCAGTGTAAGAGGGAGCTCGCTGCTGAGTTTGAGATGAAGGACCTAGGACTGATGAATTACTTCTTAGGCCTGGAGGTCTGGCAGAGACCTAGCGAGATTTTCCTTTCTCAAGGAAAATATATTGTGAAGCTTCTGGAAAGATTTGGAATGGTGGACTGTAAGTCCGTGTCGACACCGATGGAGCTCAACTTTAAGAAGTCGAGTGGCAGCGCTGTTGGGCCCGTGCTAGCAAATCCTACTGAGTATCGTCAACTCGTAGGGGCCCTGATGTTCTTAGTGAACACCCATCCGAACGTATGTTTTGCAGTGAACACTTTGTGTCAACATATGGTTGAACCTCATCACATTCACTGGGTTGGTGCCAAGAATCTGTTGAGATATCTTCGGGGCACGATAAACCATGCGTTGAGATACACTGCCGAGAGAGTGACACTCCATGGATATACTGATGCCGATTGGGCTGACAGTGTGGTGGATCGTAAGAGCACATCGAGATGCTGCTTTACACTTGGATCTGCTTCGATATCATGGATGAGCAAGAAGCAAAATTTGGTGGCTTTAAGCACCACGGAGGCCGAATACATTGCAGCAAGTATGGCCTGTTGTGAAGCAATTTGGTTACGAAAGCTCTTTAGTGAGTTGTTCGGGCATGTGCTAGATACCATCGTGATACTTTGTGATAACCAAAGTGGGATTCGGTTGTCCGAGAATCTAGTGTTCCACAATCGAACCAAGCATATTGATATCAGGTACCACATTATCCGGGATATGGTACAGCGAAGCGCCGAAAGGCTCGATCATATAGGAACTGATGAGCAGGTCGAGGATATTCTCACAAAGCCCTTGGGGAAGGTCAAGTTCCTAACCTTCTGTGAGAATCTTGGAATCGTGGAACAACCCTATGCTAAGGGTCCTGTTGGACGATGAGCTCTTGGAGCTCTGGGGAGCTTTTGGGATAGCTTCTCAGACCTATAAGCACACACGGGGTTAGGCTTGCCGAACCATGTGATGCTTCTGCCCCACCGTTATGATGTTGAGTTGGTTCACCTCTCATGATCTGTGCCCCATATGCATCCTACCCATTGAGTCCCGGACTCATGGGAAGTACCTCTCATTTGGCCAGCGAGGTGGGAAAGCTAGAGACCAGTAGCAAATACTGATAGACGCATCAGAGATTGTCATACTCTCTATGTCTAGGATGGCACGTGTCTAAACACTTGATCTGGGATAAAGTATAGTGAGTTTTCGGACCTCCAACTGACTTCGAGTCAGGGAAACCAACTTCGGGTTGGTATGAGACTCTTTTTGAGTCCTATAGAGGTTTCAGACCTCTGGGTTGAATCTGTCAGTCGGGAATGATGTCTTTGTGACTAACCCACTTTTGTTCTGAAATAAAGAAGCCAGCAAAGCAAGTTACGGCAGGATGACGCACGATGTTTGGATGGCACAGGTGGATGGAGTTCTCCCTAGGTGAGAGGTAGTGTTAATTTTGGACAACTAGTTCCAAACTCCATGTTGTGATGCTCAGATGAAGAAGCCAATATTTTTATTGGATTCCTCTTTCGGAGAGGTGCAAGATCGATCTAAATATCATCTTGATCTGATGAGCAGAAAATTTATTTTGTATTTATTCAAAATATGTGCAAGTCGGCCTGAAATGAAATGTAGGCTTGAAGCCCCAGCAGTTGTGTCACACATCCTCATTGATGGATATAAATAGGTCAACGTTGGAGGTCATTTTCACTCATCCATCACATCACATTCTCTCTCCTCATATGATTGGTTCGATCACCTTGGAGGCTCTTCTTCATCCACACGTGGGAAATGCAGCAAGAAGATTTATGTTTTTTGACCTAGGGTTTTTCAGCACAGAGTTGACCAGCATTGGCTTTGGTCAACGCTTGGTCAAACTGACCCAAATCTGTCTCGGAATTTCGATTTCTGCAATCCGCATTTATTGGCACAGAAATCGAGGTTGGACGTTGACCGTTGACTGGGCTACATTGACTTTTTGCTGCTGCTATTTGCGTTGACCATTGACTGTGACAGCGTTGACTTTTGATTGACTGGTCTGGTTGTCCGAGAGGGTTGTGTGACACTTCTGGTTGGCTGACCGTATTGAGACCTTGTTGGTTGAAGCATCCTGCTAATGGTCGTAACGCACCAACACATATTTTTGGCTTGTCTTCTGTCGATCTACTGGTATGTTCTATCCAGTGAAACAGGACCCGTTGAGTTTGTCGATTACTCGCGAGTTATACTCTGATTGGTGGCTAAACGAACAGATTCGAATTTGCACGAGTCAAACTCGTGTTGACCAAGTTTGATTTGTAGTCAATGCGATTTGCACTCGGCAATTACGATCGGCGGCGATTATTGGCGATTTTTACGAGTGAATCGAGAATTTTTAGGGTTTTAGCTTTGTATTTAACTGTCGTCGTCCACTTGCTGAACAATCTTTCACTCTCGTTGTTTGCTTAACCGATGAACAATTTTACACTCTCGTCGCCGCATCACCCGCTCGCTGAAGTTTGAAGTTTGAAGTCACCAGTGCGGCAGTGCCACATCACCACATCACCGTGGGAGCAGCGAAGCCATCTGGTGAGCCATCGCTGTGAGCCATCACTGTGAGCAATTCGGTGAGCCATCACTGTGATCCATCCGGTGAGCCATCGTTGTGAGCCAAAGCCATCTGGCATTTGCTCCAAAGTTCCAAACTGTCAAGTTGTCAAGACTCAACTTACGAAAATTTCTGTGAGCCTTCTGTGACCCGGCCCTCTCATATATATTATAGATATAAATTTATAGATATCCGATATATATTTAATATTTATGCCTATATACTATATAGTATAGATGTTAAAACTTAAACGGTTTAAGAAAATCGATATCTATAATGCCTGTAGAATCGATATAAATATTTAAGAAAATGAATATTAATTTTTTTTAATTATACTTATAAGATTTTAACTAGTGATAAAATATAATGTCGATCGGAAATCAATCTCTGCATAGTTGATATCTATAAATAAATGCCTGTAGAATCGATATAAATATTTAAGAAAAATGAATATTATTTTTTTTAAATTATACTTTTAAGTTTTTAACCAGTAATAAAATATAATGTCACTCGGAAATCAATCTCTCCATAGTAGTAGTTGGGAACAACAAAATAGGTGGGTGGAATCTGCATTATTATATTTATTATTAAGTCAAATTCTGTTGGTATTGAAATTTGAAACCAACTTCCTAAACTACAGCGGAGATTGTCTATTTAATATTTATCGATGGCAATGGCACTATCACCTAGTTCTGAGCCAAGTGATGTCACCTATTCCATTAAAAATTTATTATTAAAATTTAAAACTTTTCCTGTATAAAACTTAAATATTAAATAGATATCAAATTCAGATTTCAGATATCTTTATTTTAGGATTAATTTTTAAATAGATATCTTTATTGAGTACTTGGCAGCAAGCTGCAAAACCCTCTCTCCCACTTATCTGCATTTTTTATTTTTTATTTTTTTTGTCTTGCAAGAGCCATAAATTAAACAAAAGCAGCAAAGCCACAACTTCAAATCTCGATTCTTCAATCTTAACAGAAGCCACAATTTAAGCACAAGTCCAAAACAACTACAATGTCGAGGGAGAAGGACTTTGCTTGGACTTATTGTGACAAGATTCCGGGAGACCCCAAACTCCATTGTAAATTTTGCAAAGTGAAATGTAGCGGAGGCATTTATAGATTCAAGTACCACCTTGCATAGATACCCAGCCATGATATAGGTCTCTGCAAAGATGTTGACGATAATGTCAAACACCAAACAACCTTGGCCATTGAAATGCTGAGTCAGCATAATGCCAAGAAAGCAAAGCAAAATAAAGAAATAGGAACTCTTGGAGTTGATGAATTTTCTTCCAATGCCCCATGCCCATTGTCATCTCCCTCTGTTGAATCCTCAATGCCATTCCCAAGTTTCCTACACATGCCTCCAAGTCCAGGACAAACTCAAGGCCAAATGAATCCTCCTTCATTCAACACTGGAGGTGGAAACATAAACACTTCTTTTTGCTCCCCGCACAAAACTTGGTTCCCAACCTACCTTGGATGCAACTAGTTGGAAAAAAAATATCCATAGTCAAGCAAGGAAGGCCATTGCTAACTTTTGGTACTGTTCTGACATACCTTTCCACTGTGCCAGAAGTCCTTATTGGCAAGCTATGATTGATGCAGTTGTTGTTGTAGGTCCAGGGTTCAAAGCCCCTACATTAGAGAGCCTTAGGACAGATTTGCTATTAGAGAGTGTTGAAGATGTCATGCTTGTCCTATCTGAGTTTCGTTCATCATGGGTAGAAACAGGGTGCACCATCATGAGTGATGGATGGAAAGATCAGAGGAATAGAACTTTACTAAATTTCCTTGTATCTTGTCCAACAGGCACAATGTTTCTCAAATCAGTGGATACATCAGACAAGGTTAAGACTACCCAACTTATTTGTGAAATGATGGAGGAAGTTGTTCAAGAAGTGGGAGAAGAACATGTTGTACAAATTGTCACCGACAATGCAACGAATTATATGTTTGCTGGTAGACTTTTTGAGATTAGGCACCCCACTATTTTTTGGACCTCTTGTGTTGCCCATTGCATAGATTTAATGCTTGAGGACATTGGTAAGCTTCATTGGATACATGAAGTGGTGGAGAAGGCAAAATCCGTAACCAAATACCTATACACCCACACTATTGTCCTAACCACCATGAGAAAATACACTAAAGGTAAAGAAATTGTTCGACCTGCAGTTACTAGATTTGCAACAAATTTCATATCTTTGCAATCTGTGGTTGAGAAAAAGATAAATCTGAAGAGGATGTTCTTGGGACCTGAGTGGATGGCATCTAAACATTCCAAGACCCTTTAAGGCATTGAAATTGTTGCAGTTGTGTTTAATGACAGTTCCTGGAAAGATGTCGAAGAGATTATTGCTGTGACGGAGTCCCTTGTTAGAGTATTCAGGGAATTCAAGTCTTTTAACTTTTTCATTTTTAAAATTTCATTTCAAACTTTGTTTTATTTTCATTGTTTCATATTTCTTTAAATTTGAAAGCTTGAACTTTCAAGATGGTTGATGGTGACAAAGCTGCTATGGGTTACATTTATGAGGCAATGGATCTCGCAAAGGAGGCCATCAAAAGTAGATATGGGGATGAGGAGGCAAAGTATATGCCTCTTTGGGACATTATTGATGCACGTTGGGATAGGCAATTGCATTCCCCCTTACATGCTGCTGGGTACTTCTTAAACCCACAGTATTTTTATGATAAGAGCAAATTTAACGAGGATGGAGAGGTTGGCAGAGGACTTATGACATGCATTGAAAGGTGCTTCCCTAATCCAGAATTTCAAAGCCGTGTCTTTTCCCAACTACGGGATTATAGGGCGCCAGCTAAATTATTTTCTTATAACAGTGTTATACAAGAAAGGTCCAAGATGTTGCCAGGTACCCTTTGAGGCTTGAAGGCTTCATTAATTCATTAAATTTGTTCAAACTTCAAACTTTATTTTGTCTTTTTAAGTTTTTACTATTTAGTACTTCTACTCACGATGACACGAACCCTTGCCACTTGCTAGGTCTTTGGTGGCAAAACTTTGGTAGTGATACACCAGATTTGAAGAGATTCACCATTCGAATCTTAAACCAACCATGCAGTGCTTCTGGTTGTGAGTGCAATTGGAGCATGTTTGAGAAAATACATTCTAAGAAGCGCAACCGATTGACACAAAAGTGCTTAAATGACCTTGTACTTCTCCATTACAATCTACGACTTTGCAACAAGCAAAAACTAGGTGAGAGCCTGAATTTGAAGGTTTCATAATCTGATTTGCACTTTAAAGTTCAAAGTTCAAAATTTAATTTACATTTCAATGTCTCATGATAATGACAGGTTTGGATCATTCACCAATCGACCTTGAAGAGATAGACCTGCAAACTACAAATGCAACAGATTGGGTCCAATTAGGGGAGGCTCCTCTTTTAAGCCTACATGCCCTGGAGAACTTTGAGAGTCAAGCAAGCGAAGGAGTGGGAGGAATCGCTTCTAGTTCTCACTCTTAAGAGTCTTAGACTCTTCGTTACTGGATTTTTACTGATTATTATGCAGTTTTTTGTAAACTTTTAGAAGCAGATGCTTCTGGTTCTATGTAGTCACTGGTTAGGAGTCAGGGCTCCGTACTTTGGATCGTGTTTGGACTCATAACATATATGAGATACTCATTCATCTATGATATTTTGGACATCTAGTGATAAGATGCATTGTTTGGATATGCCTTTATTGAATATCAATGAAAAATGTTTTTTTTTTAATTCAATATATGTGTATATTTTTATTTATTGAAATCACCGATTTTTTCCCTATCCGATTAAAACTCCACTCTTTTGCCTTGCAGTTGCCGATTTAGAGTCTGGTAACATTGGTTCTATCTGCATTTTAATTTCTTGTTTATGTGATTGTTGACTGATATTGGAGATAAAAAGTAAAGTTGCATCAAGCATAGAACATCTGCAAAAATTTACAAGCATACACTAATTCCACTACCATGTTTTTTGCCTTCAGGACCAAGTAGATAATTAGGATTAGAACCTAAGTAACCGGACACTCCTAAAATGCCCTCGTATCCCCGAATCCCCGTGTCGGACACCTCTAGGTGTCGGATTCGCCCCCAATTCGAAGGACACGAAGTGTCCGAACAGGGTACGGTCGGGACACGACGTGTCCGAAAAGGGACACGCCGTGTCCCGACCGTACCGTGTTCGGACACTCCGTGGCCACTCCTGCCGGGTACGACCGGGCCCGCGGCAACCAAAATGCGCGATTTTTTTTTATAAAGTGTGGCTTTTCTTTCATATTTTCTCACCTATTTCATTTGTGTTTCATTTGTGAATTGAGAAGGAGAGCAAGGAGCAAGAGCAAGGAGCAACTGTGTTCTTTC
The DNA here is from genome assembly GCA_034641835.2 of Pinus albicaulis. NCBI lineage: Eukaryota > Viridiplantae > Streptophyta > Pinopsida > Pinales > Pinaceae > Pinus > Pinus albicaulis. Next base: position 138,239,667 of record CM076578.1, on the reverse strand, counting down.
GAAGAGATTCGGGCATCCGGTAAGTGCATTGTCCCTCTATATTTTGCATTTAGTTTGTTGTTAGTGTGTGCATGTGCATATGTTTTATATATTTAGTTGTTTTTGTTTATTTTTTACAGTATTTATGGCTCCATCAAACAGGGGCAAAGAAAGGGGAAGAATGTCCCCATTGGAGATGCCCCTCCTGTCCCTCTTTCATCACAGTCTGCAAGTATTCCATCCATTGGAAGTGGGGCTGCAACAGTAGCTTCATCCTCTCTCAAGTGACTTCATCCTCTTGTTGCGAGAGGAATTGGAGCACATATGGGAATTTGTATAGTGTGAAGAAGAGCAGGCTTGAGCAGTCCAGGGCAGAGACAATGGTGTATGTGCACACCAACCTTCGTCTCATCTACAGGCAGAGGGAGGAGTGGTTGAAGGGAAAGACAAAGATGTGGGATGTCTTTCCCGATGATATGGGTCTGGACAACAGTGTTGAGTTGGCATTGGCCAACTTGGATCTCAATGCGCCAGTGCTAGAGCCTGTCAGATTTGATGATGGATTAGAGGGGTCATCCTCCACACCAGCAGATGCAGAGATGATAGAGGAGGAGGATGCATCAGAGGCAGAGGAGAGCAGTGGTGAGCATGATGATCAGGATTTCGACAGTGATGCCGATTATGAGGATTGATGACTCTGACTCATTGAGGCTTCAGGCTTGTAGTCTTGTAGATTGTAGTTGATTTTGTATTTTCTATTTCTATTTGCCATTGGCAGTGTTGTTATGTAACACATTTTGATTCTGATGACTTAATGAAAAAACTACAGTATCTTACTATCTTCAATCTTGTCTTTCTGAGTAAATTTGACGATTGTATCATGTATACAGTATGGTGTATCAATTTATCATTGTAATTTGTATTATAGTATCAATGATGATGTATGACTCATGAATATCTAATATCTATGTTTGAATCAATGAATTTTGTATGAATTTGTGCAAAAAATATCTAATTTTAAATATATTAATATATATATATTTTTTTAAAAATATATATATTTTTAATAAAATAATATATAACGTAACGTGTCCCAGAAGTATCCTGTTCCGGGGTCACTGTACCCGTGTCCGACACTTCGTATCCCCGTGTCCCCGTATCCCCGTATCCCCGTATCAGGTGACTTAGATTAGAACTTGCAGGTTAAGGTTTGGCTATTAGAATTCTTACAGTGAATGTCCCTTTCAAGTTGGGTGAAGTATGGCAACTAAAGAGGGTCAAAAATACAGCAGCGGCAAAAGTTACTTTTGCATTGGCTAAGTGTCAATCACGCAAGATTCGTCCAAAGTCCCCTTAGCATACTTCACTTTGTTGAGTGAGTTGCTTTTGTAATTTAGCCCAAGACTAACTTAGCAAAAGCGTATAATTAATTACATTGGATATTGAGCTAAAGAAACTAACGAAAAGTATATTATTTACTTTACTGAATTTGTTTTAATCTCAACTGTTGATCTCATGTGGGTTAGGATTCAATCCTAGCCATCAATCACTTTGGAAATTAAGGTTAGGGATATAGCTCAATGAAAAATTATAAAAGCAAGGCTAAGGAGAGGAGAAAGACATGAGAGAATATGATACTCAGAGTTGAAGAGAAAGGGAGTGTTGCAGCAGTGGAGAAAAATCCAAAGAAGGAAGATTGGTTGGACGCCTAGGCCATACTAATTTTTCTGAGCACCAGATTTGCAGAGAGCTGCACATGTGAGCGAGCTTCAGCTTCAGAGGAGAGAAGGGTTTGCGCAAGGGACCCGTGATAGCAAGGAAAGATTTGGGTGACATGCACGAGAGATATAGTCCGCAGGCCGCATGTGTGAGTTTCTAGATGGCCACATGGGGAGAGAAGCAAGCAAAGGTGCAGATCGAATTTTCTTAGAGGCTAATAAACCAGATTCTAAATTGCTGTAAATTTTCTAGTAATTTCATTATGGACCATATTCCCTGTAAGGGAGCCCTCATTATTCAGATAATAAAAGTGAAGAGAAATTGGAGGGTTATTTGTTGTGTGAAAGATTTCCATTCAGTAGATGCAGAAATATTTTCTGGATATAAAAAATTGCTAGGAATTAAAATCAGATCTAGAATTGAGAAATTAACATGGTATCAGAGCAATAACACTAAAGAAATCAGATTTATTACAGGTTACAATAGCCCTTTTTAAATTTCCAGTAACAAATTTTCCTTTGGGCTTCTGATTTGGGAGATACTTGCAACCAAATTGAGGTTTGAAGACAGATTGGAGGGTGCATCTAACTTCATCCCTTGGAAGGCAAGGGTTTCATTGATTCTCATGGAAAATGGCATATGGAAGTTTTCCAACACCAAACTCACCCTGCTTATGAATGGTGCAGAACTAGTCATCCACACTCAGAAGGATGTAAAAGCCAGAAGGATTATCTTGGATGCAGTGAAGGATAATGAGATTCCTCATCTATCCAAGAAGAATACAAGAAGGGAAATGTGGGAGGCCCTGACGAAGCTATACCAAAGCGATAACACCAACAGAAAGATGGTGCTAAGAGAGAAACTCAAGAGCACCAAGGTGACCAGATTATCTTATCTGTAATATTCCCAATTAGCCTTGCTAATTGGAATATTTCATTTTTGTTTAATTTTGCCGCTTTAGCTAAAAATAATAAATAAAGTGAGAAATAAGAGGGGTCACCTCACTTTAGTCACCTCACTTTATAAATAAAGTGTTCTTTTCCTAGTTGATTGACGTTATAACTTAGAGAGGGGGCCTTGGGGGTCCACATGAGTATGATGGGGAGGCATCAGGCTGACCCAAGGTTAACTGCGCAGGTCAAAGGAGAGTAAGGACGCAGTTAAGTTTTGGAGGGAGTTTGGCATTATAAAAGGAGGGGTTCTCACCTCATTTGGACATGCTTGATTTGATATATATATTGAGAGCTAGACTTCTGTCTGCTTCAGCACGCCGGTTGTTTAGTCGGTCTGCAGCACTGTTTAGTGCAACCGAGTGTCTCCGGTCGGAGATCTCACCCTTAGCCTCGGGGGACTTCGAGTGCCTGCCCTGGTAAGGTTATTTCTGGTTTCACCCTTAGCTTCGGGGGACTTCGAGTGCCCGCCCTAGTAAGGTTATTTTCTGAATTTCATCCTTCAGTTTCAGTGGGGATTGGTAGCAGTTTCAGGTGGAGATTCGGAGAGGAAGAAGCCCTCTTGTGGCTGCGCAGATCTAGCAGGAAAAACGCTGTTTCAGCAGGAGGAAGGACGCAGTTCCTATCTGGGAGGAAGGACGCTGTTCCAGAGGGAAGGAAGGACGCAGATCAGTCTTGGAGTGAGGACGTTGTTCCAGCAGGAAGAGGAGGACGCAGATCTGAAGGCACATTGATAGATCCAGCTTGGGAGATTGTAGATCTGAGCAGATATTTGCAGATCTGGTTCTGTAGGTTGCAGATCTGGAGGGGTAGCATTAGATCCAGCTTGGGAGATTGCAGATCTGAGGAGATATTGGCAGATCCAGCCTAGATCCGAAGAGATAACATCAGATCCAGCCTTTGAGGTTGCAGATCTGAAGAGACATTGGCAGATCTAGCATAGATCTGAAGAGATAGCAGTAGATCTGACACGGGAGGACGCAGATCTGGAGGGATAGTGGACGCAGATCCGGATTGGAGGCTTCCTGCATCCGGCCAGACCGAGACAGTGTACCGATCCACTCGGGAGACGCCGACCGATGAGCAGGAGTATGTGAGTGGGGCTTGACGCGTTTTCCTCAAGATTCCCAGAGCCGATCCATTTATCCGGAGGGTTGTAACCAAGACTACACTGCTTGGCCGCCGTCACTGTAACAGAGCGCGTTTTCATTGGTGAGGGTTTGGAGAATTGAGATCAGCCATCTGCTAGTCTTCAGTTCATAGTTCCGGGGCAGCACTCCAGCCCGCCCGTAGCAACAACAATTAGGACGTTGTCCGCTTACAGCCTATTGTTTGTCCGAGAGGGCCTACTCGCTTGTGGCAAGGATAAAAGTAATTTCATTTCTGATTATCTTGTACTCCTCTCTATGTACTTTCAGATTAATAAAATGGCTCAGATTTCTGGTATTCTATGTGTACTCGTTCCATGATTTGGTTCTAGCATTGTATTTTCTATATCTGTCTGGCATATTCTGTGTATTACTGGTTATTTCCCTTTGGGGATATTACAGTGGTATCAGAGCATAATTCTGGCTCAGCCTGTGGTCTATGACATCGGGAAAGAGATCGTACAGAGGTTTTCTAGAATTTTTGAGCACTAGCAGTTGCAATACCAGAAACGCAGTTGGAAAAAGGGCCAAAATAAAAAGGGTCAAATTTTGAAGTTTGGAATTAGAAGAAACGTTTTCTGGGTTTTTCTGGGTTTTGGGCGAGGATCACTTTCCCAAATTCCTAGAATTTTCCGAGTAGTATTCAGTGGGAAAATCGGAGGTCGAAGTAAAGCAACAGTATGGTTTTTGCAGCAGCCATGCAGTCTCTGAGGAGCCTGTAGACACATAGCAGAAAGAGCTGATGGCAAGTGATGATTTTGAGAGGAAATATGGAGAGGCGCTCCGATACATACAGGATATATCACAGAGACTCACTGCGTTGGAGGTTAGGCAGTGGGGAACCCCAAGGGGTTTTCAGATCGTTGAGGGATCAGGCACATCCCACCATTTGCCGGAGCATGATGCCACTCAGCATATGGCATCATGTACACCCATACGTCCCACCATGCCCACATTCTTGCCAGAGGCCGCAGGAACAGCAGCACAGCGAGAGATAGATCCGGGTCGGATGGCTGACATTCTTGCAGAGTACCAGGATTTAGGACAGGCATTCATGGATACTCTCCCCTTTGAGCGCTATCTCCAGTATCGATGCGGCATCAAACCCCCTGAGCAGCACAAGGGGCACGGATACCACCGTGATGACCACCGCATAGCTAGTAGAGATTATGTTCAGCTCCCACGTGATAGTAGACCTCACAACTTTCACAGAGGGAACAAGCACTCACATGATAGGGGCTTACAGCGCACAGTGGACAGATTCCATCCACCGACACGCATTTTTGGCCGCCGTCCAAAGCCGTAAAAGTCAGACAAGTTGATAATTTCTTTTCCAAACTTGACCGAGCATTTGGAGAGGAAAACCACAAATGGTTACCGCACGTGGAGGATATATACACAGGATTGCAGGGAGTTTGAGGATACACCTAGTGAGACACAAGACTCACCATCATTAGAGACCTCCTTGACCGTGCCGGTTGATATCGTAGTGGAGAAGGCAGAGCCTACCCCGATAGAGCCATCCACCGAGGTGATGACTGGAGCCATGTCTGAGTCTTCGGGTGGTAGCAGCACACGACAGATGGGTGAGGTATCAGGAGATATATCCATTATCGATGAGGCACTAGGAGATACAGAGGTATCGGATGATGGTCGCAGACAGCGGTATCATCGACTTCGGACGGACCTTCGAGTTTTGAGGGAGAAGGCCGCGTCAGTACGGGAGACCATTTTGTTGCAGGACCAGGAGCTGGAGGGTATGAGAGTGACTTGTGCCAAGTCGGCGACCAAGTTGGTCCGCATTGGGGAACAACTGGATTCCCTGATGGTACAACCAGAGGGCACGAGGGAGCATCAGATCATTCCCTTTCAGGCATGCATGGATGGGACTAGCAGTATTGTTAGGTCATCTCTTCCCGTTGGAGAGAGAGAGGCAGAGCCACCTAGTCAGGTCTCATATGTTGACTTGGATAGTGGTATGAGACGATCAGAGTTGCACAGGGTACAGTAGCCACGTGTTGAGATTGGATGGCGAGAGATTTTGAGTTGGTACTCGGTGGAGCAGACTATGGATGAGAGGGAGGTCTCAAGGAGAGATCTCACTGGAGATGCACTTCGACACACCATGGGGTGCAATGACTTCCTTCCCTTCTCACAAGAGCAGATAGAAGATGGGGGACATCTTCGGATGGATAACATCTCTCATGCGTGTGATGGACATCCCTTGAGCCATACACATCATGATGGGAGGTTTTTGCCTACCACCTATTTGATTCTTGATAGGGTCTCATTGATCCTTGAGAAGTTTATATTTCAAAATCCCATGAAGTGCAAAATCAACAATTTGATTTGGGAGGATGGTAGCCCTCATGGGAGGAGTACCAGGATGAGAAGAAGGAGGCATCCACAAGTGATTGAGTGGATGGGGTTGATGAGCAAGGAACTAGGAGGCTACTTGCAGATCTGTGATACCAGGCAGCAGGAGGCTTGGCTGCGCTGGTTACTCTTGAAAGAGTTTGGCCATCACTTGGCAAACACTCTTCCTAAGAGTAGGAGGATGGAGAAAAGATGGATGGATACTTGCATCATTGAGCAGCATAGAGTATGGATGCACGGTGTTGATGTGTTACTCATATCATTCATTGTGTCGTCATCACATGAGTTGCATGATGAAGGTATGGGGAGGCAACACAATTTCTTGTTGCTTTGCTTGGGAGAGCAAGGGCAGATTTGCTCCCACACTTTGCATGATGTTGCAGGAGGAGGAGATGGCACTATCTCCTTGGTCTTTGATTGGGAAGCACTTCCATCTTGGTAGGTATTCCATATTTGTTGCAGCATTGTTAGAGGAGTCTTTGACAAGGAGCATGTCAAAGAACAGAGTCTTGTATTGACAGGAGCTTATTTGCATGAGCTCACAGCGTTGTCACCTTGGAGCAGAACGTTATGGATGAAGTGTGCGCAGCAGAGATATGGTGGATCTATAACCCATAGGTCCCATGATCACTTCATATTTGTTGCACTTACAAGAAGTAATGATGATAGAGACATCTATGGCATATTCTTCTTGACTTGGGTTTCCAAGCATGAGGAGGATTATCTTCTTGCAGCACATGGTTCAGTCTTCTTCATAGCAGGTCAACACTTTATGGAGGACTCATTCATGGACCCATGTACCATCTTACTTCCAGCATATGGTGAGGGATTTGTTTATACATTCATTGAGGGCAAGCTTGTCACATTGCTCCATGAGTTGTATTGGGCCAATCTACATGATGGAGGCAGCCATCTCTTTTGTGGCCTTGGGCAAATGTTTTATCATCACATGTATGTTCATTTGCAGCACTATATCATGTATCATATGAAGACATGCATGGGTAACATAAACATTTTGCCTTGTACTCTTATCAAGCAGCCACTTGTAAAACTACGCTGTACTTGTTGGGGAAGCTGTTGGTACCTCTTTTCATCACATGTAACCTTCAGCGTTTCCTTCATTTTGCTGCTGATCATGTCTTCATTTGCTGATATATGTCAGATTTGTATGGGAGGCTTGATTATGAGGGAGACACGTGAGCTGGATGTGTCCATGAGTGGGAAAAATTCTCACAAATTATGCACTACATGTTCTAATGGGAGCATGGGAGGAGGCATGGCCACCACTACTATGTATGCGTTCTCTTTTGATGTGGGCCATGAGATTGATATTCATCCATTGTACAGCCATGGGCAAGTGTTTGGACCTATGTTGTTGTCATATTCAGCCATTTACTACCCATTAGTAGATGTGATGGATCTTGTACATTGCTTGCCATGTGATTTTCTGAGATTGCAGTGGATGAGATTGCGCTGTATCCTTGTGAGGGATTGTTTGCATTATGTATCCTCATGCAACACCTTCAGCAAACATCTCATTAGGATGATCCATGAAGCACATGTCCTATTCTTCATGGATGAATTGTTTTGGGCCAGCTTGTTCTTCGTTGTTGGAGGGATCTTCTTTGGAGGATTGCTCTTCACTTTGCCATTGGAGGGCAATGATTTTGCAGCCCAAGATCAGCATACACTCTACGCTTGTCATGAGTGGAGAGAAGGACAGCATGGGGTAAGCTATGATGCTTGCCAAGTTCATATTTTCAGCCCACCTTCATTACCAGAGCTTGAGGTGGACGGAGATTTTCAGGAGTTGCCTTGTTGGGAGGTGGCTCATTTTGTCTGGATGATTGCTTGGAGATGGAGGATCCACAGGAGGGAGATATTCCTCATTATATTTTCGACTCCATGCCTCGATTGGAGAGAGGTGACGAGTTGGTTCACAGTTGATGGGCCAGCTTACACAGTCATAGATGCAGAGCAGCAGCGGTCACGGTCTTCAGTCATAGCCAGAGGCAGTGAGCAGTCCGAGCCATGGGACTTGGGCTATTATTGGCCATGGTGGCGATGGGACCCGGGCGGATTGTTGGTTGGCTGGTATCATGAGAAATCAGTTTGGGATCCTGGCATTGAGATATCCCTTCGTATCAGGGTGATGCAGGAGATAGAGAGGTTTCAGTGGGACCCAGGCACATTGTGCAGTATTGGCAGGGAGCATCAGCTAGAGAGTAGGCTTGTTCAAGCATTGCTTGAGAACAAGCAATTCTTGCCGGATGAGGATGCCACTTGGGAGAGCAGGCAGACGTTACAGCATCCATCACTTCAGTTGCTTGAGGACAAGCAACGTTTTGCCGGGGGAGACTGTAATATTCCCAATTAGCTTTGCTAATTGGAATATTTCATTTTTGTTTAATTTTGCCGCTTTAGCTAAAAATAATAAATAAAGTGAGAAATAAGAGGGGTCACCTCACTTTAGTCACCTCACTTTATAAATAAAGTGTTCTTTTCCTAGTTGATTGACGTTATAACTTAGAGAGGGGGCCTTGGGGGTCCACATGAGTATGATGGGGAGGCATCAGGCTGACCCAAGGTTAACTGCGCAGGTCAAAGGAGAGTAAGGACGCAGCTAAGTTTTGGAGGGAGTTTGGCATTATAAAAGGAGGGGTTCTCACCTCATTTGGACATGCTTGATTTGATATTGATATTGTGAGCTAGACTTCTATCTGCTTCAGCACGCCGGTTGTTTAGTCGGTCTGCAGCACTGTTTAGTGCAACCGAGTGTCTCCGGTCGGAGATCTCACCCTTAGCCTCGGGGGACTTCGAGTGCCTGCCCTGGTAAGGTTATTTCTGGTTTCACCCTTAGCTTCGGGGGACTTCGAGTGCCTGCCCTAGTAAGGTTATTTTCTGAGTAACATCCTGCAGTTTCAGTGGGAATTGGTAGCAGTTTCAGGTGGAGATTTGGAGAGGAAGAAGCCCTTCTTGTGGCTGCGCAGCTCTAGAAGGCAGAACGCTGTTTCAGGGGGAAGAAGGACGCAGTTCAGATCTGAGAGGAAGGACGCTGTTCCAGGGGAAGAAAGGACGCAGATCAGGCTTAGAGAGAGGACGCTGTTCCAGGAGACAGAAGGACGCAGATCTGAAGATACATTGACAGATCCAGACTTGGAGATTGCAGATCTGAGGAGATATTTGCAGATCTAGTTCTGTAGGGTGCAGATCTGGAGAGATAGCATTAGATCCAGCTTGGGAGATTGCAGATCTGAGGAGATATTGGCAGATCCAGCCTAGATCTGAAGAGATAACATCAGATCCAGCCTTTGAGGTTGCAGATCTGAGGAGATATTGGCAGATCTAGCATAGATCTGAGGAGATAGCAGTAGATCTGATATAGGAGGACGCAGATCTGGAGGGATAGGACGCAGATCTGGATTGGAGGCTTCAGATCCAGCAGATCTGAGCATATAGGACGCTGATCCACCTGGGAGGACGCTGATCTGATGAGCAGGAGTATGTGAGTGGGGCTTGACAGCGTTTTCCAGCATTCCTAGGAGCTGATCCATTTATCTGGAGGGTTGTAACCAGCACTACATCTGTTTCAGCGCTGTCACTAGCAGAGCCAGCGTTTTCATTGGTGAGGGTTTGGAGGATTGATATCAGCTATCTTTTAGTCTTCAGCTCATAGTTCCAGTGCAGTCCAGCTTCAGTCTTCAGAGCAGTCTTCAGCCAGCTAGGACGTTGTCCTTGTTTGCAGCCATTGTTTGTCTGAGAGGGCCTCCACTTGCCTAGGGCAAGGATAGGTGCACTCATTCTGATTATCTTGTACTCCTCTCTATGTACTTTCAGATTAATAAAATGGCTCAGATTTCTGGTATTCTATGTGTACTCGTTCCATGATTTGGTTCTAGCATTGTATTTTCTATATCTGTCTGGCATATTCTGTGTATTACTGGTCATTTCCCTTTGGGGATATTACAT